>CM053785.1:240387417-240869917 GCA_028749045.1 Cupressus sempervirens
GAGTAGGAAACAACAATATCGTAGATAATTTCAGCCATGTATTATAAAGAGGTCAAGATTCTTAAATATGTTGCTACCAGACTTTGATTGTAAATGTAAAATGGTGTACATGCTTAAAACATCAGTTTTTTTTTTAACCGGGGGAAAAATTAGATATAATTTTATAAAATCTGGTGGTTTTTGAAATTTTAAATATGTGGAAATTCCATTTCTATGATCTTTTTAAAAAGATACAGCTGTGAATTTCTGCTAAGGATTAAACATTTCTAAGTAATCAACAATGCACATGAAAAACAAATACAAGTTTTTATTTCTAAAGAAATTAATTCAGTTTTAAAGCAACTTATAAATTGAGGAATTTTGTCTTCAATGATTTTGACTTTTCAATTTTTTTGCCCAGGCGAATCTGATGTTTTTTGTTGATTTCTAAGGGGTTTTGTCTTTCTGCACATAATACAGTAAAACCAAAAATAATAATTTAAAAACCATCTAGATCAATCATAGTTTTCTTCAATATGCTTTGAATTAAATGTTTTACTCTATTTGCAAGGCGCTCATTATCAAACAACATCAATGTAGGGCTTCTGGGCGCCACAAGTTAGAGTGCTCCGTGCTTCGAATGTCACGTTTAAACCCCAGTCAAAAACCTGAATAGGATTTACAAATGCAAAAAATTAAAAATGTCGCAGCTTGGGAATTGAGAAGGAATATGTGATTTAAAATACAAAAAGATGAAGAAAAATGATTAAAATGTTGAGAAGAATGTTGATGTCATGTAATTTCAAAAATTAAACAAGTGTGTTATAAAATTGTTTGAACTAATAAATTGTTAATTTATTAATATGGTGGATTAAAATAAAAATATATTATTATTATTATTAGTATACTACTAATATGATACATAAATTTTGTACAATATATATCTCTTCTTTTTCATTCATTATTCTGAATACAAAATTATAAAATAAAAAGGTTTGGTTGTTTAATTTGTAATTTATATTTTGTTAATAGGATTGACATTTAGATAATAATAATATAAAATTTATCATTTTATACAATTATTTTTTAATATATTTATTATGAATTATAAACAAGTGTTTGTATTCGTGTAAGTTATAATAATTTAAAGCTTATTAAACTAATTTAAAAATTTAATAAATTTAAGTAGAATATAAGTAACAAAAGTTTGAAGAAATAATTCATTTAAATAAAATGATTATATAATATTGAAATACAAAATTTAAAATAATCAAATTAATATAAGAATAATGTATACTATTGTATTCAAAATATTATGTACTTTTTATAAATAAAATATATATAACTATTAAAAAACAATGAATTATTGTGTGGAATATTATTTATATCAAAAATACTTTAGAGTCTATGAAATAGTTGAATATAAAAATATAAATTAAGATATGAAGATGCGTATTTTGGATTCGATTGTGTGCCATATTTTTGCATCAACGTTTTGAATCACACTCTGTGATCCATCATCAGGATATGAATAGCTGGAGGAGAAAAAATGATGGATCACATCCAGCTATTCATATCCTGATGATGGTGGATCACAGAGTGTGATTCGAAATGTTGATGCAAAAATATGGCACACAATCAAATCCAAAATACGCATCTTCATACTTTATCTAATTGTGGAAATTTGTTCTTGTCAATAAATTAAGATGTCTAAACCTAGAATAATTAACCTAAAAATTAAAGTTACATATGTTTTAATATATAGGGTAGTGTTTCCTAGAAATTCACTCCTATAACACTCAAATATATCAGCCAATCAAATTGCATTAAAAAAAATTCAATGATTTAAAAACTTAAAAAGATCACATACAAATACAATCAACCAATCAAAAGTGAGATCAAATATTTCTATAATTGGTTGATAGATTTAAAACTAATTCACTAATTGTGATGAAGTGAATGCTATAGTATTTGCCTACGGCAAGTACAAAAATCATATACCCAACTTTCCAATATATCTACCTTATTTGATAATTAATGAACCCAATTTTACATTGTATAAGAGCATACTTCATTGCATCCATTTATTACACTATATTGAACCCACATACTAACATTAAACCTAATGGAATCCCACTTCTAAAATAAATTGAACCTTAAGCCTATTCCTCAATAAATATTCAACTAAATTAAACCCATAAACAAAATGTAATTAAACATAAATCCTAAATGACGCAAAACCCTAATTATAACACTAAAGAAAATTAAGCTATAGTCATGATTGAGTATGAAAGCAAATTGAATCATAATGGAAAAATAGATACCCTAAAGATGGCAATAAACTAAATTGAACCTTAAAACTCTTATTTTTAACCAATTTCTAACAATAAGCTCAACTAAGTTGTAACCCTAAACCTAATTGAGCATTAAATTGATTTATACCCTATTCATACATTATAGAGAGTAAATCCATATGTTAGACCATAAGGAACTCTAAATTAAATCCCAAAACTAAACTAAACAAAACACAACTATAAGTATAATCATAATTAAATATTAAACTTAATTGACCATATTAACGAAACTAGATGTCTCCCAAGTCCTAGTCCAACTTGGAACCAAATTGTATCACTAAACCAAATTGAACCATATTCCTTAAACTAATTGAACCCTATATCAAAATGAACCATGACCCTAGACCAAATTAAACCTTGTACAAAATTGAACCCTAATAGTCCTAAAATTAAAACTAACTAACATTAAACCCTAACCATAATCAAAATTAACTCAAAACTGCAAACCCAATTAAACATATGTTGAACCAAATTAAGGCCTAACCCCTAACAAATTTTAAACTTAAATCTAATACCAAACTAAATTGAATTGTAACTCTGAATCTAATAGAATAGAAAACCAAATAGCATCCTATACATAATATTAAATGAATTGAACTTAATGATGAATCTAAATAAATAAATTAACCCTACACTAGGCTACCCAGGGCGAAATCAATGACCCACCAGATGTCCCACCTCTTAAATCAAAGAGTTGTTTTGAACCCCAGGTTCTTAAAGAACTACCAACAAACCTTATATAAACACTACAAGAAATGCAACCCTTGATCCTATACACCTTAAGATAAATGAAAGCCAAATTTAATCCTAACCCTAAACCTAACTAAACACCAAGACAAATTCAATCATTACTTTACACCAAATAGAATCAAAATAAATTTGACTTCTAAATTTAGTTAAATTTACTTATTAAAAATATTTAAATTAAAATATATATTTTGTTTCATAAAAATTGCCAATCGTAATGCTACTAGCCATACATATATTTATAAATATATTCCAAAGAAGTCAAAGAGAATTCAATTTTATTAAAAAAATTAAGAAAATATATTAAATTAAAATCTCGAAGGGTTTAATTGAATACCTTGTCCTAAATTCTGATTTGACTTAAATATGGCATGCTAATAACTTTTTTGTTTTTGATAGCTAAAAGACCATGAGGCCCAAGATTGTATTTAGAAATAACCCATTTCAATTGAGTACCAAAAACTAGAGATGGATAGGTATCCTTGGTGTAGCCCTTACATAAATATCATAGAGTACTTTAAACAATATTAACACCTATTTTTAATTTCCAAATTTTTAGCTCTTTATACTTCCTTGTGAATCTAAACTGAAAATTAAACGTGGCTATGATCAAGTTGTTAGAGGTGAAAAAAAATATGCTTCAAAATAAAAATGAAACTTATCTCCTGTTAACTTAATTTTTAAAATCAAATAGTATATAAGGAAAAGTATTATATAACTTTAAAAATATCATTTATTAATATTAAACTTCCATGATATTAGTTAAATTCAACATGTTTATTTTGATAGTAAAAATTCTAAGCCAATTTCACTTCCAGAGCAAGTGTCTAACTTATATTTATCATATTCTCTTGTGTCATGCTTAGATTTTAACATGGCAATTTTTTATTTTTTTTAAGTATCTATGTTCTTACTTTAGGGTTAAGTTGGTGTGATTATAGATATCTTACGATTCATACTAGTGTTATGTTGGAGTCATCCTTATTGATTACCAGATGTAACTTAGAGAGCTTGAGTCGTAATCCAAGGTTGTGAGTTACCATGATAAAGTGAGCACTAGTCTCCAATCAAGTTATTATGAAGATTACTATTATTTAGATAGTGTCTTAATGATCATTATTATTATTTATTGATATTATTATGTATTTTTTATTATTATTATAATTATTATATTTAGATGCATATTTGATATTCATCCTTTGCTTCGATTGTTAATGTTATCATTCTTTAATATTAAAAATGTAAAATTCACTACATTGAAGATTTTTGTGCAAGTAATAACAATTTCAATTATTGTTAGTCATGTTTAAATTATATTAAGGGCAAAAAACAATACCTTAAACAAGCATACCCCACCCCACTACTTACTAGCCAAACATTAAACATCATAAAATATAAACTATAATCTTCTTTTTTTTTGTTCCCATTTTCCACATTAAAAAATATATAATTTTATTTTTTCTAAAATTCCCTTCACTGACCCAAATAAATATGCACATGCCCAAGCTTCAATTTAATTTCAACCCTATATTCCATGCGTAAGAGGCTCCCTATTCAAGCGTGGTAGATGGATATTTGAACGTGATTACACCCTTCCCCATACGCAAACCTAGATATCTACTAGAGCATGCGATTTGAAGAGGCATGTTATTAATTAAATAGGAAGAGGCACTATATATTTTTAAAAATGGTTTACCTAACATACTACCCACTTTCCTATACAAAGCCGCCCATATATTCTTGTTGCCCACGTACCCATGCAAAGTAAGTTTGGTACTAGTGCAGAATTTATGAACTTCTTCCAAACCCCAAAAGAAATCGACCTCCCCTAATCATCATCACATGTGCAGACCAAGGACACTTTCTTAAGCATGAAGCAAAATGAAGTTAAAGTATTTAATGTCTTTAAAAGCAATCAAATCCCCTAGTGCCTAGGGAAGATGGGTCATTGAGATGTGGGCACTCTGTTCTAGGCACATTCTCAACCACGTACCATGCCTGATCCAAGGCAATTCGATTTGGAGTAGAAGATGGTAATTTCGATGGAGATTTTCCTATTTTAATAAGTTGACTTCTAATCAACTTGCCAAACTTTATGCCCCACGACATATATGGTAGTTAGGATATGACAACTCATATTAGCTAATGTATGACCCCTTTTTTTTAAAATTTATTCTTTCTAAATACAAGATTCTGACACAATTTTAATTGCCTGATCGCCCTCCTAAGGAAATAATATAAACATATTACCTGGTGGATATTTTATGATATCCTTTTAATTATGAATGGGACCTATTCCTTTTTAAAACTAAATTTGGTAACATGGTGGTTATAGAATTTATTTTATTTTATTGTATCTTGAATATTTTTAATGTCTGTAATTGAAGAGGGGTTATTTTGCTATTGTCCATATATTTTCCAGAGAGCCTTTTTGTGTGCTGGGTTGGTTTGTTCAGAGTTTAACTTTATGCTTAGAATTCCTACAGATATTTCTAAATAGTTTAGGGGTGATGAATATTATTTCAACATCACATTGATTATAAAACCATTTAGAAATTAACAAGCTAAAATAGACAACTTTCTCTTTTCTTTTAATAGATCTACTTACAATTACATGGAGATCATTGATCCTAATTTTTAGAACCATCATGCTTCAATACATTAAGGTCACTCAAATTAAATCTACCATCCATATTTCATATTGAGCCACTACCTATTTAGCCACAAGATCAAAACAATACAAACTTTCCCATACAACTAGATTATCCTTATGAAGTTGAAAACAAAAATAAGAATATCAATGATAACATTCAGTTCATTACTTCAAAACACACCAAGTTACAGATGTCTTTCTTCAACTATTTCATATGGAGAATAGGTATTACAACATCAACATTACAAAATTGCCTACACAATACTAAACATAATCCAAAGGTGATGAGATGATCATAACAAGTTTTACACCATGAAAGAACCATCAGAACATACATTATTCAACTCTCCCCTTGGGTCACAAAGATTGGAGACAACACTACACTCATACAATACAAATCCCTTCACATAACCAATGGAGATTAATCTCTCTATTTCAACACAATAATGATGAATCCCCTCCCGTGCAAGAAATAATCTTCATAGCATCAACTCCCAAAACTCTCCAAATGAATACCTACACAAGAGAGAGACCAATGGGGAACCATGGAGGCTCACCTCACAACCTAGGTCTCAAGGAGACCACCCACCGAGCTTGGGGAGACAAGGTATAAATAGTTGCATACCACATATCCACATTTCCATGCATAATCTCATCAATAACAGATTCAACACAATACATTATCAACACACCCCATCCCATGGCTTACACATGGATTCAACAAGTGAATCAAATAGAGGGTGAACGTGGGCTCTCACCATGAGGAGGATTTACATAGCTATCATTCACAATATACATATCTTCTCAATATCAAATGCCCTTTCAGGGCAACATAATCTTCCCTTCTACATATCCCTTATACCTCCCAAGATTCAAGTGAGCAAGATTATTCACATTCCATTGAACATTTACAAACATCTCCACACAAGGGAGCATCCCTCAACTACATGTGTGAGCCCAACTAACCCCTTCACCCAAGCATCTCTTCCCTCCCAAGGGTGAGTGATGCTTCACACCCATTTCACAAACACATATCATGAAAACAAGCAAGATCCAAGAAAAGATTTACACAAGTTGCTCACATACATCACACAAACAAAATCTTTTGCTCACAAACACAACTACAATACACCAAAATCTCAATAAACAATGAAGAACACCATATCTAATCTATATGCAAAAATGATAAACCTCATGGATCATGGTACCAACCTTCCTCCAAGCAAGGCAATGAATAGTTGTAGTAGAGCTCCCTCCTCCTTCTTCAAACCCTAATAGTCTCTAAAGTTAGAGAGTGGCCAAGTGGGGTTCAAGTTCAGCCAAGCCTCTATTTATCCCTTTTCATTTTCGGATTCAATAAAGAATGTAATTTTTATGAGGTCCCCTAGACCTACTAGGCACCCTAGAGGTCATTACTAGCTTCCTAACCTATGGTATTAACATGGGTGGGGTTTATTTTTTTACTCAATTCACCCTAGAGTTGCTTTATGGCCCTCCTAATGCTAGGTAATTCAATTTCTCACTTCTTCCCATGGTGATAACCTTATTTACTTACTAATTTAGGGTTATAAATCATATTTCTTAATTAAAGCATTTAACTTGGTATACGGTGGCCACATGATCCATCACTAATGATCATACTATTTGACATAACGAGCACAAGTGTCAACTGACACACGCAAAATTCATGAAACATTACATATGACCCAATCAAAACCTATACATAAAACACATACCACATACATACATCTCACGTTTACAAAGTAAACACATCACAACGAGGTTTACGAATCTCATAAAGATTCACCTTGGCTGAGTCATTTACACATGTGTCTATACCTTGTCTCCCCATTAAATTTCCATGGTTCCTCTTCCTGCACATCAATTCAAGCATCAGTAGCCCAAGGAATCGAATAGGCATGCATAGTGTAAGTGCAAATAATAATAATATCCATATCAACATAATTCAAATTACACATCATTTCCTACTCTTTCAATTATTCTACTTGAAATGTTAAGATATAAAAATCTGCATGTCATAAGCATCATCACCAATTTAATATTCATCCATCCATTAGAAATCAATAGAAACAATTCAACATTTGCACAAAATTTGATAATATCATGTCATAAAATTGCATCCAATATATGTTCGAGCATTTCTTACACAATTTTCAGTTTCTTAGTGCATATATAATTGTAAAACACTACCAAAGAATAAAAATCCATAGATGAGGCAAAATCCACTATCCATATAAGTCTATCAAATATCAAATCTTGAATATCAAAATATAAATAAAACATCCATGCTATGACGGGTCAAGGTGAGGCCTCACATCCCCCCCCCAAGCATGAACCTCCTCCTGGAGTTCATCAAAAAGATACGAATACTGTGTCTTCATCTGAGTTGTGTCCTCCCATGAAGCTATGACTTCATCATAACAATATCACTGAACCCTAACTTGGTCCAACTCTCTGCCTCGAAGTGTGAGGGTCCGTTGAGCCAAAATGTGAACGGGCTCCAATGTCATCTGCCTATCTAACTCCACCTGCAAAGCATCCCAATCTATAATGCGAGACTCGTCATATACATACTTCCTTAATACAAATACATGAAATACATCATGAATGCGTGACAGGCTAGGTGGCAGGGCTAAACGGTAAGCAACTGGTCCTATCCGCTCCAAAATCTCAAAGGGACCTACAAAACGAGGTGCTAGCATAGAGCCCTTTCCAAACTGGATTGGCCTCTTATGAGGTTGCACCCTCATAAATACTTTATCTCCAACATTGTATTCTCTATCCACCCTCTTTGCATCTGCATACTTCTTCTATCTATCCTGGGCTTCTTTGAGGCGCTATCTGATCAACACTACCTGCTACTCCATGTCCTTAACTAACTGTGGTCCTATAGATACCCTATCTTCTATCCTATCCCAACTTAGGGGTGTCCATCAAGGCCTACCATACAAGGCTTGGTAGGGTTTCATGCCTATAGAAGTGTGATGTCTGTTGTTGTAAGAAAATTCTGCAAGATGGAGATACTCCTCCCACTTGGACTAGTGATCCATCACATACATTCGTAACATATCTTCTAGGATCTGGTTAACCCTCTCAGTTTTCCCATCAGTTTGTGGGTGATAGGCAGTGCTAAAATTGAGCTTGGTACCAAGTGTTGTATGTAACTCCCTCCAAAAGGATGATGTAAATAAGGAGTCTCTATCAGATATAATCTTATGTGGAATGCCATGGAGTCTGACAATATCTCGCAAGAATACTGGTGCCACTGTGGGTGTTGTGAAAGTGGTACAGACTGGTGAAAAGTGAGCAACTTTGGTCAAAGTGTCAACTGTCACCATGATAGCATCATGACGTCGAGAGGACATCAGAAGATCCACAATAAAATCCATGGATATAGTGTCCCACTTCCACTCGGGTATCTCATGTGGCTGCAAAATTCCACCTGGATGACCGTGTTCTGCCTTAACTCTCTGACACTCTAGGCACCTTGCTATGATGTTGGCAGTCTGCATTCTCATCCCTAGCCAATGATATAACTGTCTCAAATTAGCATGAAGCTTCTTAACACCTGCATGTGCTGAATAGGGTGCTCTATGAGCCTCCAAAATGATGAACTCTCGTAAGTCTCCTGTGGAAGGTACATAGATGCGCCCCTTATGCCGTAGCAAACCCTCTAAATCTAAAGAATAGTCAACAAATTTACCCTCAAGAGGTTTCTGAGATTGGGCTATCTGGAAAAATTCTGCATAGAACTCATCCTCTGGTAGGTGATGCATAATGCACTCCCTCAAGTCTGTGCAAGTAACCATGGAAGTGAGCTCATGATGTTGTCTACTCAAAGCATCTGCTACCACATTCTCCTTACCCTTAATGTAGTGTACATCAAAATCATACTCACATAGGAACTCTATCCATCTCCTTTGCCTAGCATTAAGATTTGGCTGTGTGAAAATATACTGCAAGCTTTGATGATCTGAATGAAGCTCAAATCATTGCCCTAGAAGGAAATGTCATCATCGAGCCAATGCATGTACCACTACTGCAAGCTCAAGATCATGAGTGGGATAATTGAGCTCATGCCCCTTGAGTTTCCTTGACTCATAAGCTATGGCTCAACCCTCTTGCATAAGGATCGCCCCAATTCCATCCAAGGAAGCATCTGTGCATACTACAAAATCCTTCAAGGGGTCAGGCACTGCTAAAATGGGTGCACTAGTGAGTGCTTTCTTGAGCTTCTAAAAGGCTTCTTCACACTTTTTGGTCCACTCAAACTTCTTCCCCTTTCTCTGAAGGGAGGTAATAGGGTGAGCTACCTTAGAGAACCCTACCACAAACCGCCTGTAATATCCTACCAAACCCATGAAACTTTTGACCTTTGAGACATTGGTAGGTGTTGGCCAATCTTGGATGGCTCGGATCTTGGACGGGTCCACTGAGATCCCATCTCCTGATATGACGTGACCCAAATAATGCACTTCCTATTTGAAAAAGGCACATTTTGACAGGCTACCATAAAGTTGGTTCTCTTTCAATTGCTACAATACCTGCCGTAGGTGCTCTTCGTGTTCCTTCTCATCATGAGAATAGACTAGTATATCATCTAGGAACACTACTACGAACTTGTCCAGGAAGGTGCAAAATACTCCATTCATTAGGCTCATAAAAATAGCTGGGGCATTCGTGAGTCCAAAAGGTAACACTATGAACTCATAGTGGCCATACCTTGTGCGAAATGCAGTCTTTTGGATGTCACTTTCCATGATGCGTAGCTGATGATACCCTAACTTGAAGTCTATTTTGTAGAATACTCAAGCACCCTGCAATTGATCAAATAAGTCATCAATCTTGGGTAGCGGATATCGATTCCTAATAGTCGCGTTATTCAGCTACCTGTAATCAATGCACAACCTAAGTGATCCATCCTTCTTCTTTACAAAAATCACTGAGGCTCCCCATGGTGATACACTAGGTTGGATATGACCCTTCTCCAAGAGTTCTTCTAGCTGAATCTTGAGCTCATTGAGCTCATGAGTAGTCATTCTATAGGGTGCTCTAGATACAGGTTCAACTCCTGGTATGAGATCAATATGGAAGTCAACTTCCCTTGGTGGTGGCATACCAGGGAGCTCTAAAGGAAATACATCTACAAACTCCTGTAATATCGGATAGTCATCAAGGGAAGGTTCCTCCCCTACCTCCTCTTCTCTATCACTGATAGTGATGGCAAACAATTGGCATCCCTTCCGCATACACCGCTTAAGCTGCATGGCGAAAATCATACGGAGGGACACTAGTCTTTGAACTCCTACAATCACCCTAGGTGAACCATGATCATCTACATACTTGATCCTTTTTCATCTACAATCCACCTTGGCCCTGTGGGTGCTAAGCCAATACATGCCAAGGACTACATCATAGGATCCCAATGGAGTAATACGCAAGTCTGAAATGGTAACCACATCTCCAATCTGAATTGGGCACTCATGGATCAAAGAACCAACTGACACCCTAGCCTCTGAAGCTAACTCAACCTCCCAATCTACCTCTTGTTTAGCTGCCACTGGCCTGCAACACTCCACTACAAGTGGGGAAATAAAAGAGTCTGTATCTCCAGAGTCAAATAGGATAGAAACCTCAAAACCTCTAATCGTACATGTAGCCTCAATTACTGTAGCCTGATGCTCAGCCTAGCGGTCATCAAAGGCTACAAACACCCTGTGAGACCTACCCATATCACTTACTGTAGGCTCTAAGGTGGCTTGCTGACTGTCTACTGTAGAACCCTGTGGACACTCCCTTGCAATATGGCCCATACCACCACAAGCATAACACGATCCGCGGGTCTAAATCTGTACAACCTTTGGCTTGGACTGCTGCTGACCTCCAGTTTTGCTAGACTCGCTAAAACCTCCCCTAGAGGACTGTTGAGTCCTGGCAGGCTGTGTATACTAGTTCTGTGGTCTCTGATCCCGTCTAGGGCCTTGTGACTACCACCGCTTAGGCTTCGAGTCCTAGTAACCCTATGAGGTCTTCTGCCTAGAGTCCTGTTGCCCTCTCTGCTATGTCTGTGACCCTTTTGAGGGCCCTGCTGAATGACTCTGATTACCCTTCCAAAAGGGTTTCTGCTGAGCTGACTGTTGGGAGGAATTTTGGTTATGGGACCTATCTCGAGATTCATGTCTAGAATGAATTTCTTCGGCTACCAATGTCGTCTCAACTGCCTCTCTAAAAGTAGTAGGGAAAGCCAACCACACTAGTCCCTAAAGTGATAAGTTAAGGCCTTTAATGAACTGGTGGATGCGAAGTTTCTCATCTCTCATGTACTCCACATAGGGGAGTAACTCTAAAAATCTGCTCTCATACTGGGCCACTGTGAGACCCCTCTGCTGAAGATCATGAAACTCCTCAACCTGCCTCTGTCTGAAGTGATCTGACAAGTATCTGTCCCTAAAACGACCCACAAAGGACTCCCAAGTGAGTGTTTGTATATCAATCCTCCCTATGGTCTCCTCCTACTACCACCAGTTGGAGGCATCATCTTGTAGTAGGTGTATGGCCAATCGTGCTTTCAGATTACTTCTATGGGTGCGCAATCCAAAGCACTATTGTAAGCTCTGTAGCCATGCCTCTGCTTGTGTGCCATTTGTGACTCCAGTGAATAGAGGTGGCTTGAGTCGTAGGAGATCACTAATCTCATCCCCAATATCTCGGGGTGCTCTCCCTAATGCTCACTCTACTATAGGGGGTGGCTCAACCTAGTGTATTGATGCTTCCCCCTGACCCTTTGCATGTCTAGGTGGGGGACTTCTACTCCTTTCCTTGATATTGGCCCCATGGCCCCCTGCACCTTGTTGTACTGGTGGTGGTTATCTCTATTGTACTACCCCAATCAGATTATTAATAGCATTCAGAACTTGATCAAGATTTGGAGGTTTCCCCAGTGGGGGTCCTCCTGCAACTTGTCGTACCCCTTCTTGGCCTCCAGGGTTTGCTCTAGGACCCCTGGCTCATCGACGACCGTTACAAGTGACTACAGGCATCCTACACAAAATTGCAATTCAGAAATTAGATATGATGGATTAGGCTCCTAGTGTTGAACCTAAAGCTCTGATACCAGAATGTCATTCCTAGATTTTAACATGGAAAATTTTTTTTTTTTTTAAGTATCTATGTTCTTACTTTAGGGTTAAGTTGGCGTGATTATAGATATCCTAAAATTCATACTAGCGTTATGTTGGAGTCATCCTTATTGATTACTAGATGTAACTTAGAGAGCTTGAGTCGTAATCCAAGGTTGTGAGTTACCATGATAAAGTGAGCATTAGTCTCCAATCAAGTTATTATGAAGATTACTATTATTTAGATAGTGTCTTAATGATCAATACTTCAATACATTAATGTCACTCAAATTAAATCTACCATCCATATTTCATATTGAGCAACTACCTATTTAGCCACAAGATCAAAACAATACAAACTTTCCCATACAACTAGATTATCCTTATGAAGTTGAAAACAAAAATAAGAATATCAATGATAACATTCAGTTCATTACTTCAAAACACACCAAGTTACAGATGCCTTTCTTCAACTATTTCATATGGAGAATAGGTATTACAACATCAACATTACAAAATTGCCTACACAATACTAAACATAATCCAAAGGTGATGAGATGATCATAACAATTTTTACACCATGAAAGAACCATCAGAACATACATTATTCAACTCTCCCCTTGGGTCACAAAGATTGGAGACAACACTACACTCATACAATACAAATCCCTTCACATAACCAATGGAGATTAATCTCTCTATTTCAACACAATAATGATGAATCCCCTCCCATGCAAGAAATAGACTTCATATCATCAACTCCCAAAACTCTCCAAATGAATACCTACACAAGAGAGAGACAAATGGGGAACCATGGAGGCTCACCTCCCAACCTAGGTCTCAAGGAGACCACCCACCGAGCTTAGGGAGACAAGGTATAAACAGTTGCATACCACATATCCACATTTCCATGCATAATCTCATCAATAACAGATTTAACACAATACATTATCAACACACCCCATCCCATGGCTTACACATGGATTCAACAAGTGAATCAAATAGAGGGTGAATGTGGGCTCTCACCATGAGGAGGATTTATGTAGCTATCATTCACAATATACATATCTTCTCAATATCAAATGCCCTTTTGGGGCAACATAATCTTCCCTTCTACATATCCCTTATACCTCCCAAGATTCAAGTGAGCAAGATTATTCACATTCCATTGAACATTTACAAACATCTCCACACAAGGAAGCATCCCTCAACTACATGTGTGAGCCCAACTAACCCCTTCACCCAAGCATCTCTTCCCTCCCAAGGGTGAGTGATGCTTCACACCCATTTCACAAACACATATCATGAAAACAAGCAAGATCCAAGAAAATATTTACACAAGCTGCTCACATACATCACACAAACAAAATCCTTTGCTCACAAACACAACTAAAATACACCAAAATCTCATCAAACAATGAAGAACACCATATCTAATCTATATGCAAAAATGATAAACCTCATGGATCATGGTACCAACCTTCCTCCAAGCAAGGCAATGAATAGTTGTAGTAGAGCTCCCTCCTCCTTCTTCAAACCCTAATAGTCTCTAAAGTTAGAGAGTGGCCAAGTGGGGTTCAAGTTTAGCCAAGCCTCTATTTATCCCTTTTCATTTTCGGATTCAATAAAGAATGTAATTTTTATGAGGTCCCCTAGACCTACTAGGCACCCTAGAGGTCATTACTTGCTTCCTAACCTATGGTATTAACATGGGTGGGGTTTATTTTTTTACTCAATTCACCCTAGAGTTGCTTTATAGCCCTCCTAATGCTAGGTAATTCAATTTCTCACTTCTTCCCATGGTGATAACCTTATTTAATTACTAATTTAGGGTTATAAATCAGATTTCTTAATTAAAGCATTTAACTTGGTATACGGTGGCCACATGATCCATCACCAATGATCATACTATTTCACATAACGAGCACAAGTGTCAAGTGACACATGCAAAATGCGCGAAACATATCATATGACCCAATCAAAACCTATACATAAAACACATACCACATACATACATCTCACGTTTACAAAGTAAACACATCACAACGAGGTTTACGAATCTCATAAAGATTCATCTTGGCTGAGTCATTTACACATGTGTCTATACCTTGTCTCCCCATTAAATTTCCATGATTCCTCTTCCTGCACATCAATTCAAGCATCAGTAGCCCAAGGAATCAAATAAGCATGCATAGTGTAAGTGGAAATAATAATAATATCCATATCAACATTATTCAAATTACACATCCTTTCCTACTCTTTCAATTATTCTACTTGAAATGTTAAGATACAAAAAGCCGCATGTCATAAGCATCATCACCAATTTAATATTCATCCATCCATTAGAAATCAATAGAAACAATTCAACATTTGCACAAAATCTGATAATATCATGTCATAAAACTGCATCCAATATATGTTCGAGCATTTCTTACACAATTTTTAGTTTCTTACTGCATATAGAATTGTAAAACACTACCGAAGAATCAAAACCCATAGATGAGGCAAAATCCACTGTCCATATAAGTCTATCAAATATCAAATCTTGAATATCAAAATATAAATAAAACATCCATGCTATGATGGGTCGAGGTGAGGCCTCACATCTTGTCTTATTAGAATCTCTTCTCCTTTGTTAGCAAGATTATTGGTTTCTCTATTACCTTCCCTATAAATATGTTTTATTATTGTTTCTTCAAATTTATCCATGATGGTTAAGGTGTATTCAAGTTTAGCATCAAGAATCTAGTTTGGGGTCTCTCTTTTTCTCAACTCATTTAGGATAATTTGTGAATCTTCTTCGATAACTAACTTTTTAATACCTATCTCTCTACTTAGAGTTAAGTGTTCTATCAAAGCCTCTATTTCTCCTATTATTAGACATTATTCCTAAAGGTTTGGCATATTTAGTTATGTATGAATTATTATCTAAATTATTAATATATCCTAAGCCTGTTGGTCTTGGATTACCTCTAGAGGCGCCATCAAAATTTAACTTTCACCATCCTATAGGAGGAAGTTCCCATTTAAATTATTTTCCAGTGACCTTATTATATTTTTTGTATATCATTGGTGGATTAATTAGTTTAAACCAAATTTTATGCATATTTGCATCCCAGACTGAAAAGCAACCTTCCTCCTTATAAGAGTTTCTGAAATTATTATTAACTACCTCAACAATACAAGCCCCCAATTTTTCAAAGAATGATGTTTGATCCATCTTTTTATTGCAAAAAAATATTCTATTGCTTTCTTTTCATTATCCCCATAGGAGTACAGAAGGGTATATTTTCTATAAATTACTATAAACCTTGGAAAAACCACGTTTCAGCCAAAAAATAAATTAAATGAATAGTTTACTAGGGAATGTCATTTTCCAATTTAATTTCTTACATAACCAATACTAGAAATTCTTAGCAAAGGGACAATCATAAGACAAGTTTTCAAAATTTTCATATTCTTTTTCGCAAAATGGGCATCTAGATGGTCCTTCAAAACCCATCTTGGAAGACCTATTTGTTGTTAGAATCTCTTTTGAAGAGCATCCCAAAGAAAGATATCTTCCTTTGAAAGATGTGTTGGATCCTAACATAGATTTAGAGGGATGTCAATCTTTTTTCTTTTCTTTTTTATCGGTAAGAGGCCAAAGCCAAGATTAATTATTATATATTATGATTAATTATTATATTATTATTTATTAAGCATGAGCGCGACTAGATTCAAACCCAAGACCTCTTCGATAAAGGCTCACAAATTACCATTGTGGTGTAGTTTCTTGCCTAGAGGGATGCCAATCTTATGCCATTGTTGAGAATTTATTATTTTTTCGTACTGTAGTTCGACTTAATTATTTTTGTCTTTTGAGACTCCCTAAATTAATTTCCTATATTTATGATTTGTCAGTTTACTCTTTAAAAAATATTTTAAAATGTACTTTTCCTATTATGAAAGTGGAGTTTCATCTAGGGATTTCCATTTTCATCATCCATACTATTTATCATTAATTTTAATTTTATAATCACTCACATTCTTACCCCACAGAGTTGAAAGAGTATTTTTTATGTTTATAGGTAGATTTACACTATTTAGAGAATGGGGCCCAACACACAAATATACCTTAAATAAAGCATCTTGCCCTATATTGATATCCCAAGTTAAGTTATTAGCTATTAATGGGCAACAGATCAACATAAAGTTCCAAATTCTTAAACCTTTTAGAGGGTTTTTAGTTTTGAACAAAGACGTAGGATTATTATTGTGTCAATATATATGATATCAAATTTTGGCCCATTTACTATTATGTTCTTTAAACATTCTCCAAATAAGTTTTTCCCTTGGCGCCTCATTTTGCCAACTCAATTTTTATATCCCTAGGCCTCTGAATTCTTTAGGCCTACATATTTTTTCCCATTTTATCAAAGCTTGTTTTTTCTTATCTCCATAACCTTGCCAAAATAATTTTAGTAAGTTTAAAGTCTAGTTTCTAGTTTTCACCTTTGGGTAGGGGAAGACATGACATATGATATGTAGGGATGGACAAAAGTAATCCTTTAATCATAGTCATTCTACCAACTTAAGTTAACCACTTCCCTTTCCAACTTCCTATTTTTTTATCCAATTTTTCTAAAATTGTATCCCAAGCTTTACTTTCTCTAATGCCTTTTTCAAGTTGAATGCTAAGGTATTTGTATGGAAATGTTCCTTTTCTGAATTCCATTATTCTAAAAAATTCTCTCTCCACTTGCTCTTTAGTATCAATTAAAAAAAAAGCTATGATCTGTTAGCATTTACTTTTTAACCTGATACTTCCATATAATTATTTATTATTTGCTTAAATTTTTGAAATTCTTCCAAAGTATTTTTTCTTGGTAGAATTGTATCGTTTGCAAATTTTTGATGTGTTATTTTATGGACCTCCTCAGTTACTATGATTCCTTTAATTTTTCTTTCAGTTTGAGCCTTTATTATAGCTCTTCCAAAAGCTTCTGCCATAATAATGATGAAAAGAGGTAATATAGGTTCCCCTTGTCTTATTCCTCTAGATATGAAAAAAAACTTTAGGGGTACCATTTATGAGAAGGGAGATTTTTAGTGTCAAAATACAATTATATATTAAGCTGAACTAGTAATACATGCCAAGCACAACATGTAAATATTAGACCATGCCAAGTTGCAATGAGTGTCAAGTCACTCATGTGTTGAGTCACTCTAGTGCTGAGCAGATAGACCATGCCGAGTAAAAAATGGATGCTGAGTAATACAAATGTCGAGTCAAAAGTAGAAATACAATGCATCTCGAGCATCAGAGACTTAATATGCCAAGTGACACAGTTTGGACATATTTGTTTGAAGTGGCACAAACAACTATGTAAACTATTTTTGAGCTAACTTAAGGATAGATTACGATATTTTGGAGATAAAAACAAATCTATATGCAAATTCCCTATGCAATTACATGCAGCCATTCAAAAAATGGGTAGGTTTAAGAGGAAAAATGGATGAATCTCAGCCCTAAGCCACCTAAGTCTTCTTAAGAAGGAAAAAGCCCTAAATTCTTTATGAGTGTACAAGGGGTGAATGATCAAATTGGAAGAGCGTACAAGACAGATTGCAGAGCATTCAGGGTGACTTAGAAGTAAGAGTGAATTGTAGAATCAGTTAGAGAAGAATAGAGGATAGAGAATAATACAACATTGATACATCAAATCATGAAGGACCAATTAAACATTGTGCAAAGTCTATTGTTAGGAAAGAAAGTGCCAATCATAGGATCTATGCTGAGACATTTTAACAAGTGATTTCAGTTAAATCTCTTAACAAAGTAGTCCTAATAGGCTATATGATATCCTTTAATAGGGTGCTTACTTAGTTATAAGTTGAAGTCCTCTAACCAGGCACACTTCTAATAGGGCATTGAAATCCTCTAGCAAGGTGGGACTTAACGGTCTTTGTAAGCCTTTAACAACAGGCCTTTTACATGGTAGATCATGATTCATGGTCAAACCATTATAACCTTAATTGGATACACTTTATTGTTGTAGTAGTGAAGATTTGTGGGTCTCATCCCCACCCCAATTTTGTCTTCTCACTTGGAGGGTTTCTAGGTAATTATATCTGGTGTTATGTGTGTGTTTGATTAATTGTTTACATGACTGATGCATATGCTTTACATGTTATTTTAGTATATTAATGCATGTGATGTATGAATGATGAATGTCTTATGGGTCCAAGTTTAAACTCCCAATTCACAACCCCCCCCCCAGAAGTTTGCTCTCTTCCCATTTGTAATTTCAACAATTAGTATTAGAGCCAAGTTCTCTGAAAGAGAAGCTTTGCAGCTTTGAGCAAAGATCTTGAAATAGAAGTCTACAAGCTGGAAAATACTATTGAGAACTAGGAGATTGAAATACATCTCATACTACATCAACTGAATGAGGCAAGAGAGGAACTAAATAATTCTTTGAAGAGAAGGAAAGAGATTTCTATTGCAGAGAATGACACACTATATAAAGAGATAGACACCACCAAGCTATTTACAAATGGTAACTCTAATGAATTTGATGTAGCAGTTGCAAATCTAATGGAAAAGAATAGAATCCAAGTTGAGAAAATTAGAAATCTCAAGCTAGAGAAAGAATCACAAGCTATACTAATTTGTGAGGTCACTAAACAAAAGAAGAAAGCCATAGAAGACAAAGCCATGATTGAAGAAGACAAAAGAATTCCAACAAACAGATTGGAAGAGAAGTCAACAAAGTTAACAAAGATCTCCAGCATGCAATTGGATACTATAAGTCAAATGATGAATGGCAACTATGAACTAAATGTCAAGGACATTGAGATAACTACATTGAAGTTGCATAATGAATAATTGCATAATGACCTAAAAAGAGAAAAGAAATTTGCCAAAAGTCTCAACAAGCCAAATGAAGCCATCAAATACTTTGAGCAATTATTGAGATCCCCTATATCCAAAAAAGATACATCAGGATTGGGCTACACAAGTACTGAAGAAGGAGAGTCATCCAAAATTGCTAAAGAAAGGAACATCAAAGGTGAGAACTTCAAACCTACTTGTCATAATTGTGGTAAAAAAGGACATACTGCTAATTTGTGCAAGAGCAAGAATGAAAATTAGAATGTCAAGCCTAAGAACATGACTCATTGTCATAAATGCAACAAGCAAGGTCATCAAGCACATGAATGCAGAACCAAGACCATGCAAAAACAAAGATTTGAAGGATATTGCTACAATTGTCAAAAGTATGGACATAGAGCCTTTGAATGCAGATCCAAATCCATGTGGTCATCAAACAAGCTAGCAAAGGTAAGAAGCTATGGATGGAAACCTTTCTAATTGGGGTTACAATACAAGATATAGATGTCACAATTGTCAAGAATATGGGCATATTCCTAAGAATTGTATTAGGACACACTTCAGTGGTAACTAAAAAAGGTGGTTGAGTCAAACTACATGTTTTAGTTTTTTGAAGACTGGTCACATCAGCAAGCATTGTCCAACTAGGTCAAAGGCACCAAGTTGTGATTTTGATAAAGGAAAAGGCAAGGCATATGTTGAACACATCAAAGATGAGATGAACAAGACATAGAAAAAGAAGAATGATTATAGCACATCAAATGGAGAAGGGATCACTTCACCCAATGGGTCAAGTGATCACACCTCATCAAACTAAACAATCAAGAGGTATGTGGGACTGATATTCTAGTGTTATATCATGCATCAGTTCCAAAAGAGACAGTACTGAAAAGACTACATTAGCATGAATAAAGATGCAAGATGTTGTTGTAAATTCAAGTTAAATCTTTAAATTTTCATGTTGTTGCTAAGCATGAAATGTTTCATATTTATGTCGAGTGGAATGCTAGTAGATTTCAAGCTGTCAGACTATCTAGTTGATGCCAAACTCATAGTAGTTGTTGATGTCAAGCTTATAGTTGTACAAGCACTAAGCATTAAATGCAAAGTTTTCAAAGGATATATGATCATTTTTCTACTCATTATTCATCATTTCAAATTTGAACAAGAGAAAGCAGAGTGAAAGGCAATTCAGAAACTTGTTCAAGACATTTGCAAAGAATCCAGCAACAATCTCACACCAGTTCTTTGGATTTGACAAACTATTTATCACAAGCCAAGCTACGTAGTTTTACTTTGCATAAACCCTAGTTTGACAAAATGGCATCTAGCTCAAAAAATGTAGAAGGGAAGGAGGTTTTGAATGTTCAACTTGTCAATAATGAAGTCAAACAACCTATATTTAAGGTCATTCTTAACATAGCTTACAAATAAGCTCCTTCTGGTGCTTTATCCATGATCTTGCCAAATGTAATAATGGTGCAAGATGTAAGGAGATGTTATAATTGTAAAATTGGTAGAATTGGGGACTTAGAAATTAGAGAAGCATATGATAGGTTATGTGAAAATGGTGTTCTGAAGGAAGAGTATAAAATCATTGAGAAGAAGGGTTTAATGTGTGCCCTAGATTTTCCTAGTGTATTTAAAATTGAATGGATTAGAATTGTGTTGAGCCGAATACATGATGGATCTCTATGGCTGGAGGGTGGACCAATTAAGATTACCAAAAGAATAATTCATAGGGTTACTGGCTACCCAACCCTAGATTGGCCCAAGACTTTGAGAAGTGATTCCAAGGAAGTAATAGAGAAAAACACTGGAGCAAAATGGAATAAGAGAGGCATGACAATATTACTATTGTTGATCCATTGTTGAACTTTTATGTAAGGGTAATTTCTCATAAATTCTATCAATCAAGTAGATTGAATAGAGTACCCTACATCATTGTAGATGTTGGTTATAAGATTGTAAAAAAAGATCATACTTATGATCTGGCTGAGCTTCAACTACAACAACTAATGGAAAATCTTGAGGCTATTAGAAAGACCAAGAGTGCTCAATGCAAATTTGGTTCAATTCTAGTTTGCATATTCTTTTATGTGCATAATACATTTCCCTGTTTTGGTACTATAAGCTGGAAAAAAAAGGTCAATTATAGTACATATCAATGAGTTTATTGGATAGAAGGGACAAAACTTTGAGACATTGATGACATGTTATCTTTAAGATTTTAAGAAATCAATAAAGGAAAGAATGAGGATACTTGTTTCATTGGTTGAGAAACATTATAATGATATATGCTTTCTAGTTGATGTTGATTACACCTTTGTGCAAGCTACCACACCAAGGGTTAGATGGTTAAGGCCACTTGGGTATGAAATCAATGTTGATAAAGCTTCAACAGCCATCACAACACTCTTAGTAGAGGAAATTGACAAAAGTGTAAAGATATTTGGTAACTATGAAATGGTAAAGTCAAAGATTACCATGGAGTTGAAAACTACCTCCACACTCAAGAAGAAAGATAAGTTGGTCAAGAAGCTAAAGGCCAAATTTGGAGAAGGTGCAGATGAGGAAGAAAAGGAAGAAGATAAAGAGGATGAAGAGGAAGAACAAGCATAAGCAAAAGAACCTCTTGCATTGACTCAAGACATGGGAGGATAAGGAAGAAGAGGAAACAGAAGGTGTTGAGGGAGAAGAAGTCGAGGAAGCACCCACTCATGCTGAGCCAAAGAAGAGAAAGTCTAAGACATAGTTAGCAGCAAAGGCAAAGAAAATTGTTAAACCAAACCCAGCCAAGCTAGAAACACCTACCACCAGAGCCAGCACATGAGCAACAACTCAGAAGGCTAAGGAGAAATCCAAGCAAATAGAGCAAGGTGGCCAAGTGGAAAAGAAACAAAGAAGAAAATATGTTGCATAGCTGGATTTAGATGAAGAAAAGACTAAATCAAATGATATAAGCCAATTCAAAGTGGCAAGTCACAAAAAAATCTCAAATCTTAAAAATCTGTGTGAAAATGTCAAGAATAATGTAGATTTATCTGGTTTTAGAAATGTAAATTTTAATGATTTGAGAAAAGCGGAGAAAAAGCTAGTGGAAGAAGCCCTATATGCAATGATGTCAAAATTTAAGGCAACACCATTAGAATTTTCCAACTTAGTACCCAAGAAACTAAATGATTTAGTTGAGCAAAAATGGCATTATTGTTTAAATTTGGAAAAATAAATAAGGGAAACCACTTTAGCCCAAGTAATTCTAGAACTAACAAAAGGGTAGATTGCTAAGGCAAATAAGAAATATGGAGTTAGGCTTACACCTAAATATAGAACCTTCATCTTTCTTCAAAATAATATTGAATATGTGGTCAAGAAATCAACCTGAATATGGAAACTTATCTATGGGTTGACCAAAGTGAAACAAGGAGAAGCTGACCCTTTTAAGGGAAAAGATGGTGATAAGGATGAAGATGAAAAAGATGATGACAAAGAAAATAATGATAAGAAAGATGATTTAGTTGAGGAGGAAACTAAAATGAAAACTGATGACAAGGCAACAGTTGAACAGCAACAAGATGAACAAAGTGTGCAAGACACACAAGTGTCGAGTGTTAGTCCTCCCCATGACACAGTCAAGTCTACTAAAAATATTATTGTTAAGGATGTCTCTGACCTTTCAACTCAAAACATCAATTCCCTTACTACAAAATACTTGAAGAAGATATTGGACCAATCTACGTTGTAAGCTAAGCTATGTGATAATCCAGTTTTAATCAGTATAGATGAGCTCCAAAAGGTAGTAACTGATGTCACAAGGGACAAGGTGAATCCACAAGAACCACTTTCTATCATCCCTTCAATTCCAAGTGTATAAACTTTGACTCAAACAATAGTAGATACATCTACAAAGATTGACTCAAGTGATAAAATTGTTACTATTGAGAAAAAGTAGGAAGAAGAGAAAGATAAAGCAGGACAGATAGATTCATCTATACCTAAAGCACAAGAACAAAGTGTTATTGAAGTCATAGCAATAGATCAGCACAAGCCTGAAGAACATAAGCAAACACCTAAGGTAAAGGAGTAGGAAGTCATCCAAGCATTGGTAACTCTACCAACATCTGGCACTCCACCCACACAAGTTCTTTAGAAGCTGAGCACAGAAGTTATACCATTGCAAATATCTATGCTAGGATCTAGCTCTTGAAAAGTTGAAAAGGTAATTCACTATGGAGATATCACTCTTGATGAAGAGATTGTTATACCTAATTTTTATTATGATACAATGACATTAGACCAAATAGGCATTTTGCAACAAACCTTAGAGAAGAAAAAACATCAAGAAATGCTTAGGAGAGAACACAGGCAGAAGCAAGCACTTCAAGAAATTAAGGAAATCTTTCTAGATGTATTTAGTCTACCAACTCCTGAAGAAACCAAGCCACTACTAGAACAACTATCAGATATAGTGGAAAAGATCAATAATGAAGACATTTATACTAATGCTAAACTCTTAGAATGGTCTCAAAAGAAATTCCAGAGCAAGGTAAATGAAAAGATATATGGTGATATAGCACTCACTCAAATTGAATTGGCTACAAAGGTTGAGGATTTGAAGAAGGTACTTGAGAATATATTCTCATTATACACCAAATTGTGTGACCCTACACTCTTCACCCAAGAGACCAAACATCATATTCTGAGCCTCGAGAGAAATCTCAACATATCAGGTACAAGGTTACCTCAAAACACTGCTCAGGGTGAGAAGCATTTTCATACATTGCTTCAAACACAAATTCTTTTAGCTTTGTTAACAATAGAAGAGGCTAGCATAAGAGCTAAATTGACATGTATACAGGCATCCCTTACCCCACATATGGAGATACTATACAAGGAACTAGGTTATGTCGAGACTCTACTAAAGAAAGACCCCAATCTTTCTACTCTAGATGGCCTAGTACACCTTGATGTTGAGCTTGTAATCCAAATCAAGTCATTGGATGTTACATGTGATAACTAGGATACAGCTCTCAAGATCATAATGGAAGTCCATAAATCTTTTTTGGACAAACCCACTATACATGTATAGCCCATTTGACATAAGTGTCAAAAGGGGGGAGAATAAATAACATTAGACATTGGGGGAGATAAAGCAAGGGAGAAAAATACCATGGGGGAGTATGAACAAAGGGGGAGTAGAGAATAAAAGAAAGGAAGAAATAACAAATGGGGAGCCTGGTAGTAAAATTTATATCATTGGGAAGATATACATTTTTGGGAGACACATTTTTTAGGAAAGGAATAAACAGATACAAATATCAGCTATGATAGAGCATATCATATGAAAGAGTATTAGATACAACACATTGAATTCAAAGAGGAGCATAGATTTTGGATACAAAATAGACACATTAACTCAGGGGGAGTTATCAATTTTGAGGTATATAGGTCATTGCAAAATTTTGAAGTTTTGTGTATAATTTGAGTCGTGGATGTGTTATGCTCAAGAAAATAAGATTGATTATGTATATTTAAGTGTGTTTGTCACTCATATCAGAGGGGGAGATTGTTGATCTCATATTGGTTTTGACAAGTGAGTGTTAACACGCTTAAGCCATTTACTTAGTTCATGCCGAACTAGTAATACGTGCCGAGCACAACATGTAAATATTAGACCATGTCGAGTTGCAATGAGTGTCGAGTCACTCATGTCCTGAGTCACTCTAGTTTCGAGCAGATAGACCATGCCAAGTGATTCAGATGTTGAGTAAATAGTGGATGTCGAGTAATGTAGGTGTTGAGTCAAAAATAGAAATATAGTGCATGCTGAGCATCAAAGACTTCATATGTCGAGTGACACAATTTGGATATATTTGTTTGAAGTGGCACAAACAACTATGTAAACCATTTTTGGGCCAACTTAAGGATAGATTATGATCTTTTGGAGATAAGGATGAATCTATATGCAGATTCCCTATGCAATTACATTCAGCCAATCAGAAAATGGGTAGGTTTAAGCGACAAAATGGATGAGTCTCAACCGTAGATTAATACCTAATCCTAAGCCACCTAAGTCTTCTTAAGGAGGATGAAGACCTAAATTATTTATGAGTGTATAAGGGGTGAATGTTCAAATTGGAAGAGTGAACAATACAGTTTGCAAAGAATTCAAGTTGACTTAGAAGTAAGAGTGAACTACATAATCATTTAGAGAAGAACAAAGGATAGAGAAGGATACAACATTGATACATCAAATCATGAAGGATCAATCAGACATTGTGCAGAGGTGATCTGTTATTAGGCAAGCAAGTTCCAACCACAGAGTCTATGCTAAGACATTTTAACAGGTGATTTTAGTTAAATCTCTTAATAGAGTAGTCCTAACATGCTATATGAAATCCTTTAATAAGGTGCCTAATTAAATTGTAAGTTGAAGTCCTCTAACTAGGCACACTTCTAACAGGGTGTTGAAATCCTCTAACAAGGTGGGACTTAACTGTCTTTGTAAGCCTTTAATAGGTCAGGCCTTTCACAGGGCAGATCATGATTCATGGTCAAACCATTGTAACCTTAATTGGATACACTTTATTGTTGTAGTAGTGAAGATTTGTGGGTGTCATCCCCACCCCAGTTTTACCTTCTCACTCGAAGGGTTTCTAGGTAATCATATTTGGTGTTATGTGTGTGTTTGATTACATGTTTACATGATTGATGCATATGCTTTACATGTTATTTCAGTATGTTAATGCATGTGATGTATGAATGATGAAAGTTTTATGGGTCCAAGTTTAAACTCCTAATTAACCCCCCCTCTCAGAAGTTTACTCTCTTCCCACTTGTAATTCCAATAGCATGGAGGGTTTCTAAAGATCCTCCAATGGTCTATGTTGTCCATTGGAGGATTCTCTTTAGTTTCATGCATTTATTTGTTTCTATATTATTTTCCCATACTATGTTGCAGGAAAGCCAAGTTGTAATGTAGATTTGAATGGTCAACATCTTCATGTGTTGACCCTCATTTCATTAAATTTCTATGCATTTTCTAAAATTTTCATGCACACATATGAAGCTTGAAGATGTGTATTTTATTTATAAAGGTTTTTAAATACCTTTGCATCATTTTTGGTATCAGAGCGGTGTAGTGGAAAGTTTTTTCTTGTTTTTGCATGAAGCATTTCCTTGTTATGTATGAAATATATTTGGAAAGAGTATTGAATAAACTATCGTTTGTTCAAGTTTGACTCATTTTCATTAAGAAATGAGCAAGTTATGCATAGTTTTGTGAAATTCATCAATTCAGATTTTAGTTTCCCAGATTTACAGTCCAAAGAAAAATTTGTAACAGTCATGTATGGTTGCGTAAGGACTTGAAAATCAGTGGGTGGATAGTTCATTATGTTTTGCAAAACTTCCATTCTTTCCAGAAAAATTATATCATGATTTAAGGGGTCAAACAAACCCATTTCAAGAAATTGTCATGCTTTCATTGTTTCTTGTCACTATTGCTACAGGAAGGCAGTAGTTTGGAAAGTATTTTTTTCCTTGATTTTCATGGAGTTAGGAAGGAATGAGTTTGAAAGACATTCAAATTTATGGTTTGCAAATAAATCCCCTATTCTAAGATTAGTAGCATCGAGTTGGACAATTTATTTTGATCATGGTTAAAGTATGGTTAGTTTTCTTTAGTTGAGGGATAAGTGTTTGACAAAATTCATGTCAAAGTGAAGACACATTTACTATTACTTGAAGGCAATAAGTGAAAGAACGAGATTACATATTTTTGTGGAAAATTTTTATCCTCTTTTAATGTCCTATATTCATGAATCATTCTATGTTCATGTAGTAGAAAGAAGGTTGAAGTTTAAAGTATTTTGACTGTAGAAATAAGAGAAGATAATTTTCTTCATACACTGTGTGCCATACTCTAGTAGTAGAATAGGAAGTAAATGAACACTAGTTTGATTGTTGATAGAAAATGAAATATTTAGAAGATTGAGTTTGTGAGAGGAAGATTGGTTCTCTATTCTTGAAGCATTCAATCCTCCTATAGAAGAGTTTAAAGTGAAAATTATACCAGGGTATGTTTATGTCATATGTTCTTGTAGCAAAGTATGTTCCTGTAGTAGAATACGATATGTAAATTATGAAGCTTTTCATAGTGATAAGTATGAACCTTTGAAGCAACCCTTTGAGTTGACTATATCCATGAAAGGTTTCCAGCGTGTAGCTCTACATCATTGTGGAAGAAGTAGTAGAAAGGCAAAGCTATAGCCAAAGACATTCTATATTTTGAACAAAGTACAAGTGTAAGAACAAGATATGCAAATTTATAGTTGATAGTGGTTCCTTTGAAAATATAATCTCAATAGAAATGGTTGAGAAACTAAATCTTCTAAGAGTACCTCATGATTTATCTTATAGAGCATATGGGTTAGGAGATGAACAATGGATTGTTGTCTTTGAAAAGACATATGTTTCTTTTAATATTGGACCATAGTTTAATACCATTGAATGTGATATAATTCCTTTAAAAATATGTCACTTGATTTTGGGAAGAGTGTGGCAATATGATAGGTCAACCATATATGATTGTAGAGAGAACACGTATACCATCAACAAGGATGGAAAGAAGATGGTGTTGTTTCCATTAAAGGATGATGCAATATGGAAGGAATCAAGACATCTAGGCCTTATTGATAGGATGACATTTCCAATGCATGATGAAGTGAAAGAAGAAGTGAAAGAATTTTTGGTAGAGGATAATGAAACTATGGAGAAGGAAACCATACAGAGCACAAATGTACGTGAAGTTAGGACAAAAACCTTAATAACAACAGATGTAAGTTTCTCCCTTGGAAGGGCAAGAATACAAAATGCAAGAAGAACATGAACTGCAAAAAAAAACATAAATTGCAGCAAGAAGAAGTGCACCAAGTAAATTTGGATGAGACCAATAAAGAGGAAAGTCTTATGGGATTTTAGTGTGATAAAGTTATGGTTGGAATAGTAATGTATCCTTTGAAAATAGAGGTGAGTACAATCCTAGAAGGTACTCCTATGAAAAAGATGTTGGAGGAAAATGATGAAGCCTTAAGATTGCATGTTGAAGTGAAATGCCAAGAGGAATAACATGAGGATGGAGATAAAGAATGTGTAGTAGCAAGTCATAAAGAAGAATATAATTTATGGGAAGTGTTTGCATCCTTCATGGGAGAATGGAAAAGGCATGGTGGTAGTATGGAGACTCGACATGAAGAAGTTTCCAAAGAAGAGATATTAGATGATGTTATTGACAAAGAAGAGGAGGCTGAATATGTTTATGATAAGGTAACAAATTGTTTTTGGGACATTAAATTCAGAATACATATTCAAGTATATGCAACAATAATAAAAATTCAGAATCTGATTAAGTTACAAGTGTATTTAGCAGCCATACAAATTCAGAATATGATGAAGTGGATGCATAGTGAGCATAAAATTATTTTTTATTTTACCAATGGATGACAAACCAAAGGTAAAGATAAAGGAGAAAGAACAAATTCAAAATATACAAGTTCAATCAAGGCTAGGTTTTTTGATGGAGGACAAGTAGAAACCAAAAGTCAAGTTGAAGGGATCCATATGTTTTTCTAATGTTTTGTTTTGTAGGTGTTTCCAAGGGACTTGGAAACTTTTTAAATTCGAGAGTATGGTGTAGAAGCACATCTGTAACATGAAGTCTAGTGGTGATAGGAAGATAGCATGCAACATTATTAATGTAGAATTATATTGCAATGGGAAGTCTAGTAGCAACAGGAAGATAACATGCAACATTATTAATGCAGAATTGTATTGCAATAGGAAGACAACATGCAATATGACTAAAATGCAAGGGCACAAAGCAAATATTAGGCAAATTTGAGTTTGAAATCTAAAATTTGAAATCTTTGTGTGTGTGAGAGTTTAGAGTTTTATGTCTTAAAATAAAATTCCTTTTCCATGCGGTGGAAATGTTTAGGTGGCATTCTTATAAGCCTACCCAACATTATCCACTTAGGACTTAGCATGAGTTTATTTTAATTTGTTTTGGGTGTGTCAAAAAGTTTCTAATTTTTGAAAATGTTTTATGGGGAAAAACCAAAATGTAGAAAATGATGAATATTCCCAAAGCATCATGTGTCGGCATTCAAAATATAATTGCCACAAGAAAGCTATGATGACTTATGGGGACTTACATTAGAAGGATTTTTCAAAAGGAGAAAAGAGTGCATATTGTGAGAGATTTTTTGATAGAGATTTTTTTAGGAGAGAGTTTTGGGAGAAAGTGAATAGAATGAAGTCCTTGAGTTTTCTTATAATTTTCTTGAGTTTCTAGTGTTACATGGTTATGATTGTATAGTATTCTATATGTATTTTTCTATTTAGATCTTTCTTTTGGAAGAAATCTGAAAATCAGATCTCAATAGCTTAACATTTTCTTTTCTCTTTTCATTTCCTATCAGCCAAAACTCTCTATTGTTTTGAGAGTTGCCTTTGCATGGAATTTTTCTAAAGATCTTCCAATGTTCTATGTTGGTCATTGGAGGATCCTCTTTAGTTTCATGTATTTCTTTGTTTCTATATAATTTTCCCATACTATGTTGTAGGAAAGCCAAGTTGTAATGCAGATTTGAATAGGCAACATCTTCATGTGTTGACCCTCATTTCATTAAATTTCTTTGCATTTGTTAAAACCTACATGCACGCTTGTGAAGCCTGAAGTTGTGTATTTGATTTCTAAAGGTTTTAAAATCCATATGCATCACTTATTAGCATACACAATTCCTTATTAATTTGTACATAATGAATTGGTTCTTGGATTATGATAATACCATCAATAATTAACTTATTAGGAACAAAACCTATTTGTCCCTTTGAAATGAGATTTGGAAGAACTTTTTAAAGTCTGTTCGCTAGTGCTCTTGAGAGTATTTTGTAAATAAAGGCCATGGGCATAAAATCTCCTGGATCCATATGTTCAATTTTCTTTGGAATTAAAGTCAGGAATGTATTGTCAATTTCAATTAGAGGGGATCTAGAATTCCTAGTTGTGTCAATAGTATTCCAAAGGTTGTCTCCCAAACTATCCCAATATTCTTGAAAGAAAAAAGTTGAAAACCATCAAGGCCCGGGTATTTATCAAAATTAAGTTGAAAAGGGGCATCTTTAATTTCTTCTTTGGTAAATTTCTTATTTAATTTTCTATTATCTTTTGCAAATTTTATTTTTGGAATAGATTCTAGCATCTTGCTTTGAGCTATTAAATTTGATGATTCAAAATTATTAAGGGTATATGTATAATGATTCACAAAGGTTTTTGCTATCTCATTTGGGATTTCAATTTCCTTCCTGTATTTTTCTTAGTTCTTGTTATTTTATTGATATTTCTCTAGGACTAATAGTATTATTATGTACTTTAAAAAAAAATTATCTCCTTCTAACAACCATGTTTCTCTTGATTTTTGTTTCTAGAATATTTCTTCTTTTGCAAGGATATTTTCCTGTTTAGCTAAAAGTTCTTTTTCATTGATATTTTTTATATCCATTCCTACCTTAATTATTTCTTCATTTAAGTTCTTCATTTATTCTTCATTCTCTATTTTTTGTTTAAATATTTCTTAAAATGATCTTTATTCTATTTATTTGTTTTTTCTTTTAATAATTTTAATTTGGCTATCAAAAAAAGATATCCTCGATTTTTCAAATTTTACTTCGTACTAACATTTTTATATATTATTAAGGAATTATTTATCTATAAATTACATTTTTTGTACTTAAATGAATTTCTTAATGGATTTTGTGATTCACCTATTTCTAGTCTAACTAGACAGTGATCACTTCCTACATTAGGGAGAATAATTGTATTGTAAGGATGATCAAAAGATATTAAATTTCTTTTAAATATAAATATTTCTAGTCTTTATATTGTATTATAGAAACCAACTCATCTATTATTCTATGTGAAGACTTTGTTAAATGTTAGAATTTCAATAACGTTATCTTTTGTGAACCATGCTTCAAAATCTAACATAAGTTGGTCAATGGTCATGGATCCACCTAATTTTTCTCCTAAATCTATAATTACATTAAAATATCCCCCAACAAAAATATTTTCTTGTGGATTTAACTCTAAGTAATTACTAATCCCATTCCAAATTTCTTTATCATTTGTTGTTGGTGTTGGTCCATACACAATAATAGGAAGGAAATGAGTTTCACTTTTGAAGCTTTTAACTCGCCCCCCCCCCACCATCCAATTATTGTTGGATATAAGTGGAGTAAAATCTACCCTCCTTAGATACCATAGAATACTAATCCCACCTGAGGCCCCTACTAAATTGACTAGAATTATTTTCCAAGAGCCTAGTTTTTAACTAAAATTTTCTCCTCCTTTGTTAAGTTTTGATTCTTGTATTAATACTATATTTCATTCAAATAATGTTAAATTGTGCTTGAGTGAGAACTTTTTGTTATGAGAATTTAGGCCCTTAACATTCCATGCTTTTAGCGTCATGGATTCATGGGAAGGAACTTCCCCTTCCCTACATTCAGAAGATCATTAATTTTTTTCTAGTTACCAGCAAGAGTTGTAGCTACTTTAAGTTCAGCCAAGGATTTTTTTCCTCTTTTTTTGCTTTTTTTTCCACATTTTGGATGTTCTAAGCCTTAAAAATTTTCTATGATACCAAGGTTGTCTAGATTTTTACTAGCGTTTTGCACACTTGTAGAAATAGATTATCCTCATTTGTATCTCTACTTGCCATTTTCTTAATTTGATTGTTTACTCCATTTATTTTATCTATATCTTGTTTAAATTATTTCGATTCTAGGATCTCAAACTCCTCCCAATTTTGGAATTTTCCTACTTTGTTCCTATCTAGATTATCCAAGCCCCATTAATCTGGTATTTCTTCTTGATTTATCTAACACATGTATTGCTATAATAATACTAGTTCCCATATATCCTTGCTTGCTTGAGTAATATGATATGTAGGTACACACACACACACACACACACACACACACACACACACACACACATATATATATATATATGTATGTGATGGTGACAATTTTGCATGCACACACATGCACACGCACACACATATGGGAAGTGACATTATTATACCAAGATATGAGTTAGACATAATTTTTCCACCCTTGCTACCTTGACTCGAGTATTGTCATTTATTTAATTGTTGATCAACCACTTTGCAAATTGTATCTACCACATTATGGTATCGAGCTATCTTATTTGTTTGGATATTTTGAATTTTATCCTTGTAATGTTTTTTTCCACTTCATCTTGGAGTAACTAAGTAATATCTCAGGACCTCTACCTTTCTTGACCGCTTCTCGATTTGAAATTATAAACTCTATTCCATATAGAGAAAGTTCACTTATTTAGAACCAAAGTTGCTTCAAGATTGATTGATTTGTCTCTACCCCATACTAAAAAAGACTTGAAATTATTGTATTGCTCAAACCCAACAAGGTGGTAGCAAACGAAAACCAAGCTCAGTTCACGAGAAGTTTGTGATTCAAATTTGTATCTCGCTTGGATACCATAGATAGATTAGAGCTCAATGACCATCCAAATTTTCATAGTCGTGTCATTTGAATCGAGTCATGCTCCTTGTTTTATTTTCAATTTAATTTTTAATATATGAGCTTACAACATATTGTCTAAAGTCGGCCATGATATTTGAATCTATAAGCTAGAGCTGATGTATTAACTCTCCAAGCTCTATGTTGTTTTGATATGCTATTGTCATGATATTTTTTGATAAGCTCCACCTTGATATTTTTCTTATCTAATCCAAGTATATTATAATTGAGGAAAGTATTGACTCCATCCATGAATATAATCAATATATTCTTGGATAGGATACTGCCCATATGTTTGAATAAATAGATTAGAATGGAAGAGCAATCCATCTATAATTACATAGGCCAAATCAAACAAGAGAAATGGAAACTATATAAGTAATATGAAAATAGAAAGCATATAATGTAACTCCCATGTGTGAAGTACCAATAAGGTCAAGATCCAAGAGAAGAAAGTGGGGATAATTCATGCAATGACAGAACATATTTTATATTAGTAATAACATTTATGTAAAAAAATTAAATAACTCATTGAAATCCTTGTATGAATTTCTTATTGTCAAGTCAAGTGGTGGGTGATCGGGCATCTATGTTTTCCCATTAAAAATCCTTGGCCAAGTAGTTAATGGCACGTAGCCACCATGACCACTAGAGGTCAGGGTGCTAGCAATTGAAAGATAGGTTATTTGGAATGTGTCCACAGTCCCGACAATCAATGGATGGATAAGTGTATCCCAAGCCAACTTATAGGGAAGGGAGTTCTTTTCATTGGAGATTGTGTGGGAATACTAAGGGTCCATGATTTGGAGATTAAGCCCTTGACAATATTTCTCCTCTCTTCTAGGCTCGTACAAATCTATTTCATTAAAAAGTTCCTTTCTAGTAATCATTTATTTCATGTTTCATTTTGTAGTTTCTATTGAGATATGTTGATTTCCATAGAATATTTTCATAATATAAATTGAAATGAGATGGTTGCTATTAACTTGATGTCAAGTGAATAAGTATTCATATGTTTCTAATTTATAATCATTAAAAATATAGAATATAGTTAGTTTGTATTTTCCTTTTATGTGAAGTAGTTGAGTAACAAATTAAACTATATTTCTTTCACGTGGTTAAGAATGGAATAAGATTTATTCATTTAAGAATATTTAATTTATAAAAATTTAGTTCATTACATATGGTATCAGAGTGCTATGTTCAACTCTGAACCTCAAGCTCATCACAAACAAAATTAAAAATTTAGCTTTGAATGGTAAATACGATGTATAGTATGACACCATGCAAGGCACCCAAACATCCCATATTTTTCTATCTAATAAAGAGTATGCCAAAACATTATTATCCTACTACTCTAAACCCAAGAATAATGAGACCTTAGCTCAACCATTACGACGAATCAAGAAAGAGATAATCAAGTGGACTTTGTCCAAGAAGGAGAAATTGAGAAACGAACTTATTAAGGCATAGAATGCCAAGCAATCTAGTCCTCTTATGATCTTTCATAAACTATGTAAAGGGAAAGTTGGGCATAGAAATGAAAAAGGACATAATACCCAAGAATAGGGTGTCCATTTTATTTGTTAATCTATTCTTTTGATTTGTCCTTAGGAGAGGAATTTTTTGTAAACAATGTAGTTGTTGTTGCAACTAGCAAAATATATAATAAGCAATTAACAAATATTCCCTTTTATTGAGCACAATATCTTTAAGCATTTAAATATTCATGTAAATAAATGTGAGCATGAAAATAATTGTATATAACATGAACAAACCAGTATTAAAACTTGGCCAACAATGAAAACCCCATAGAGTACAAAGTAAACAGAAAGGCTCATCCCCAAATTTCACCAGATCTAATGATCCAAATTTTGCAAGCAACACAAGCAAAACTATAAAGTTACATGGAGAAGAGAATAAATGAGTTAGCAGCCCAGATTGGCCGAGATCAGGAGGAGACTTACTCCTCACTTCCTCCAAGAATAAAACCTAAAAATTCTTATCACAGTGATAAAGAAAAACAAGCTTCAATAAAACCTCTTGATAAACAAAAGAATAAATAAATAGTTAATGATCTTTCCAATGATATTAAAAAGATTAAACTTCCTACATTATTGGGCTCCAAGTTTGGAGATGTTGAGGCATGGATGACTGAGATGGAGCAATATTTTGAAATTAGGATCTTTTCAGAAACATCCAAAGTAGTTTGGGGAATATGCCACTTTTTTGGAGAAGCAACCACCTGGTGGGGGAACACCAAAAGATAACTCAATATCAAAACTACCAAGATCTCCTATGATAGGTTTGTCTCTATATTAAAAAATTGATGGCTCCCTCAAACCTTTTATGATCAAAAACTACTAGACTTCCAAAATCTCAAGCAAGGAGATTTGACTATGCATAAGTATTGGGAGAAGTTCACCCGATTGTTAAAGTACGTTCCCCTTACCAGCAAGACAAAAATTAGAAAATTAGAAAAATTATCATGGTTCTAAATAATAGAATTGGGGGAGTTTTAGATATCCCCACTCCATGAACCATTGAGAAATCTCTTGAGAGAGCCATTCGACAAGAACATAAAATCAAAAGGGATGATTCCAATTGAGACAATAAGAGGAAAACCACTTGAAATTTTGATAACATAGATTCGAGAACTCATAAAAGGATTTTTAAAAACTTTAGAACCAACAAACTAGAATTCAAGGGGAACAACAAAAAGAGGTTAAAGGTGATCCCTATAACAATGTCAATAATAAAAGGTGGGGAGAGAAAGGGTTGCCCAAAGGATGCTTCACATGTCACGGAGATCAAAGCATTAATAAATGCCTCAGCAAGTACAACACTAATTAGTAGCCATGATGCCCACTACCCCCTCAACAGGTTATTTATCAACAAAGAATTCATGCCATAGTGGACAATCAGCAAGTAGACCATTAACTAGGTCTTGCAAAAACTTTGGGTAACATTAATGGTAACCCTGTCTCTATATTGATTGATATAGGAGAAACATATTGTTTTATTTCCCAAAATTATTGAGTAGGTTCCCTAAAAGAACTAGATTTATGAAAAAACAAGGACTTTTGAATATGCAAATCAAACAAGAGCTAGAGTAGAGCAGTGCTTGTTTGAGGCTCGAGTAGATTTTCTAAACTTCTCAACTGAGGTGAATTTGTATGTAGCACCTATAGGGTCTTACAATATCAACATGGGAATGAATTGGAGCTCAGTGAGCACAAGGCCAAAGTTGACTGACTTGCTAAAATAGTAGAGTATTTGGACAATTAGGGAATCATTGTAAGTATTCAAGGGGTAATGAATGAGGTAAGACCTCACCAAATTTCAGCTATGCAACTTAAAAGATGCAAGAGGAAAGGGTGTAAAATATTCATTGTGAAAATAGAAGACCTTTGAGAACACCTAGAAAATACTTATCAAAATGATTATCTCTTTGAAGATGGGGAAATTAGAGAAACAAAGGGAACCTTTTGAAGACAAATATTCATACCTTAAGCAATTTTAGGATGTAATTCCATAAGAACTTCCAGGCTTACCTCCCTCTAGAGTATTCAATTTTCACTATAGATTTGGTGCCTAGGGCAGAACCCATATAAAAAACACCCTATCGAGTGACCGCTACTGAATTGATAGAATTAAAATGTAACTACAAGACTTATTGGATAGGAAACTCATTTGATTGAGTGTTTCACCATGGGGAGATCCCATTTTTTTGTCAAGAAGAAAGATGAAACTATGAGATTGTGCATAGATTATATGATGCTTAATAAGGTTGTCATCAAAAATAGGTATCTACTTCGTAGGATTAATGCTCTATTCGATCAGATGAGGCAAGAAAAAATGTTTTCAAAGATTAACCTAAGGTCAAGATATCATTAGCTTTGATTTAAGGAAGAGGACATTTACAAGACTACTTTTAGAACTCACTATAGACATTTACAGTATTACAATTTGGACTAACCAATGCTCTAATAACCTTCATGAATCTTATGAACAATATCTTCCAGGATTTCTTGGATGAATTTGTGTTAGTGTTTATTGATGACATTCTTATCTACTCCCAAAAAGAAGAAGAACATTAGAGGCATCTAGAGATATTCCTTTAGAGACCACCAAAACATAAGTTGTATAGGAAACTTTCCAAATTCTTTTTCTACCAAAAGGAAATTCAATATCTAGGTTATGTTATATCAGCCCAAGGAATAGTTGTAGATCCTGCTAAGATTAAGGCAATCAAGGATTAGCCAATACTCAAGAGCCTATCAAAAGTTAGAAGTTTCATGGATTCAAAAAAAATTCACAGGAAACTTGTTAGAGATTTCTTTAAGATTACTTATCATATCACATCACTCTAGAGGAAAGGAAAGAAGTTTATGTGGACATAAAATATCAAGCAACTCTTGACTACTTAAAAGGAAAAGCTAACTACCCCTCCCATACATAGTGTCTAACTTAGACATTAGTTCATGGTTATAACAGATGCATCAAGAGAAGGATTAGGAGTCACATTGATGCAAGAAGATCAATATTGCCTATGAATATAGAAAATTGAAGAACTATGCATAGAATTATGCACTACATAATTTGGAACTAGTAACCATTGTGTATGCCTTATAGATGTAGAGATACTATTTAATTGGAAAGCCCTTCATACTCTAATCATATCATCATGGGATGAAATATATATTCACCCAACCTCAATACATGACAAAGAAGATAATTGGAAATTTTGTAGAATATGATTTCAAGATTAGTTCTATCAAGGGTAACGAAAACAAAGTAATAGACACTTTAAGCTCACATAAGCATATATCAGCTATAGTAGCAATAAACATTGGGCTCAAGAAGTAAGTATTACAATATCTATCCAATGACAATTTCTACAATGAGGTTTGTTAGACACTTTAGGGGGATCCTTAAGATTCCATATACGAAGGATACCACCAAGAGGAGGATGGACTCTTGTGATATAAAGATAGGATGTATATAATTGAAAATCCATAAATTAGAAGGATGATCTTAGAAGAAATTCACACTACACCCTATTCTAGACACCCCAGGTTACCGAAATGTTGGTAGATACAAAACCCCTATACTTTTGGAAAGGGGTGAAGAAATAATCACAGCTTATGTGGCATGATGCCTTTTTGTCAAAGGGTCAAAGTAGAATATTGATACCAAGCAGGGCTATTACACCCCAATGAGGTTCGAGATTGGAAATGACACATAATTACCATGAATTTCATTCAATGATTACCCATAACATGGAATAGATATAATATATGGTGGTTGTAGATAGATTGACTAAAGAAGCTCATTTCATACTAGGAAATTTGATAGATGGAGCATCAAAGATTTCTCATAAATTTGTAAGAGAGATTTTTAGGCTCCATGGAATTCCATAGAAGATAATATCTAATAGAGATGCCAGGATAACATCTAGATTTTAGCAAACTTTATTTTTGTCCTTGAGAACCAAATTGAACATTAGTTCCACTTATCATCCTGAGATCAGTGGTCAGACAGAAAGGGTAAACCAAGTGCTAGAGGATCTTCTAAGGGTATATTGTATGGATCGACAATATTAATGGGCAATATATCTTTCATTAGTAGAATTTCCTTATAACAATTCTTACCAATCTGAAATTAAGATGACACCCTTTGAAGCTCTATATGAGTGAAAATTCAAGACCCCTATGAGTTGGAACATGATCAAAGATTGAAACATTGTTGGTTTTGAAATGCTTCTCGAGATGCAAGAAAAAGTGGTTTATATTTGTCAAAGGTTGAAGGAAGCAAATGATCAACAAAAGAGTTATGCAGATGTAAAGAGGACTCCTAGGGAATTATTAATAGGAGAAAAGGTTCTCTTAAAAGTTAAACCAGAGAAGAACACTATCAAGTTTGGAAAGAACTCAAATTTAGTACCAGAATATGTAGGACTATTTGAAGTCTTGGAAGTCATAAACTTCGTGACCTACAAAATTTCTTTACTTTCAACCCTTGCTAAAATGCATAATGTGTTTCATGTATCATACCTTTAGAAATATATATCTCATCATGAGCATGTTATTGATTGGAACCTTTTGCACGTGCGAGATCCATGGGTGGTGGAAACAAAACCACTTAATATACTCAAGATGAGTACACTTCGCTTACAAAATTGAGACATAACCCAATGCAAGGTCCAATAGGACCAGTAATCTAAGGGAAAATCTACATGGGAAGATTATGACGAGATTTTCCAAAAGTTTCCTTATTTTTTTTGCATAGGTTGAACTAGGAAAAAAACTCTAAATTTTATATGCACTTAGATTTACATGATTTAGTTATAGTATTTTTGTTTAATTTCAAAGTTCATGAGGGATGATGAACCACAAGGGGGAAGGTATGTTACATCCCAATTTTTTGTTACATTTAATAATATTCTAGTCATCGAAAAAATTCATGTGAAGTTAGTTGTTTTGTAAATTTGTTCAAAATTATGGTTCATGTGAAATGGTTTTATTGATAAAGTTATTGAGATATTTTGAGTCATATGAAATGGAACTCGGTTATTAGTTATTGTGTCATGTGGCATGTTAGTTAGCCATAAAGATGATTTTGGGAAATGAATATCTTAGGAAATTAGAATGATTGTGTAATATTTTATTTTCTCAAATTTGTTGGAAATATGTTATTACATGGAACAATTTCCATTTTTTAGGTGCCTTACGATGAGGGGAAGTGTTTTCGAAATGAGAGTTAGGAAAGGAACACCCAAGTCCACCATCAAAACAACAAGTATGAACCTAACCACTAGGACCAAGGACTAAAATGACTAGGAAAGCAAGAAAGTACAAGGACTATCTTGAGCAATTCAGAGAAAAAAATAAAACATTATAAAGAACTTAAACAAGAATATTACCTTCATTATATATTGATATATGTGCACCTTGCAAGATATTATGTCTTGGTATAGTAATATCTTGTCTATACTCATACTTTTGCGGGTATGAAATATGTATGCATGTAAACACACACACACACACACACACACACACACACACACACACACACACACACACACGTATATATGTAAATGTGAATGTGTGAAATTATCACTAGTGCATAAATATATGTGTATGTATGTATATATACATACCTACAGATCATATTATTTAGACAAGCATGAATATATGAGAAGTAATATTAATATTCCAAGACATGTGCTAGACATAATTTTTCCAACTTTGCTTTTATATTTATCTTGACTAGGGTATGGTCATTTATTTAACTGTTGATCAACTACTTTCCAAATTATATATACCACCTTATGGTATCGAGATATCTTATTTGTTTGGATATTTTGAATTTTAAAAAAAGCCTTGCAATGTTTCTTTCCACTTCATCTTGGCATAGTTGAGTAATGCCACATGACCTTTATCTTTCTTGGCCACTTCTTTATTTGAAATTAGAAACTCTCTACCATGTAGATGTTGGGCCCATTTGTCGTTGCACCAAAAGCCATGACTGTTAGTGAACATGGAACACCACATAATTAACCACCTGTGGGCATGGGAGCGCGTTGCATCACACAACAGTAGAGTGGGTTCACTTCTTCCTCTCATATTGTTTATGCACCACAATTCCTTTAGGATTAATTGATTTGTCTCTACCAGACACTAAAAAAGACTTGACATTATTGTATTGCTTGAACCCAAGAAGGTGGTGGAAAATAGCAATCGACCTTGGTTCATGAGGAGTTTTTGATTCAAATCTATATCACACTTGGATACCATAGATAGATAGAGGCTAAAGCACCATCCATAATTTCATCGATCCATGCCATTAAAATTAGGTCATGCTCCTTCTTTTATTGACAATTTAATGTTTAACATATGACCTTGCAACATATTGTAAGCTAGAGCTGAATGAATTGATTTTCTAAGCTCTATGTTGTTTCAATATGCTATTGTCATGATTATTAGTCCCTACCTTATATTAAAGCAGGGAACTAATGTTCCCATTAGACCCCCTCGAACAAGTATTAATTTATGTTATGCAATGAAACCAATGTTTTATTTGATTATTTGTAAGGTTCTATTTTTAAAATCAATTATGATATATAATTTCTGATTTTCTATTGGTCAGTAGGTAATTTCCTAGGGTTTATCTCTGTTTTTTAGAATAGTAAATTGGAAAATTAATAGGTGTGCTCTAGAATCTTCCCCTCCTATTTACTTTATATGAATCAGACATTCTGGAAAGTTAGTTGTTCTTCCCCTCTTTGCTTTATATGACTTAGACATTCTAGAAATTTAGATACAACTAACTGCAAGGTACTGTCAGGTATTTTGCCAAACAGTCTGTTGTTCCTCATCTTCCTTATCTTTTTCCATAAATGCCTAGCCTCTATCCTTTCAAGTGGGCAAATATTGCCACTGAGAATCAAAATCGAGTGGTGTAACATGGTTTTACAACCCAAAATGCATAATATGGACAAAAGATTTACCTTTATAGGTTTAAAAAACCACTAATTTGGAGGAGAATGACCCCAACAACTTCAACTATTGCAAAACAACATACCAGGGAAAACATGACAAGTTTCTTTTATTTTTATACTAGGAATTGAGAATAGATTGACAATGATTTAGTGAATGCACAACCATGTTTTAGATACATATTTTTTTAAGGCTAAACATAAGGCTAATCTCTAGAACATTCTTTCAAGTTCTGGGATTCTCCACCATGGCTGGCTGGTTAAATATGCAATGTTGGTGAGGTGTTGAACATAAAGTCAAGGAGAAAATGAATGTGTGATCAACATTAGTGATTCTAAAAAAAAGAATCTGTAGAAGCCACCAACATAAGAAAAGCCAAAGATAATGCAACCGAAGGGAAAATTTTGAAAATACAAAAAAAAAAAAAAAGCTTTACAAACCCTTCCAATTCCCCAGCTGCCAAGTAACTGGTGCATGTTGAAACCCTTGATAGTACTATAAAGTTTTGCATGTTGAAGATCTCAAACATAATTAAATTTCAAGTTTCAGTGCACAACTATGAAGCATCCTTTTTGCATATATTTCAATCTCAAATTATGGGTCCTTATATGTCAACCCTCACAGCTGAAACACATGTTGTACAATTTGTCAAATTAGATATTTCTATAATCCATTATAAATAGTAATGTCCCAAGTGGACTACTGGGAATTTGTACATAAATTACTTATTACAATCCTTTTCTATGTAATTTTAATTTTAATTTTTTAAAATTGGCCCTTTCGAAATCTAGAGCTGAGAGGCATTCTCTGTTTCTCTATCCTGTTGGTCTAGCCAATGAGAGCAGGAATGATGGCTACAGTGCCAACTAATGTTTGGTTCCTCTTATTAGACCCTTGTACCATCATTGGCATCCACAATGAGAAGACTCATGTAGAAATATGGTGCGCAAGAAACCTATAGATACTTAAAACAATCAAATAATAGTTGGGTATGGTTAAAGGAATCATGTTTTAATATCTAACATGAAATTCCAACTGCCATGTTTTAGATTATCATTACTACATGTTATTATTTATTAAGTGCATTTTCCACTTGTCATTTTCCATACTTTGTCTCACAATAAATGGGCTACAGAGTAAAATTCAAATTACTCCTATGTGAAAGTTAATTTAATTTTCATAATTGAGTCAATTAAACATCTAGAAATTTCAACTTTACATATTATTTTTTAATTTTTATTGTATGTTTCAATGTGTATTTTCCAAGAAAGTTACGAATATAAAATTGAAAATTTTAGATATACAAACTAATAAATAGTGGAATTTGTATGTATAATTGTTTATAGTCATTAAAAATTATTATTATTCTATTTTTAAAAATAAATATTATTTTAAAAAAATTAAAAACTTTAATAATAAAAGATCACATAAATTCAATTTTAGTTTGATTTTGCTCCTTTTTTATAAAAGGAAATTGAGAATTGAAATTTATCAATTTTCATATATTTTATTTCAATCTCAAATTTTAATTTTAATTCTTATTTTAATTTCTGAAAGTTAATTTACTAAGAATTCAACTATATTTATATTTAGTTTTATAACTTAAAACTATTTATTAATATTAAATTTATTTTTTAAAATTAAATAAATTCATATTATCTTTTATAGCATTTTCTTAACTTTTTGAGTTTGATTTTAGTCATTTTTCAAAAAACATAAAGAATTATTCGACAAAATAAAATTAAAAATTCTATATTTTAATAAATATATATTTTTTATAAGCAAGAGTTTATAACATAACGGTAACTTGTGAGCCTCTCATGTGGGAGGTCTTGGATTCAAATTTGCTTAATACATAAAAATAATTAACTACAATAAATAATAATAATTAATCTAGTAAGATTCAACAAGACCTTCGCATAAAACTATTAGTGTCCAAGTATCCCACATTCTCTTTGTATCTCGTAATATTCTTCAATTTTTTAATGTCTTACTCAACTAGCTTTCAACATTAATAATACATCATTTTTATTTGATATTGTTGTCTACTATTGTTTTACCTTCTAAGCCATGCAAAAGGCAAGGACTCAAGCTCTCTTAGAGCTCTTATTTTTCAATAAGCTTCACCTTGAGATTTTTCTTATTTAATCCAAGTATGAGGCAAGTATCAATTCCATAGAGGGATGTAATCAATATATTATTGGATAATTTCCCATTTATTTGAATAAATGGATCAGAATGGAAGAGCAATCCATCTATGATGCCATGGGCCAAATCAGGCAAGAGAAATGGCAACTATATAAGTAATCTAAAAATAGAAAACATATAATGTAACTCCCATGCATGAAGGATCAGTATGGTCAAGATATGAGGGGAGAGAGTGGGAATAATTTATGTGATGACTGGACATATTTTACATAAATAATAACATTTTTTAAAAAATAGCAACTAAATAGCTCATTGAAATCCTTGTATAACTTTCTTGTTGCCAATTCAAGTAATGGGTGATAAGGCATCTAAGTTTCCCATCCAAAGTCCTTGGCTAAGCTAGTTAATGGCATTTAGCCACCATGGTCACTATAAGTCAGGGTACTAGCAATTGAAAGATAGGTTGTTTGGAATGTGTCTACAATCTCGACAATTGTCTAGTCGACACTCTAACACTAGGATGCTCAATGGTTGGATAAGGGTGTCCCAAGCCAACTCCCAGTGTAGGGAGGCCCTTTCTTATTGGAGATTGTGTGGGATACTAAGGGTACACAATTTGGAATTAAGCCCATGGAAATGCTTCTCCTCTCTTCCAGATGCCAAGACTTGTACAACTCTATGTCATCAACAAGTTCCTTTCTGGTAGTCATTTATTTCATGTTTCATTTTGTAATTTCTATTAAGATATGTTTATTTCCATAGAATAGTTTTTGAATATAAATTAAAATGAGATGGTACTTAATAATTGAATGTCAAGTGAAAAAGTAGTCAAATGTTGTTAATTTCTAATCATTGAAAATATAAATTATAGTTAGTTTGTATTATCCTTTTATGTGAAGTAGTTGAGTAACAAATTTAACTATATTTATTTCACATGGTTAAGAATAGGATAAAATTTATTCATTTAAGAATGATTTAGTTATTAAAATTTTAGTTCGTTGCAGTACTGGCTAGCCTAATGTTTTCTTTAATGTCTTCTATGAATAGGTTTTGTTGTCCACATTTATCATATTGCTTCAACCTATTTATCTTTTCTTCAATTGAAGATTCCCCCTAACAAAACTTAAATAAATTAACTTGATCTCTCTCCTCTTCTTCCATATGAGTTATTGGTATATTACCTTCTTTTTCATGTATATTTGTACTAGGTTGAAATGAATTGAATTCTATATTTGGGGATAGTTCCTCCTCCACTATTTCTCCTTACTCACTTTCATGATTTGACACTTGGATCTTACTAGCTATCCATTTTCCAACTTTCTATTTCTCACTTGTCATTACATCCTTTTCTAACATTGGCTCTTATTTTTTCTTTGTATTGTTATAACTTTTATTAGTTGTAGTTTGTGTTTTTTCCATTAAAATCAATTTCTTTAGCTTTAATGTTCTATGAACTACTTTATGAAATTCATAGTCACTTTTGTCTAGAATCTGGATCGAATAAATTTATTTCTTGGATGTGATCACAATAGAGTCTAGGTTGAAATTTGTAAAATGATCTGTTAGTAATTATTTTAATAGGATCTAGTTCCTGAGTTATTGTTTCCATGTTGACTAGGATTTTAATTTTATTAGAGTCTAGGGAACTTGAATCTATACCTAAAAATCCTACCAAATAATACCTATTATTTTAAATATTTGAATGTGGATTAGTTCTACAAGATTGTTAGCATAACTTTCATTGAATTTTGGAACCCATTTATAAAAATTTACACTGTATCCCTTGAGAAATTGTTGAGATACTGATAGGAGATTCCTAGCAGCCTGAGTTTAACCACTCCATCAAAGTTTGTTTTTTTATTTTGGATCATTCCAAACATCAAACACTCTCAAGGCTTCGCATAAAAACCAATGAACTTTTGAAAGTTGGTTACTAATGATCAATATATTATCTTTGTTATTATGTTATTTGTTTTGAGAACCTTGTTTCTCCTTTTCATCCAAATTTGTCATATTACATGATTCACTTAAAACCCTTTTATATTTGTATCTCTCTTAGATTCTTTGCTTGACTTTAATGTAGAGGTTCCTTTTTTGGTTGTCACCCATGATTGTTCTTTGTCTTCCCTTAATCTTACCAATTCCATCGCTTTTTTGTTTTTGTTGGGCTTAGTAACTGCCTCCTTATAATTTTTCCTATTATTTTGGTTTATAAGAATCAATTTTTTTGTTGGCTAAAATTCATCCTTTTTGCTATTTCTCTCTACCTGCTTGTATATCGTGACACACTAATAACTTATTCCTAAGTTAAAAGTATTAAATAATCAAAATTGATTTTTTTTTTTTCCAAATCTTACTGAATTATTAGAAACCTCTTCAATTTATTCTTTAACACAACTTTATTTATGTTGTACCTTAGTTTCCTTCTGGTTAGCTTTACCATTTGAAATACAAATATTGTCAATTGAGAATTTATACAACATAATTGATAGTTTCATAAATCAATTCTTTGTATTTATAAAGATATCTTTGAATATTATTAACCTTTTTCTTCAATAATCATTTCTTGTGTAGTGCAAATGTACTGCAATTGTAGGAATGCCCTTTCACTTAATTAATAATATAATACAATTTGCATAGATGATGCCATTAGAAAGTGGAACCAAAATCTTCAATATTGGCAGAAACATTTTAAAACCATAGGTATGGGAAAAAACTAAAGATTCCAAAGCAAAAGAGCTTGATTTGATCACAACCCTTCACGAGGTTGAAGCCTCTATGAAAATTGAACCTTTCAATACTAATGAAATGGAGGAAGTAGCAAAGGCTAAGAATGATCTCATGAAATTGCAATCTATAAAAATTCAAGGGGCTAGAGTAAGGTCAAGAGTAAATTAGTTGAATTTGGTTGACAAAGGATCCAAATTATTCTTCAAAATTCCTAAATCTAAAGAAGCTAAAGACAAGACTAATTACTTCTGTGAGAATGGTGCCAACATTATTGACCCTAAAGATATCCTTGACTCTTTTTCACAATATTACCAAACATTGTTTCAATTGAAAGATTATGGTAATAATATAAAATATGACATAAACAAAATATGTTCTATTATACTCAACAAAGTCTCCATAGAATATTTTATCCTCCTATTTTTGTTAAGGAGATCAATAGAGGCATTCAAAATACAAGTAATTAAAAGGCCCTTGGCCTTGATGGACTACCAATTGAGTTTTTCAAAAATAATTCAAGTTGGATCTGCTCTGAACTTAAAGTATTGTATGAGTATGCCTTAGAAAGAGGGTCATTGGGTCAAGAGATCAATGCAAGGATTACTAAGTTGATTCTTAAAGGAGGAGATAAAACTCTCATTAGTAATTGGAGACATTTCACTCTTCTTAATGTGACCTATAAGATTATTGCACTAAAAATCTAGCCTCTAGGATAGAGTATATCCTACCTAACCCACTCAAATTGGTTTTGTCAAAGTGATGGGGAGCTTCTTCACCTAGAGTCTTTTTGCTAAATCAAGACTACTTCTTAGACTTCTTAGGTTTCCTTCACTAACCTTAACCTAGAGGACTCCCTCCTAATCCCCTCTCACCATGAAACTCTCCAATCAATTCAAGTTCCCATCCTCTAACTTCAAATCACCAACTGTGCATCTTTTGCCTCAATATGCCAAAACTTCCCCAAGTTCTACTAGTAGTTCAAAATCAATTTTGAACTTCCCTTCTAAGGTTATTGACACATTTCATGTCATTTTGCATCATCTTATTAAGTTTTACATGCCCACAAGCCTATTTTGCAATGTTTGCCCTTGTAGCCCTAAGAGCCCCTTTTAGCCCTCCTAGAAACAAGGAACCTTCATTAACTCAAAAAAAAATTTAATAAGGCCTATTGATGTCTTCAAGAATTTGTTTCCAATTGACCTAGGCTTGAATATCTTCTAGGTCTTATGTCTCTATGGTGTTTGTACAGTATGATTCCAGTTTACCCCTATTTTTAGAGTTTTATGGGCAATGACAACACAACTCTTACCAAATTCTCTAATCCTTGTATCAAACCTTCTCCTATTGCCTATATACACATACCACCCTATTCTACCATTTCCCACTCAATATTGGCACGCGGCAATCCATTGTTCCATCTAAAGCTCACTTGCAAGCATCATTGTGCCTTGCCAAGCCTTCATTTATTTGCCTAGGGCTCGCTTGCAAAAATGGCCAGTTGAATCCCACATTCACCAAAAGGACTATTTAAAAATTATATATATGTCATTAATTTATTCCCAAAGGCCATAGGTGTTCAATCATGGGAACTCAAGCTTTGGTCATTTTAATGAAACCCTATCAAAACTCGACATCAGGAATGAAGAATCTAACTAATTTTGCAAACCTAGTTAAATGACTACTAATGATAAAAATAATTATGCACATAGTTAACACATGATCTCAATATTCTATTCCATTCAAAAAAAAATCAAATCAATCAAGTTTCTTGATTCAATCCTCCAAAATGTGTTTTCTGACCACAAAATGCTCCTTCACACAAGTGTTGTTTGTACAAATGCATAACCAACCCTTCGAAATGAGTTGGAGGGTGTTTAAATGGTTACCTCATAATTCTTTGCCTTTGGTTTAAGCCATAACTACCTATTTTCCTCCTTCCTCAAAAAGTGCAAAAATTGCAAGGTTGTCAATGAGCAATTTTGACAACTTTTGCAATTGTACAATATAAGCCTCCAAACTTGCCCAGTTTGTTTTCAACCCTCATAAAATGAACCTAAAAAACCTAAGGACCTCCTTTGAACACTTCTTGACCCTCTTAGGCATTTTTCCAAGTTTTTCCTTATCGAGCAATTTTGAGCAATTTTAGGTTTAACAACACCTAATTGCTTACAACTTGACTCGACCTAGAACCTCACCTAACCACACATCTAAAACCTATATTGGGACTTTAAAATTAGTCCTTATTCACTAAATTTTTGGTTAGATCATTTACAAATCAAAGTTTGAGTTAGGGTTTTACCTTACCCCTAGGTGCTCCTGCACTATTCTCCCCCTACAAGAAAGAAGCCTAAGGTACCTGTGGAGAGAGGAACTCCTTGCTAATTCTATGCTTCTTGAAATCACTCTAAGAAATCCAAGTTACTTCAAGTATCCAACCACTTCACTATATGTTCTTTATAAACCTTGTTCCTTGCACTCTTTTTCACTCTAGAATCCAATATCCTCTTCACTTAGGGTTGCTTCCTTCCAGGCACTTATAGGTCTGATATATCCTTTTTTAGTTCTTTCTAGTACTCTTCTTCATCCACTGGACCCTTTTAAGGTGTTAAGTCTAGTCTTTTTGTAATTATACTCAATAGGCATTGGGTCCATACTTCTCTAGTACCTTGCACGGCCCAATCTTCTTCATCTACAACTTACTAGGGATGCCCTTCTATAGCCTGGCTTTTTTCAAGTAGACCATCACCAAATCTCCCACTTGGAATTGTAGTTCTCCTTACCTCATCCTTCTTCTCCTTCAACTTTTGATTTTCCTCCATCAAGGTATGCTTAACCAGATCATGTACTTCTTTCATAGACTAAACAAAATCATCAGCATGTCAACTAATGTTGTTATGTATTGGTAGGTCTCTTAACTCCATTATGCTCCTTGGATGTTGTTAGTTCATGTTTTTTAGAGTTTCCATTTTATTCTTTATCTTTGGTTCACTCTTGTTTCAACTTTTTCATCATTTGGACCATTGGTTCTGTCAAATGCAAAATGAGGTTTAATGATATTTCCATCTCTACCCAACCTCATTCTTTTGATTAATCCTTTCCTCAAGCTAATTGTTGACCAAGTCCTCCTTTTAGTAAACCTCAACTGTGAGTGATTTATTCCAAAGCACCATCTTATTAAAAGTTTTAAAGGTTTCTTGGTATAAAATGTAAATTTCCTTGGACTCCTTGAACCTTTTGTACCCCTTGTACCAAGTTCAAAGAACACTAGGCCACATTGAACCCTTTGTGCCAAAGGAACTAGTTCACGAATTCATCATTTCATTCTTTCCTCAAAGTAATATCCCTTGGTGGGACTAGTTAACATGTAGTGTATGCACATGGTATATGAGACACGCGACAACTGGATGCCTCATCGTGTATGACAGGATCATGGGTGATGTCATGTTGTAAAGGTAAGTTCAATAAATTAATGGTTGAAGTAAGGTCACCATCAATGATCACCCCAAAACTTTGATTTAAAGGTGTGGAAATAAATATTTGGCACATGTAAAGAGGAGTAATTATTTGAAGTACTTGCCTCCTGGCTTAATGTCAGTACTTAATTTGTCTCCTCAGCTTTCCTTTGCAACATTGTGAAATTGTTTTTGTCCTCTGCATAATTAATGACCATTTCCTCTTTTTCGAGATGCATCTAAAGAAAGTTTTCTCCTTTAAAAAGAGGACATTAAGTTTCTTTTTTTGCCTAAGATAAGAAGTTGCAGGAAAATCGGAGAAAGCAAGCCCTCTTTTGTAGTTGCAATAGTCATCACTCTTTAGGTAATCCTTCTGATTTTGGTTATTTTTCTCCCACCTGTTGAGTGAAGCATATTTGTGGTTGTTTCTTTGCTTTCAAATTCAAAGTAAAGCTCTTAAAACCATGAAGTCTACACTACTATTTGGGAACACTTGTAGTTTGCAATATAGGTCCCCCATAATAGCTAATATAGACTTGTTAGGAGTTGATTTGGGAAGCATTTTAGAGAGATTGTGTGAGAGACTAGCTAAACCTTTTTCTACTAAAGCGCTAGACACTAACCTCCTTATGGCGTCCACTTTCCCACCAGCTTATCCTTGCCTAGAATTGATTCAAGAGTGCATACATATGTATAATGTGTCTAAAAGAAATATAAGGATGGAAGTGTTTTGTTGAATGTCAATAGGGAGACTGTATCTAGATTATTTCACCTAAAAGAGCAACAATTTGCTGTTCTAACCCCTGCCTTGTCTGTGGCTAGATTTTCTTAAAAAGTAAGTATTATAGGAACATCATAGCGAAAAGTTAGATCGAGTCTTTCTATAAAGATGGTTCTAGGTTAACCAAAACCTTGAAGAAAAGCCTAATGACCACTTAGGTCCAAGATATAATGGTTCTATTACATAGGATTTGTGGGTCTCCTGATGTCTCTATTTTTGAAGATTGGATGTACATTTATATTCAAATTGTGTTAAAAGGTTCACAATTTCTAGACTAGGCAAAATTAATAGCTAGCTCTCTCAGGGATCAGTTGAAAGGTGCTTTAAATCTGAAAGGGGCCTTTTCCATGTCTTTTTATGTAATGTACATGGTATCCATCACTCAAGATTTGCAACATTTGTCACATGAACCCTAGACTGAGAGTATCACCATATATAAGTATTGTCCTTCGCTATATAAAGATAAAGTCTTGGAAGATTTTAGAAAAGTCCATCATGTCTTTTCTGGAAAGTTATGTTTTGATATGAAAAGATCCCTACACCACATATTATCACTTGAGTCTCAAAGGCTCATTCAATCTTTTGGTAGTGTGTACATCCAATTTCCAAGGTTTAATTATTTAAGAATAGGAGATTTTGATGAAGAACCTATATGTCTTCTAGATTTTCCCTCGATTGTTTTGTCCTGGCAGAAGTAGCTCAGCAACTAGTTGTTGTAATAAACAAATTCTCAACTGAGGAGACTTGTGACATAATTTTCCCACTTAAGCTAGGAAAATTGACATGTGGAAGCATGGAAGATGCAACATGTATAAGTTCTAACTTGGTTAAGTTTGGTTTTGGCTCCTATCAGGCTAGGCCAGACTTTGACAGCAAAAGAATTATTTGTAGCCTATTTGATACTTATGCAAGGACTATACATGTACCCATTGTGGAAGATTTTTGGGAAGATTGTACAGATGAGTTAGAGGTGAAAAGAAGTGGGTTATCTAGGTTCAACATTTCACAAATCCACCTTTTTCAATTGAATTTGAGTGTAGATATTATAGACATAGAAGAAGATAGAAGAGGCATACCAGCTCCCCAAGAAATTAAACAAATAAATTTTGCTATGGATTGGAATTCTAGAGAAGAAGATAATATCCTTGAAAGAATAGCAAATGTGATTGAGAAGACAAAGTCTTGGTTGAGAATGAAAAAGGATACACATGCTAATGATCAAGTTGCCCTTGTTTCTAATGTTGGTCTTACCATTACAGGTAGCAGAAGGTCATCAAGGCTCTCTAAGAAGAATATCCATAATCCCCCTCTTGTATAGAAAACTCATTCCAACAAGAAAACTAAAATGTCAGTACCAGTAATGCTACACCAAGTGATTCAAGTAGATGGCTAACTAGACAAAGACCCAGGTGGGAGCTCATTAATAATAACCAGAGAGTCCAAATGATTGTGGGTTCATCTCCTCCAAGGATGCAGACTGTAGACACCCTAGAAAAGGTTACTGAATTGCAAAAAAATGCTACTACCCCTAACTGGCTTGTGGGTTCAGTGAATAGAAAGAGGAGTCTGATTCAGGCTTCTTTTCCAGTTGATGACATCATGAGAAAATATACCAACAAGTCTCCCAAACCTAAAAGGACTAAAAGCACAACTAGGATAACCTTTGACAGTGAGACTAGGAGAAGTATAGCTGAGGTAGCCACCTATAACCAAAAAGAGGGAGCTGACAAGTTGGACCTGAGAAACTTCAAAATTACACGCATAGATTTGGGGGTGATGAATTGTGAGACTAAAGAACATTGGGTAGAGATGTCTACAAAGAAAATTGTGCTACAATTATAGAAGGATGGAATTGAGAAGAAAAAGATGAAAGCTGAGAACAATGCAATGGCTAAGTATATAAATTCATTAAAAGGACAAAGTTCAATCCGCGGTAATCAATCATAACTTGCCTTTGATTCCAACGTTCCTGAAAATCAACAGTTGTTAGAAGATCTAAAGAAAGAAAAAATGATGGTATCTACAATGTCCAATTGGATCAACTTGGTAACAAACCAAGTCACTACGCTCATGCAGAATTTGTATGAAATTGTTTCTCTGGCTAGAATTGCACTTGATGAATCCTGTGTGCAATCTAGGACTTGAAAAATAGAAGTCAAGTAACTATCTATCATGACATAATTAGTGGAAGTGGAAGATTTTGGACCAAAAAATTTCCTCAAAGAGAACTCATTACAACATGTGAACGCAAGACTAATTCAGGTTCTGAGGAAGAATATAGCCTAGAGGTTGTCCAATTACACTTCTACAATCTTAAGGATACAATCATGTGAAAAATAATTCCAAGCATTAGTGGACCATGTAAATAGGGGCTTTTAGTTTATTGGCTCGACCTTTCCTAACCCTCTTAAAGAAGGAGGTTTTGTTGTGGAGATCATGATCAAGCAACAGAAAGAATGCATGAAGTCTCTAAAAGAAAAAGTTGATCTCACATCATTCGACTTCTCCAAGGTGGCTAAAAGTGAAGTGATGTCAGGAATGTGCACTCTACAACTCCCTAGTTACATGGATACTGTGAACAAGATAAAGTTGGACAAGGACATCTAGAAGAATCGTCTATAGAGCATCAAGAGCCCAAATACAATCGCAATGATTGAATTCATGAATGTATTCAGGACATAGAAACTGGCATGTGGTCAAGGTAATGCTAAAGATGAGGAAGAAGAGGAACCGCTTGACCAATCTACATATGATTAGTGTTTTCCATTATTTTCTTTCATAACTTTTAGTTTATGGTTTTTAAAAGTTAAACTCTGGGTCTACATACCCTTTTCATGTTGGTTTTGATAACTACTTTTAACCATCCAAGAATCAAGTTTTCAAGGAGATTCTCAGGTAGCTTTTTATTTAAGTTTGAAACTCAGTAGTGTTAGAGGTTGGTAGTTTTTTATGGTTATCATGTTGTGACCACTTTATCTGAATTTTATAGCTATGTGTTTTCTAAATTTCTAGTATTGTATCTAAACATTAGTGTTATTTTTGAAAGGAAATGGTTGAATGTTTAAAGATGTTTCATTTTGAATTTACTCATTATTAGTTTAATATTGAATCAATATTGAATCATTGAAATTCCTTTGATGCTAGATATTTTTCTTTATGTTAAATGTGTATCATTTTTTTAATTTTTTTTAAAGGGTAATTGATAGAGAAACTGTGTGTTCTCTCCTTTGTATGTATTTGTGTTTATTTAACTATTGTTTATTAGATTATCCCATTATCCAAGAATAGACGAGAAGCCTTACTACTTTTAGGTTAAAAGTAATTCTTATTTTAAAGGCAGTTTTGATTGAAGATCTAATAAGGAAGCTGAACCTTACCAAAATTTAGAGAGGAATTGAGAAAGTTGAAATTCCTCTACTGTTGGAAAATTGTATTTGTCTTGTGGAGTTGGGCATAGAACTTTTTATTCATTTATATTTATTTAATGAAAAATTTGTTCACCAACAGATGTGTGTAATACACTACTTGAAAAGGGCTTAACTCTATTGTCCTACTTCTTCTATCATTGTAGGAAAATTCTACCTAAGGTATGACTTGCTCTCAACTCTATCCATACTCCTTGGTAAGACACCTTAAGAGGTTGCCTAGGACCATGTTGATGACCTATTGTTAGTTTGTGGTGACCGATTAGGGAAGTACATGTACATACTTCATAATTCTTTTGGGCCTTATTTTATCAAGATTTTGGGCTAACATGTTATAATTAATTATAAATCCAAAGCAGTAAAAATAATGTAGAAAAAAGCTTAAGGTTAGGGATTTTCATAGTGTCTGATGCAAAAATTGCTTCTTGCAATGGTATTGAGTTGTAAGGGATTACAGATTGTAATCAGGTTGCAATCACTTGATCGTAATAATATTGGACTTTTTGTTTTGTGGAAGTAGCCCAGGGATTGGATGAACCATGTTAAATCTTGGTGTCTTCTGTTCTCTTTTGTGCGGTCTATTATTTTCTGATATTGTTTATATTTGCATATAATTGTTATTTCTATCTGAGGTTAATCCTAACAAGTGGTATTAGAGCAAGGTTTTTTTTTAGTTATCCTCTGTAGGAAAGTCTCATGGTTGAGTGGGAGTCTCATAGTTGAGTGGGAGCAATGGTAGATGAGGGTAAGCTAAAGGTTGATAAGTTTAATGGGCAAAATTTTCAGTTATGGAAAATGCAAATGGAGGACTATCTTTATCAGAGAGATTTATGGAAGTCATTGGAAGGAAAATTCAAGACATAGGGAACTATGATAGATGAGGAATGGGAGATTTTAGATAGAAAGGCACTTGAAGGAATTCAATTATGCCTAGAACCATCGGTGACATTTAACATTACAAAAGCAAAGACAATAGAAGAGTTGATGGAAACCCTAGCAAAATTATATGAAAATCCCTCCACTTCAAATAAGGTATTTCTCATGAAGCATTTATTTAATATGAAGATAGAAGGTGGATCTATTGCAGATCATTTAAATGAGTTTAATACTATTACTATTCAGTTATCTTTTGTGGGTATTAATTTTGATGAAGAAGTTAGGGCTCTCTTGATTTTGTGTTCTTTTCCTGAAAGTTGGAATGGCTTGGTGATGGTTGTGAGTAATTTTCTTTCTGGATCTAATACTCTAAAATTCGATGATGTCATTGCTATTATTCTAATTGAGGAAACTCATAGGAAAACCTTAGGTGGATCTACATCAGGAAGTGCTTTGAATGCACAAAGCAAAGGAAAAATGACTGAGAGAGGAAACAATTCTAGAAATCATGGGAAATCAAGAGAAAAGTCAAAGGGAAAAAGGTCTCAATCCAGAGGATCGAGAGATTGTTGGTACTGTGGTAAACAAGGGCATAAGAAGAAAGATTGTTGGACTCAAAAGAACAAAGAAGTAGATAAACCAGAAGGGAACAAGGAGGAAAATGTGGTAAGTAACAAATCTGAAGAGGATGCTTTGCTTCTTTTTTTAGAAAGTGTTGATGATTCATGGGTTTTAGATTTTGGTGCTTCATTTCATGTCACACCCCATATAGGTTATTTTATTGATTATGTCCAAAGGGATTTCGGGCTTGTTTATTTGGGGGATAATGAAACCTGTTAGATTGTTGAAAAGGGAAAAGTTAAGATTAAGTTGCAGAATGGAAATCATTGGCTACTTCATGAGGTAAGACATGTTCCAAGGCTGAGTGGGAATTTAATTTTAGTAGGGCAACTCAGTGATGAGGGTTGTGTACTTACTTTTAATGACAAAAATTGAAAGGTTTCAAAAGGTTCCCTTGTAGTAGAAAAAGGTGTGAAAGTAGGCACCTCATATCTTTGTATAGGTCATATTGTTCCTTCTACTTTGACTATTTCAGAGAAAAATGAATGTTCAGGAACAATTGTTGCAGTTGAGCAGGGAGAACAAACAATTGTTATATATTTTGATACAGCGCTATGGCACAACAGACTTGGGCACATGACTGAGAAATGTGTTAAAGTACTTCATTCAAAGAAAGTTTTACTAGGTCTAAAATGTGTTAATATATATTTCTGTGAAAGTTGTATGTTTGGAAAACAAAAGAGAGTGAGCTTTGTGAAGAGTGGGAAGAAAAAGAAAAGTGAAAGATTTCAGCTTGTGCATATAAATGTATGGGGACCACCTCAAGTATCTTCCCTTGGTGGCTCTCATTATTATGTTACATTTATTGATGATGCAACTAGAAAATTTTGGATTTATTTTCTTAGACAAAAATCTAATGTATTTCAAACTTTCAAGAAATGGAAATGCTTGGTTGAAAATGAGATTGGTAAGAAATTAAAATGTCTTGAAACTGATAATGGTGGTGAGTATTGCTGTCATGAATTTGAAGATTATTTCTCCACTAATGGTATTCATAGACAAAAAATTGTTCTAAGGACTCCATAGGAAAATGCAATGGTTGAACACATGAGCAGGACAATAATAGAGCGTGCAAGGAGCATGAGGTTACATGTTGGGTTGCCTTTAAACATGTGGGTGGAGGCTATTAATACTACTATATATTTGATTAATAGAGGTCCCTCTACTCCTTTGGGTTGTGGTATTCTAGAGGAAGTCTGGACTGGTAAGAAGGTGAGTTATTCTTTTCTCAAAATCTTTGGTTGTGGAGCATTTTCTCATATAGATTCTGAAAATAGAACCAAGATGGAAGCTATGTCAAAGAAATTTGTATTTGTTGGATATGACATTGATGAATTTGGTTATAGGCTCTGGGATTTTGAAAATTGTAAAATTGTAATAAGCAAGGATGTCATGTTCAACGAGAAAGTATTGTACAAAGATTTGTTGCAGCAACATGAGAAGAAAGAAAATGATTATGTCGTGTTGGACAATACTCCAAAAGATGATGTTCTATTAACTCCTCATGATGTGCAATAACCACAACAACAAATATTGCACACTCCAGTGAATATTAGATGGTCAACAGGGCTAAGTAGAAGTCCAAAAAGATTTTATCCTTTTTGTACTCTATTTTACTAACAGGTGTTGGTGAACCTAAATGTTATGATGAAGTTGTATAGGTAGATGCTAAGATTTAGTGGGAGTCTGCAATGGCAGATGAAATAGACTCCTTGCTGAAAAATAAGACTTAGGATTTATAAAAGTTTTCTGTAGGTAATGGGCTTTACAAAATAAAAGAGTTTACAGGTTGAAAGAAGAGGATGGAGGTAAGAAAAGATTTAAGTCAAGTTAGTTGTAAAAGGATTTGCATAGAAAAAGGGCATTGATTTTGATGAAAAATTCTCTCATGTTGTTAAAATGACTTCTATTCACATTGTTTTAAATATTGTGGCTACTGAAGATTTGCATTTGGAGCAGCTTGATGTTAAAACAGCCTTCCTTCATGGTGATTTGGATGAAGAGATATATATGGCATAGCCATAGGGATTTGAGGTCAAAGGTAAGGAGAACTTAGTGTGCAAATTAAAGAAAATTTTATATGGCTTGAAGCAAGCACCTCGACAATGGTATCTGAAATTTGACAGTTTTATGCATGAGTGTGGATATAGTATGCTTCATTCATATCATTACATTTATTTTAAGAGGTTGGATGATGACAGCTACATTATTTTATGTTTATATGTTGATGATATGCTTGTAGCTAGGTCTAATATGGATCACATTAAGGGGTTAAAAGAACAGTTAGCACATTCATTTGCTATGAAGGATTCAAGGGTAGCAAAATAAATCCTTGATATGAAGATTTGTAGAGATAGGAAGAACATGAAATTGACATTATCTCAGGTTGATTATATTGTGAAGGTGTTGCAATATTTCTCTATGGAGAATGCTAAAGTTGTCAGCAGACCTTTACCTAGTCATTTGAAGTTAACTAAGGAGATATGTCCCAAGACACAAGAAGAGGAGGATAAGATGTCTAAGGTACCTTATGCTTCAACTATAGGAAGCTTGATGTATGCCATGGTATGTACGAGGCCATATATTGCACATGTAGTGGGAGTCATTAGCAAGTATATGAGTCATCTAGGAATTGAGCATTGGAATCCAGTAAAATGGATACTCAAATATTTGAGAGGAACATCAAGTCAATGTTTACACTTTGGGGGCTCTACTATTGATTTACAGGGCTATGTTGACTCATATTTTTCAGGAGATATTGATACCAAGCAGAGTACTATAGGTTATGTATTTATTATTGGTGTGGCAAAAGTGAGTTGGGTTTCTAGGTTATAGAAGATGAATGCTTTATCCACTATAGAGGCATAGTATGTTTCTACTATAGAGGAAACCAAGGAGATGATATGGCTTCATTTCTTCCTGGAAGAATTGGGACAGCCCCAGAAGGATAATTATTTGTTTACAAAAAGCTAGAGTGTCATTTATCTTGCGAATAATTATGCTCTACATTCAAAGACAAAACACATTTAGTTGCGATACCACTTCATTCGGTCAGCTTTGGATGATGAAGAGTTAAAGATGGACAAGATACATACAAATGAAAATTTAGTTGATATGTTTACAAAGGTAGTGACAAGGAAGAAGTTTAACTCCTCTTCAGCTTCAATTGATCTTCTAGACTAAACAGAATAAAAGAACAATGAAGTATAGGGTGGTTCGATGTAGTGGGATCCTCATGGAGTAGCGACATAACTACAGGGTTAGTCTCCAAGTGGGAGATTATTTTTTAGTGTGGAGTCTGATCAATCCCCAAGTGGGAGATTGTTAGCTTGTGGTGACTGGTCAGGGAAGTATTGTACATACTTCATAATTCTTTTGGGCCCTATTTTATCAAGATTTTGGGCTGATATGTAATAATTAATTATAACCCTAAAAAGATAAAAATACTTGTATAAAAGAGCTTAGGGTTAGGGATTTTCATAGCGTGTGATGCGAAAATTGCTTGTTGCAAAAATATTGAGCTATAAGGGATTACAGATTGTAATCAGGGTGTAATCACTAGAATGTAATAATATTGGAAAAAAAAATTTGGTGGACATAGCCCAAGGATTGGGTGAACAATGATAAATCTTGGTGTCTTGTGTGCTCTTCTGTGTGATCTATTATTTTCTGATATTGTTTATATTTGCATGTAATTTTTATTAATGTTTGAGGTTAATCGTAACACCTATATTTGCTCGTCTATTTGTGGATGGTAGGTAGAGCTATGAGCTAGGCTTTTACCCAACCTCTTCCATAGGGTCTTCCAAAAATTCCCCATAAATTTTACATCTCTATCAGCAACTATGCTCCTTGGTAAACCATGTATTTTGACCACCTTCTTAAAGAAAAGACTAGCTATATTACTTGCATCATGTGTTATTTTGCATGGGATGAAATGGCTCATCTTGTTCAACCTATCTACCACCACAAACATACTATCTAACCATGTCATATTCCTTGGTAATCCTACTATGAAATCCATGATGATGCATTCCCAAGGCCTATTAGGAATGGGTAGAGGTTGGTAGATTCTTGCATTGGAAGAAGTGCCCTTTTTCTTCTAACATATACCATATTGTTCCACATAACTCCTCACATCCCTTTGCATCTCGGGCTAGTAGTAAAACCTCTCCACTAGGTCTAGGGTCTTGTTAAGGCCAAAATTCTCACTCATGCTTCCATTGTGCTTCTCTTGTATGAGATTTTCCCCCATAGATCCCCTTGGGATGCACAACTCTTGACCCTTAAAGAATAACCCATTTTTCAAAGTATATTCAGAAAAGTCACTATGGAAATGATTTTCAAAGTTAGTACATACCTTTTAGGCCTCTAAAAAATCAATATCCTCACCATACATGCCCTTGACCCCTTCTAGTCCAATGCTCTGCAACTTGACTTCTTGGACAATCAACAACCTTCTACTCAAAGCATCTGCCACCTTGTTGTTTGTGCCCTTCTTGTGTTTGATGGTAAAAGTGTAGGACTTTAAGAACTCCATCCATTTGATGTGCTTAGACTTAGCTTCTCCTATGAGTTAATAAAGCTTAGTGCTTGGTTGTCAGTGAAGACAACAAATTCTTTAGGCAATAGGTAATGCCTCCACTTCTTAAGAGCTCGAACAAGTTCGTAGAGCTCCAAGCCATATGTTGAATACCTTGTTTTGGCTTCATCAAGCCTCTCACTAAAAAATGCCACATGCCTGCCCTCTTGGCTTAAAACTACCCCAACTGCTATGTTACTAGCATCACACTCCACCATAAATGGCTTCTCAAAACTAGGTAAAACCAATACTAGCTAAGTTGCCACTTCCTTCTTCAATCTCTCAAAACTCTCATCTACAACCTTGGTCCATGTGAACTTGGTCTTCATGCCTCCTTTAGTGGTGTCATTCATTGGCACACAAATCTCACTAAACGTCCTCGCAAACTTTCTATAAAGTTGTGCCAGGCCATGGAAACTTTTGACCTCAGTAGCAGATTTAAGAGTAGGCCAACTTAAGATTTTCTCTACCTTACTCTTGTCCATTTTTAGGCTTCCTTGGGATACTACAAAACCCAAATACACTAATTCCTCCTTCCTAAACTCACTCCTTTTAAGGTTTACTATCAACTTTTCCTCTTGAAGTTTCTTCAAAACCATTTCTAGGTGCTTCATATGCTCCTCTTTTGTCTTACTAAAGATGAGGATGTCATCCAAATATACAACAACAAACACTCCTATATAGTCTTTCAAGACCTAATTCATGACTCTCATGAAGGTACTCAATGCATTAGTAATGCCAAATGGCATTACCAACCACTCATAGAGACCCTCAATAGTCTTAAATGCAAACTTCCATTCATCACCCTCCTTCATTCTAATCTGATAATAGCCACTCTTGAGATCAATTTTAGAAAAGTATCTAGCTCCACCAAGATAGTCCATTAGATCTTCTATCCTAGGAATAGGAATTCTATATCTAATTGTGATTCTATTGATTTCCCTAGAATTAATGCACATTCTCCACTTGCCTCATTTTTTAGGTGCTAGGACAACTGGTACTGCACATGGACTAGTGCTCTTCCTAATCAAGCTCTGATCAAGCAACTCTTGGACTTGTCTTGCTATCTCCTTTTTCTACTTTGGAGTCATCTTGTATGTAGCTTTGTTTGGCAATGATACTCCTAGTATGAAGTCAATTTTATTACTTATGGCTCTCTTTAGAGGTAATGTTAGTGGTGCTCCATAAAAAATTATGTCCTTGAACTGATCTAGTAATCCTTGCACTTCTACAAGTATAGGTACTTGTGAAGAGGAATTCTCCTCCTTGGGCTTCATCATGATGGCATACCCTACTGCTTCATCTTCCTTCAAGTTCTTAAGGAACTCTTTCTCACTCATCAAAAATGTCTTGGCAGTAGCCTTCTCCACCTTCTCTTCTTCCACTATTGACTAGATCCTGTAGGTGACCCCATCCTTCTTGAAGGAGTATTTGTTTTCCTTCCCATGATGTACTATCTCCCTGTCATATTACCAAGACCTTCCTAACAGTAGATGGAAAGCATCCATGGGAAGCACATCACATGGGATCTTATCTTGATATTTACCAATAGTGATGTCTACCCATACTTGTTCATTCACTAGAGTATGTTATGCCCTTTGTTTAACCAAGTCACTCTATAAGGACACACATGTGGAATCTTTGTTAGACCAAGCTTTTGTACTACCTACTCTAATAATACATTGTGAGTAGACCCTGAATCTATGATCACTTTGCACACCTTACCAAGTATCTTGCATGTAGTTCTAAAAAGTGTTTTTCTTTGCTTGGGTTCCTCCTTTACTGGCTCCTTAACCAAGACTCTCCTCAACATGAGATTCTTACCCTTATCTACATCAAGATCCACTTCTCCTATTTTTTGATTGTCTTCCTCTTCGATATAAGTGATCTTCTTCTCTCCATAAGATTTTGATGCCTTCTCTGGACATCTATAGGTAGGATGCCCCAACTTGCCACAGTTGTAACACTTCATATTAGTGAAGTGTGAACCTCTATTGTTATTCCCATGTCTACCTCTTTCACAATTATTGGATCCTCTACCTCTACTAAAGCCTCCCCTTTTACTGGTCTTAGTGGCCTACTCATTCCATTTGGAATCTCCATAGTTCCTTTGTTCACTGGTCCTTCCACTAGAGCCATCTCTAAAATCTTTACCTCTACCTCTACCTTTGGAACTTGAGTCACCTTTCTTCCTCAATTTGTCGTCTACTTTACTAGCCATTTGAAAACAACTTTGCAAAGTAGTGAGACTGTATAAGCTCATTTCATCCTAAATAGACCACTTAAGGCCATTTAAATACCTTGCCACCTTGATGCTCTCTACCTCTTGTACCCTTGACCTTGGAGCCAATTTTTTAAACTCCTCAGTGTAGGTAGCCACATCAAGATCCTTTTGTTTGAAATTTTTCCTTTACTAGTGAAGTTGGATCTCATAGTCCTCTAGAAAATAAGTCTCTTTTGTCTTTGATAACATATAATTCCAATTGGTTATTGGCTTCTTTCCTTTAGTTTATCTTTCCTCTTTCACAAACTTTCATCAAGTCAATGTTTGTCCTTTCAATCTTGACTTTAAAAATCTCATTTTCTAAGCCTCTATTGTCCCTTCACATTCAAAGTAATTCTCTATACTCTCAATCCATTCTAGGACCACCTCTGCATCCATCTTATCATGGAATAATGAAATATGTTCAAGACTCTTTCCTCCAAATGCCTTAAGGGATTTGAGGAAGGGTTCTTTTTCACTAATTGGAGGCTCAAATTTAGGTATCTTATCCTCCAAGTTCACCTTCTCTTTACCCTTATTGATGTCTTCATCTTCTTTTTCTTGGGTTGCATCTTCAATCTCTTTTAACTTGTCTTTCATCTCTTCTATGGCCTCATCAAGGAGCTTGGTTTTCTCCTCCATGAACTTCTTCTACTCATCAACCTCCTTAGCCAAATCTACATTGGTCACCATCTTTGATAATCCACTTGATTCAATGGAATACAACATACCAGCACACACCTCGATCTTATGGCTTTGATATCGCTTTGATGGGGACCTTCTTCACCTAGAGCCTTTTTGTTATATCAAGACAACTTCTTAGCATTCTTAGGGTTAATTCACTAGCTCTAACCTAGAGGACTCCCTCCTAATCCCCATTTACCAAGAAACTCTCCAATTAATTCAAGTTTCCATCTTCTGACTTCAAATCACCAACTGTGCATCTTTTGGCTCAATATGCCAAAACTTCCCCAAGTGCCACCTATGTGCTAAAATGTTGACACACTTCTATGAGTCATTATATCCAAGATTTCTCAAGAATGAGGTCTCAAATGGTGACTCGTAGCACTCTATTCATGGAGTGCAAGGGTTTGTAATGGAGGCCCTCAGTTTGACCTAGTTTATGTCCATGTAAGTACACCATAAAATGAGAGATTCAAAGAGGAAAAGCAAGAATGCTAGTCTCCATGATTATCAAATATGCATGCAAATGAAGATGCAAGATAATCTAAATGATAACAATGCAAAACAATGCAAGAAAGGAAATCTAATCTATGAAAGGAAATAACAATTCAAAATTAATCTATGAAAACAAATATGACTCTAAGCTAATATAAAAATGCAAGGATAAAGCATGATGATGGAAGTCATGGATGCATGAGAGAAGAAGACAAGAAGAAAGGAGTTGCAATGAAGCTTCAATGTCCAAACTCTAAGGCTCAAACTCTAATTCTCAAATTCTTTCTCTAAAATCGCTCTCCAAACCTGCATCATAACAAAACTATAGCAATTAACATCTATAAATTAGAAGGAGAGGGCTCCTTATGTGGTCAATTTTGGAGGTGGGATGCTTCACACAACCAATATGGGATAATAGAGTTAGATCCATGTGAGACAAAATTCCAACAATGAGAAAAGAGGGGTGTTTGAGAAGAAAGTGGAAAGAGGAAATTAAGGAAACCCACCTAGAAATATGTGCATTCAAGTGTAGAGAAAAATGATTTATTTATTTTATTTTATTTTATTTATTTCCTTTTTTCATCGCAAAGAGATATTGAAGTGGGGATTTTATTTATTTAATTGAAAGAGGGATTTTCTTTTAATTAAAAGGGGAGTAAGTTCTTTTAGTTAAATAGGAGCTATTTTATTTAATTAAAAAGGGAGCAAGTTCTTTTAATTAAACAAGAGCTATTTTATTTAATTAAAAGAGAGGTTTTCTTTTAATTAAATAAGACTTAGAATAAGATGATCAAACCTTAGGAAATATTGAAATAATTAAATTAATTATGATTTGAACAAGAAAATTGATTTGAATTGATTCAATAAAATATTGCAGTGCATTGTTTTAGGAAATTGATAAATTGATTGAGGAAATTATGATAAATTGAAGAATGGGGGGCCATAGTCTAGGCGACCATTTTAGGGTGGATACGTTTGCCCATCTTTGACTAATGTGTGATAATTTTGGGAACACATGTAGTCAAAGAATGCAATTGAAGTGTGAGGTCGATTTGGGATCACAAAACAACATAGATGTGTGGCCAACTTAGGAACACATCAGGGCAAAGAATAAACATTTTGATTAAAAAAATTCTTGACAAAGACAAGGTTGTCTTAGGTGGAACAAAGTTTGATAAAGTTGAATCAAGGATTGAAGTTTGATAAGTATTGCCCCCTTGTGATCAAAATAGAAATGAAATAGAGGAGAAATAGAAAATTGATAAATTTGATCAAATCAAACTAAAGATATAGTTCTTGATGTAAAATAAAAAATATAAGGTTCACAAAACCAAGGTAGATCATCAAGCATGAAAGATTATGCCCCAAAGTTGAATTATAAGAAATAAAGTAGGATGAAAGCAAATGGAAGATAGAAGTTTGGAAGAGGTGGAAAGAAATGGAAAAAAGAAAGAGAATGCCTCAAAATAAATCAACTATTTAAGATAGAAAAGTTCAATTGAGATCATGAAAGAAGATAAGGAAATGAAGATCAAGACATGACCATAGTTGATTAAAAGTCCAAAAGAAAGATAAAGGAAAACCCTCTCAAGCTCATAATGCAACATAAAAATGCAAATTAACACGAAGTCTAATAATGCAAGCTATATGAAAATGTAAAGGTGTACTTGCAATAGAGCAACTGTAACATAATATTTTGTGTTCATCATTCATTGGAGAATGTTAAGGAACTTATTTTCATCATTGGGCCATTATTAATGGACATCAGAAAATCATCATCACTAGTCATGAGCAACTATGAAGATATGAATGTGATATATATCAAATTGGAATGTGGAAAGATTATAACATAAGCATCAAAGACATAAAGGTCAAGATGACTTCAATGTTAGCTTACCCAATTTAATGTAGCAAAACCATGCTCACATCAAGGAATAGATGTTGGGATGATGATAAGGATAGTTGTGGAAAAACAATCAAGGATGATGCCTCAAATCTCCTAAGTGTTTCAAAGGGACAACAAGAGACACTCTAAAGGTTCAAGACCAAACCCACATGCAAAAAGAAAATAAAAAATATGACCATGTGCCAAGTCCTCTAGCTATGCATACTGGAGAGACTTGTTAGACAAGAACACTCAACAAAAATCAATAACAGTCAGCACACAAAGAAAAGATCACGACATAGCTCAAGCATTGAGTGTTGTGTTTAACAATTTAAGTGTGTTAACTAATACCGAGTTCTGAGGACAAGGAGCAAATGCTTGCAATTAGGTAAGATCACATGAAAAAATTGGGTAAGACCAAACCAATAAGTGTTGAAAAACACTCGATGTCAGGGATTGTATTGAAAAATACAGTTGGGGTGGTGTTGAAAAACACCATTTGTGAGGTGTCCTAAAGACTAGCGCATCCAAGAGACCAAAGCTAACATAGTTATGCCCCCTAGAGAAAGACAATGACTGATTCAAAACCAATGGAAAAAGGACAAGGAATGGTGGAGAAAGGCTAAGTGTCAGGGACATGCACTAAGAAATAGGGGTGCAGAGGCCTCAAGTGGCACTCATTTCTAGGTTTTCACCACTTGGATTTTATTGCAATTTTTAATTTTTTTATTTTTGGAATATATAATTTTTTTGGAGATACATCAAAGTGACTATTGCTAGGTCTTCACTAAGATCATTTTTTCAGTACATTTTCTGATTTTTAGAATTTTTGACAATATATCATTTTTTTGGATTTTTGAAATATATCATTTTTTTGAATTTTTTTTTAGGATCAATAAATATAGACAAAGGATGCCCCCAAATAGAATGGGCATCAAACCCCCAAGAAAGATCACATCATGTAGTCCCAACATCTAGCAAGGTGGAGGACAAGAGGGATTAACAAGTTGGTGGAAGAGATGGAAGACAATAGAATGAAGGAAAATGAAGAGAAGAAATCCTCAAGGGAAAACTTCTCAAGAGTACCCAAGTTAGGGGAAAATTGTCATGTAAAGCACATTTGGACAAGAAATGAAAGGCCAACATAGGATAAGTCACGAAAGCATGATGCAAAAGTAGGAAAGGATGTAGTTCAAAGGAGTAGAAATATCAAGAGACTTCATAGCATCATGTTTTACTCTTTTTTATTAGATGAAGACCAAATGAGAAAAGGATAGTGAAAGGCTAGAATGAATGGAGAAAAATAGACATGAAGGCCAAACATGAAAAGAATGAAAGCAAGATCATCGTAAGATAGCTCACAAGATAGCCGAATGTTCGTGTATAGGTCAACATTGTCAAGATCAAAGTGAGATGACGAAATGGATGAAAGATGTAGAAAAACTACGTATGATGCCTAATTGCCATATTTTCATCATAGTACTTATCCCAGGCACCATAAGGGAGTGGTTTTAACCATAGGACAAATTTATTTCTCTTTAATTTTGCTACCAAGGTGCCTATTTCCAGGTGTTCACCAAGGCACACTTTCAATTGTTAATTTTTCTTTTCTTTTTTAAATTTTTTGGAAGAAGGCAAGATTTTTAGATATTTCTCCTTGAAAGGGTAAACCATGATATGCCAAGGATTCAAAATGACATGCTCAAAGATGTTGATAGGGAAAGGAAGATGGAAGAGAAAAATGGAAGATAAGGTTTTATGCAAAGCGAGTGAGGTTAGAAGATAGGAGGAATAGGAAAATAAGGAAAAAGGATAAAAGGTAGAAGGATTGTGAATGGAAGGATTGTAAAATAGTAGACAGAAAGGAAGGCAAGATCAACATCAACACACACCTTGAAGGGTGGCAAGAGGATGGAAGAAATGTAAATGAAGGAATATGGTGAATGGATGGAAGAGGTTGTGGTTTAGGCTCATGGAATGGAAGAATACTTTTGGAAGAAGATGAAGTGGAAGTCTTTGGAAGCTTGAATATCAATCTCACTCATTTCTAAACATTAAACTCTTTCGAGAGAGACTTTATCATCCATATAGCCATAGGCTTTTTATTTCTTTTTGATGAATTAGAGAGAATATATTCAATGATGGATTTTGGAACCCATACTTGGTTTGTAGTTTTCTTCTTAGATATCTCTTTTGACTTTATGCCCCTATGTCGATTAGAGGAGACATGGTGATATTCTTTTTTAGATGGATTCTTGTATTTATTCTTTTTCTTCTATTGAACATTCAAGCTACTTCCAAAAGACTTGGGACTTGTGGAAGAAGGAGGAGGATATGAATTGTTTAGATGGGTGTGTAGATGAAAAGGATTCAAGGATATGCATCTATGTTAATCCTGAGGAAAGATAGGAGATGAAGGGACATAAGGACCTGAGATGGATGATAAATTAGGAGAGTTAGGAGGGGAAAATGAAGGGACATAAGGACCCAAGATGGAAGGAAGACATGAATCCCTTGATATTGGTGGAGGAAGTCCAAGGATGGACATGGAAGATGAGAAAGGATAATCAATAAGTCCATCAACATCTATATGACAACCAAGGACATCAACATCTTTAGAGTGAGCATTATAATTTTCAATAAGATCACAAGCATCTTGAATAGGGGAAACTTCTTTGATAGGATTGTTTGGATCTTGAAAAGACTTAGGACAAGAAGATGGAATACTTTGATCTTGACAAGTTTCTTTGGATTGAATAAGCATAGAACTTTGTTCACAATTTTTAGTAAGCTCGAGGAAAATAGTGGAAGTAGTGTTTTCATCATATTTAGGAGGTGGATAAAACATAGGATATGGACAGATAACATCTTGAAGGAGATGAAGGGGTACTTGATCTCGATCTTTCTTGACATTTTTATTTTTATCTTTTTGAGAGTCCTCTTTACATGGAGCCACTTCTAAGGACAAGGGAGTATATGAGGTTTGCATGTTAGGATCTTGAGGAGATAGTGAATGACTAGTTGAAGTAGGCATTATACTGTATGAAGGCTTAGGCTCTTTAGGTTTAGCCTTATTGAAAGTATTTGCAGCCAAGTGAAGATTAGCTTGAGTTTCTTTTAGAGGTAGCTCTCGAGGATACACATAGTTAGAGTGGAAAGCATTAGGCTCTTTGTTTTATGGAAGAATGTTGGATAGCTTTGAAGTTTTAGGAGATGCATAAGTATTGGAAGAAGTGAAGGTATCGAGGAAACCATCACTAGATATAGGTTCATCAACATGATCTTTCTCAAGAGAAGTATCCTCATCATATAAGTCTTTAGGAATTTCAACATCAATAATTTAGTCATCAATAAGATCTTGAATTTTACATTTCAAGGCAATACAATCTTTAGTTTTACGACCTTTCCTTGTATGGTAGTCACAGTAGTGATCATCTCTCCACCATAAAGGTTTTTACCTTAGGTTCATAAGGTGTAGAATATTTGTATGGTAAAGTAATGATCTTGTTTGCAACTAAGGTCTCAAGCACCATGCTATATGAAAATCCCAAAGCAGTAAAAGTTCTCTCAAAAGTATATCTAAGACCATTTTTTTCATTCTCATCTTGGTCAAAGATAGGTCCATCATGAAATATTGGCATATGGTCAAAGGAGTTATTAATCACTTTCTCTCTCAAGAGGTCTTTGGATCTAGAAGATGAAGACAAGTGATGTCTTGGAGTAGAAGATGTAGATCTTGAATAAGATGACTCACATTTATGTAAAGGTCTTAAGGAAGATTCATGTAATGAGACAATCATTTTCTCTAGCACTTTCTTCATTTCTATCATGTGTCTAGGGAGACTAGCATATAAGTCTTGATACTTTTTAATGATAAAGGAGAACTCATGATCATCTAGACTTGACTGAGGTTTGGTAGCACAAGGTTTGAAGCCCATAGTGGTTTTGAAAGCATGCAAAAGGAAAGAACCCTTAAGGGTCAATGTGATGAATGTGTCCCCTTTTGTTCAAAGTGGGGAAGGTTCTAAACATTCAAGCATATCAACACACCAACAACCTATTCAAGTTTCTATAAGGATGCACAAGCTCAACTAGGGGATGTCCTCAATATACGCAAGGTACATGAGGCCCAAATTCATAGATGAAAGAGAATACTGTCAAACAACCAGGAGGAAACAATAACTCAATCTCCACCTTCACTTTCCAAAGTTATAAATTCATCTTGGGCTTGGCCAAGATTGACAATATTGCTACTTCCAAGAGACCTGTCTTTAGATTCAAGCCACACTATTTATACTCCATTGGAACACGGGAGTTGAGGTTGTCCCCTAGAGTGATCACTTCTCTAGGCTGGCCCCCTAACAAATAAAAATCAAGATTCCTTATTTATGTTCTCCTCAAACTCCTTAACAAGGATGCAAGAAGAAAATATCAATAAGAAAACCTTGGGGATTAAAAGACAAAGGGGGTTTATTTTAAGTCCAAATCCAAATGTGAATGATTCATTTTAAGTCAATCTTTTCAATGTTGGGAAGACATCGAACAATTTGACAAAAGAAAGAAAAATATTTTACAATGAGAAAAAACACAATGATCACTTTTTATAATTCAAATGAGAAGGTTTCTAATGTGTGTACCTTGATTTCACGTTTTCCAATTTTTCCATTTTTTGATCTTTAGACCTCCAAGTTACCTTCACAAGCTTGAATCAAGTGCATGAAATCATGAAAAAATAGGAAAATTCACATGAAAATATATTTAACTATTTGATTCCATGTAAAATGACAATTCATATCATGCATTGAAATTTGCACAAATTAAATGCAAGTTAATCATTAAATGCCTTTTTTTAAAATTTTGATCTTTGACCTAGTCAACAAGATTGGATCAATATGACATGAATTTGGACCCAAAACACTAAAAATGAGATCCCTATTAAAAAATTAAAAAACCTATCAAAAAATTTCATAATTCAGAAAAAAATAATTTAAAAAAAAATAAAAAATCATTTGTGCCCTAGGGACCCATTTTGTCAAAATAGACTAGTTTTTATAAATCAAGTGTTTGAGCCCTCATATGATCTCTAAACTCAAAAAACAAAGAAAAAACCCTATTCATAATTCAAAGACCTTCCAAAAATGTAGACTTTTCTGAAAAATTCGCTAATTTGCATCCAAAAAAGATTTTCATGAAAAATAAAGAAAAATTTATAGAAAATACAAATTACCTCAAAAAACTCTAAAATTTTAACTGAAGTTTCTCTAATATGTCAGCAACCTTCAAAAATAATTTTAGAGAAAAACACCAAACTGTTTGGGAGATATGATCAAATCTTTAAGATCTAGGGTTTTTTGTCTCCAAACAAATTTACACAAGGGGGTTAGCTCCAAAAATAGTTAAAACCAACATGTAAAGGTAGGTTGCCCCATGGTGGGCACCAAAAAATGTGTGCTAAAATGTTGACACACTTCTACGAGTCATTATATCCAAAATTGGTCAAGAATGAGGTCTCAAATGGCTACTCATAACTCTCTATTCATGGAGTGTAAGGGTTTGTAATGGAGGCCCTTAGTTTGACCTAGTTTGTGTCCATGAAAGTACACCATAAATCAAGAGATTCAAAGAGGAAAAGAAAAAATGCTAGTCCCCATGGTCATCAAATATGCATGCAAATGAAGATGCAAGCTGATCTAATCTATGAAAGGAAATAACAATGCAAAATTAATCTATGAAAGCAAATATTACTATAAGATGATATGAAAATGCAAGGATGAAGCATGATGATGGAATCCATGGATGCATGAGAGAAGAAGACAAGAAGAGAGAAGTTGCAATGAAGCTCCAATGTCCAAACCCTAAGGCTCAAACCCTAATTCTCAAACTCCTCTAAAATTGCTCTCCAAACCTGCAACATAACAATACTATAGAAACTAACATCTATAAATGAGAAGGAGGGGGCTTCTTATATAGTCAATTATGGAGGTGGGTTTCTTTTCACAACCAATATAGGATAATAGATTTTGATCCATGTGAGACAAAATTCCACCAATGAGAAAAGAGGAGTGTTTGAGAAGAAAGTGGAAAGAGGAAATTAATAAATCCCACTTAGAAATATGTGCATTGAAGTATAGAAAAAAATGATTTATTTATTTTATTTAATTTAATTTATTTCCTTTTTTCATCACAAAGAGAAATTTAAGTGGGGATTTTATTTATTTAATTAAATAGGAGCTATTTTATTTAATTGAATAGAAGTTTTCTTTTAATTAAATAAGACTTAGAATAAGATGATCAAACCTTAGGAAATATTGAAATGATTAAATTAATTATGATTTGATAAAGAAAATTGATTCAATAAAATATTACAGTGTATTGATTCAAGAAATTATTTAATTGATTTAGGAAATTGATAAATTGAAGAATGGGGGCCTATAATCTAGGTGACCATTTTGGGGTGCATACACCACTAGTAGGTAAAATCCATTTTTTAACCACCCTTATGAGGTTCTTGACACATTTCATGTCATTCTACATCATCTTATTAAGTTTCCCACACCCACAAGCCTATTTTGCCTGGTTTGCCCTTGTAGCCTTAAGAGCCCCTTTTAGCTCTCTTAGAAACAAGGAACCTTCATCAACTCACAAAAATATTAACTAGGCCTATTTATGTATTCAAGAATTTGTTTCCAATTGACCTGAGCTTGAAGATTTTGCAGGTCTTAGGTCTCCATGGTCTCCGTACAATACGATTCCAGTTTACCCCTATTTTGAGGGTTTGATGGATAATGACAACACAACTCTTACCAAATGCTCTAATCATCACATCAAAGCGTATCCTTTGGTCTATGGACACCTAACACTCTATTATACCATTTCACACACAAGATTGGCACGTGCCAATCCATTGTTCCATCTAAAACTCAATTGCAAGCATCACTACGCCTTGTCAAGCCTTCATTTGCTTGCCTAGGGCTCTCTTTCAAAAATGGCCAATTAACTCCCACATTCACCAAAATAAATATTTAAAAAGTATATACATACCATTACTTTATTCCCAAAGGCCATAGGTTTTCAACCATGGGAACTCAAGCTTTGGTCATTTTAATTAAACCCTATCAAAGTTGGACAACGGGAACAAAGACTCTGACTAATTTTGCAAACCTAGTTAAATGATAACTAATGATCAAAACAAGTATCTATTCCATTCAAAACAACAATCCAATCAATCAAGTTTCTTGATTCAATCCTCAAAAATGTGTTATCTGACCACAAAATGCTCCTTCACACAAGTGTTGTCCATACAAATGTGTAACCAACCCTTAGAAATGAGTTGGAGGGTGTTTAAATAGGTTCCCCCATCCATATTTTCCTTTGGTTAGAGCCATAACTACCTATTTTTCTCCTTCCTCAAAAATTGGAAAAATTGTCAATTGCAATTTTGCAAAAATTGCAAAGTTGTCAATGAGCAATTTTGACAACTTTTGCAATTTTGCAATCTAAGCCTCCAAACTTGACCAGTTTGTTATCAACCCTCATAAAATGAGCCTAAAACACCTAAGGACCTCATTTGAACACTTATTTCCCCTTTTAAGGATTTTTTCCAAGTTTTTCCTCATAGAGCAATTTTGAGCAATTTTAGGTTTAACAACACCTAATTGCTTACAACTTGACTCAACCTAGAACCTCACCTAGCCACACATCTAAAACCTATCTTGGGACTTTAAAATTATTCCTTATTAACTAAATGGTTGGTTAGACCATTTACAAACCAAAATTTCAGTTAGGGTTTTACCTTACCCCTAGGTGCTCCTACACCACACAGGGAGGTATATTTTGGAAAACTTGAACACTTGCCAGGAAGCTTTGGATTGGGTTAAAGAATATGATCATAATGTAGGAATGTTTCTTCTAGACTATGAAAAAGCCTATGATAAGGTTGAGTAGGACTTCATCTTGATGATTCTGAAAGCACTTGGATTTTCTCAAGCCTTTTGCCATATGGTTTCCACTTTAATGAAGGGTGCTAAAGTTTTTGTTGAAATCAATGGAGAGAGATCTTGAGTACTTTGAACTATCTAGATCTATCAGACAAGATTTCCCACTAGCTCTTTCTTTATTTGTAATTATTGCTCACTCATTATATCACCTACTAAGAGATAACTTGCTCGCCCTACTCTTCCTAACAACGATGAAATCTATAATGTTCATATTGCAAATGATACATCCATCCTATTGTTCTAGAAGAAGAAAATATGGATCACTTATTGATCAAACTTGACATATTTTGTTCTTCTTCTAGTAGCAAAATCTTTATTTCCAAGTCAGTTATGTTGGATGGAATAATCAGCCACCTACATGGTGTAGTAAATATAACATTGGATGGGGATGACCTAATCATGTGGTCAGGTATCTAAGGAGTCCATTTATTATTTTTCCTAACATTAATCATATGTGGTTGTGGATCATAGAGAAAATTAATGCTACGCTAAACAAATGGAACTCCTCATATCTATCTTTGGCTAGAAGGATCCAAGTTTATTAGAAAATTATATCTTCATATACAATATATTTTTCATTTTCATGGCTATTTAATGTTGGTCAATCTGGCTTTATTTAGAAAATCATTTGTGATTTCATTTACTATGATTGAAAAGGGTGTAAGAAAACCCATTTTGTAAGATGAGATTGGTGTGCTAAAAGTAAGGAGGTAGATGGACTAGGCTTGAAAGATCTTAGAATTCAAAGTATTACATTGGTCTTGAAATGAATTGCTAAAGCTACCCAAGGGTGTGAGCCTTGAAAAATATTAATTAGGAAGAATCTAAGTAGAGTTCACCCTTGTCAAGCTAGATTATGAAGTAGATTTTCCAATGTGTTCAAGTCCTTGTGGAAAAGTTGGGTTAGTGTTAGACCCCTACTTGGATATACGTTCTAAGACTGGAGGGTGGTAACATTTGGTATGCTCAAGGTTCTATTTGGTGGAACTCAACAAATAATGGTAAACCTTGTGTCATTGTATAGGGGTGTTCTACTAAGAAATGCACATAGGGTGGTATTTGTATCTTCAAAGACATTGTATGTGATGGTACATTACTATAATGGTTAGATTCGTAAGAGATTCATTTTGCCAAAGTCACATTGGAGGATGTATTGCTTGGTAAAAAATGCACTAGAATGCACAGGGTGCTAAACTCAAATGTTGTACTCCTGCTTCTTGTACATTTTAGTTGCATTAGCTAGACTCCTCCCCTGTTCACCTAGTCAAATTCAAATATGTGTACTATACCCTTTCCTCAAATTTTTGCTATCCTTAAGCATCTTACCTTTTGCTACAACCTCTTTTTTGAGCCTCCTATTTGGAAGATACATCTTACTAACATGTGATCTAGACAAATTGGGCCCAAAAGTCATTTGTTTTCTCTAGAGATTGTTGTTACATAAATTGCCTTTTAAGAAACTAGGGTTGATTACAATACATGTTCTGTATGCTAGCAAGATGATTCAATGCATCATGTTTTTTTCATTGCCCTTTTTTCTGAGAGGTTTGGGGTTTATTTGTGCTGACTCTTGATAACAATTTCTATGTGGATAATATTATTTTTGGGAAAATTATTTATAATAGAATTTGGTGCAATGCATTTTGGTCTATTTTTTCATCTATTGTGCTCTATTTTATTTGGAAAGGAATAATGATTTATCTCAAGGTAGAGCTAGGATCTTTACTGAGTCTCTGAAGAGACTCGCATATATTTTGATGTTGTTGTCCAAGTCATTGTTGTTTTCAAGTTAAAGGAGAGTGCCTTCCTTAAAATCTTACAAGATGGCAAAGGATTGGTGGAAAAAAAAGATTGTATTCATGGTATTACCTCTATGAAAGACATTAATGAGTTCAATATCTCACTTACTCATTTATACAAAAACTCAAGGAAGAAGGCAACTAGAAGCCTTGTTACCAAGAGAGAGATATCCCAACAAATATCTTTATGCCCTCTCCATTGCACTCTACCGCATCTTGCTCCAATAGTGAGGAAGAAGAATAATGTCTTATAGATCATATTTTTTGTTTATATAATGTAAGGATGTAAAACTCTCAATGGTCACTTAATGTGGCTATATTTTTGTAGTGTGGGTGGGAAGTAGTTCTTTGTTTTAGTAGTAGCAAGTAGATAAAGTTTATTTTACTATTGCTTCAACTATATTGTTTTTCCAACATGGATTGTAAACTAATTTTTTTTGTTTTCTTCTTGATATGCAATAGAAAAAATGAATGATGACCATAGACCTAATTAAAACTCCAATAATAGATTATACCCTAAAACTAAAATAAACCAACATTGTATCTTTTTTTTATCAGTAAACAACTGAAGCCTAGATTAAACATTGCTATTTATAATAATTAATTATTGTTATGTATTAAGCAAATTTGAACCCAATACCTCCCACATGAGGGGCTCACAAGTTTTCGTTGTGTTGTAGGCTCTTACCTAACTCACATTGCTAATTATAATTATCAATTTTCAAGTATAATGAACTTTTTAATTTTTTAAAAGATAATCACAAGAGTCAATAATACTTAAATATATTTAAAACATATTTTTTATAAAATATAATATTATATAATTTAAAATTATTTTAGTATAAAATTTTGAATGAATAAATTATTAAATATTTTCATATTGTTAAATTTAGAGTATAAATTAAATTAAACTATGTCATATAACAAATGTTAAACCTATGTTTGATAGTTAGACAGTAAATTATTTTAAATCATTAGTTTGAATAGAAGGAATAAACAAATGTTATAAAATAAATATTTCTTTCCAACAACATGACTAGTTAAAAAAGTTTACATATTCAAACTAGTAATCGCACCTTAAGGGTGCAATAGGTACGTCGAATAAGTTTGGTATTAATATTGACTCAATTGTAATTAAGTGTTGGTAATAAATGATTTTGGAAATCATGCACATTTGATGGTATGTTAAATTATTTTGCTTGTATGTTAAAAGTATGTCTATATTGTGTTTATAGTAGAGAAATGGTAAACTTAAATTGACAAAATCTCTTTCTTTTTTGTTGCCCCAACAAGATTTAGTATTGTTTGGTTTTTGATGAAGTACAAAAAATAGTTGTTTAAAATTGAGGTTGGCTAAAATCTAAATCAAAACAAAGTAGTTCATAATTGTAGTATGTAGTTTACATGAAACTCATCAAAGTGTATTCTAATTAGAGTGGATATAGATTTGTGCTTGTTTCTTAAATAAGAAATATTATCTTTTTAAAAGTGTGAAAACATGATATATTAATAAATAAAACTAGTTCAAGGTTCATGAGAGAAATAACCAACAAGCAAACTCTCAATCCTTACCAAATACAAAGGAATGTAAAGTTAGAGGTAGGTGGGACCTTAGAAATTCCCTTATAACATGGGCTACAAGTAATATTACTCGGCTTGGACAAATTGTTTAGATTGCATAAATTAATTTGGCATAGATGGAATTATCTTGATCTAGATGCTCTTTGATCTACTAGTTGTTGCAAGTGTGCCTCCTCCTCTATCCTTCAAACTACAAATGGATTTGTTCTCATACATGCATATTTGCCAAATATAAAAATTGGTGTATGCGCAAGTAGGCAATATCATTAACTCTTGAAATTGTGGTGAATGGAATTCCTTGTCGGTCAATGTTTCCAATATAAATTGTGGCAGGTTGCAAAGTAAGGCCTTGAGCTTTGTGTATGGTCAATGCCCATGCCATTTTAGTGGTATATGGCATCGAGTTCCATGACTCAATGGAGTTATTGACATATCATGTGGTTGATTCTTGTCCCATGGTGGGCTAGTATATTTTTTGAAGTGTACAAAAACAAATAAGGGAAATTGTGGTGGTGTTTCATCTTTTTTGTAAACAATTGTTGTTACTTGGCCAAGTGCACCATTAACCAGTCCTGCATCAACCCACAGATTAGAGGATAGCATAACTTCTTGCCCAATACATAGAAGCATCTTTGATTATAGTTGTTCATCTTTTGGATTTGAAATTGTTGAACCTCTTAGTTGTTCTACTATGCAAAGGGTTGTGGGCTTTGTTTTACATAATAATATTTGTTTATAATGTAATGAAACCATTTCATTGTGGCAAATAAGTGTGTAGATTGTAAAAACATATGTTTCTCTTGCTGGAAATATTCAAGACTATGCTAGGTTACTAAGAGGGGAGGGGTGAATCAATAACCTCTAAAACTTTATCAATTTCAGCACTTTATAACTATATTCCAATTATAATTTATTGATCTAATTGCATGCATGAGAAACTAAAAACATAAAACATCCATAACACTTGAACACAATAATTTGGTGACCCAGAAACCTTCCAAATAGAAAGTAAAACTAGGGTGGGGATGATACCCACAAAACTTCAATACTACAGCATAAAGTTGGCTTGTTAAAGCTTGCAATGATCACTTCTGATGATCTGTCTTGTTAGGAGCAATTAGGACTACTAGGTCCACCTTGTTAGAGGTTTTACAAACACACAATGAAGTATGCTTTCTGTAAAGAGATTTTGAGAAAGATTGTTAAGTCTACCTTGTTAAAGGATTTAGACCGATTCACCTATTAGAATGAAATAGTAGATCTTTGACTTACAACTAAATTGCTAATAGAGATTCCTTGAAGTACTAATCACATTTTGTGATGGATATGTCTCTGCTGCTCCTTTTTTGATATGGCCTTTAATATATACTTTATTTGCTGCTTGATTTCACATTCACATTCTTACATGCTCATTACATCTTATTATATTACATACATATGTGATACAATACATTACATATATATATACCAATCCAAATTAAGTTGGCCATTATACAAGTTAACACCAATATTACAAAGTCGGCCCATATGAAGCCACTTGGGTTCTAAAGGTTGACTTGGGGAAGTTCTAATACTCAGCATCTGCTATCATTACTCAACATCATCATGCACTCGGTAGAAGTAGAAGCTCGGTCCATAGTAATCACCTCAAAGTAGTCTCAAACTTGGTCTACACTGGTGACTCGATGGATACTATGTCACTTGGCATAAACTAAATCAATCAGTAAACACTAACTTTGCATACAGCTCAATTAACACTAGCTTTGCATCACATGAATTGCTAGCTTGGTAGAAACTGCAAAGCTCGGTAACCACTGGAGTGCTTGGGTTGAACTGCTAGACTTCACATTGCCTAATTATGCTCGGTTTGAACTATTGCACTTCACACAAACTAAATTCCCTTGGTAACTATTAGAATGCTTGGTGGCCACTAGAATTAGTCCAAAAGACTCGGTAGCAATTGTAGAGCTCAGTGGCTACTGAATTACATGGAAAATATTGCAGATTGTTCAATGAGCTCAGTAGCCATACAGAATCTAAATAAGTGTTTCACTAATAACAAACTTGATTGATATGTCAACAATCTCCCCTTTCGCATTAGTTACAAAAACACTTGTTAGCCAAAACTTATATGCATCACCATGTGATATCGACTCGGTAAGGCATATTGTTTTGAGATTTTTCAAAAATTTTCTTTGTAAGTATATACAGTATACTATGCAACATATCTGCAAAATTCTCCTCTGTTATATACATTTTCTCCCTTTGCATGATTCTCCCCCATACAACATACATAGTGTCTCACTATACATAGTCTCTCCCCCTTTTTGATAATAATGCCAAAGATGTATTCAAAACTTATTTACATGGAGACACCAAAATGAGATAGAGACTCAGAATGTATCTTAAGAATAAGTGTTGGAGTTTTATCCCAATTCTCTTGCAAAATCTTGCATGTATGTAGAGCAATTTGAACTTCTGCAGAGAGTTCTATCATGTGATCTGCAACAGAGAAGTTATTGTCATGGATCAAGGTTTTTGAGTAAATAATAAGTTTCTGCATTGTATCCATGATAGGAAGGATCATATTCTGAATATCTATAAATGTAGACAAAATCCTTGCTTCTTCTCTCAACAACTCTGCCTGGATGTCTAACAGAAACCTAATCTTCATATGATGTGTAGAGCTTGAACTAGAGTCAAGTTGCAATTACTGTGCACTGGCTTTGAGATCCTCGTCAATCTTTGTGAGTTTGCTCTTTATCTCCTTTGTGGACTCGGTAACATCACACAACTTTCCAAAAAGTGATGTCACTTTAGTGTAAGAGGTTTCAAGATTGGTCATAGTTGAGGAAAGCTCAACTTGATGGATAGCAATTTGCTAAGCAATGTGCTCAAGCACTTTATTGTCAAATTTATTTTCAGCTTTCTCAATTAACTTATCTTGACCACCAGTGTCCTCATTAAACTTTTGGACTGCCTCTACTAATTGTAATAAAATAGGTTGAGAAGAATCAACCTCAATACCTATATCCTCAGACAAAATATTCTTGGCATCATCTATAATTTTATATTCCCTGTCTCTCTCCTCTCTTAATTTATGTTGTTTTGCCTTCTTTTGGAGGAGTTCACTAGCTATATGCATTTGATCTGTAGTAATATTATAAAAGTCCCATTTGGGAATTTCTATTTCCTCATCTAGGTCTATATCCTCTTCTATCTCCTTGCCTTTACTCAAAAATCTTGTACTTGGTTGAGCCTTAGGTTCAACTATCCTTGTACTTAATGCCTTTATATCTAGAATGGAAACAATTGTAGATATAGTGAGACTTGCAGTGAAAATTGATATAGTACTAATTGATGGAATACTAATAGGAATGCTTGCTGAATCCAAAACTAAAGTAGACAAAACTGTAGTATTCAAAACTGAAGTACTTACTACTGAAGAGCTCAAAATTGTAGAAGCCATTGCATCCATTGCTGATGACTGCAACTCAGGAGCTAAAGAAGAGGGAGGTTGCAGCTTGGTAGATGAAGTGGTAGTCACTTCTATCAATGATGTGTTGATATGTGTGGGAGTGAAGAGTGATTGGACATTTGAAGTATCTATAGTTGTCACAATCAAACTTGTTGAAGTTGTCTCCAAGCTTGATGTAGCAACTGGTTTGCTTGGAGAGTAAGGAAGTGAGGCAATGATTGTGGCTTCTATCTTAATTGGGTTAGTCTCCTCATTATCTTCTTTATCTTCTTCTGTAGCTTCCTCCTCTTTATCTTCTTCAACTTCCTCATTGTCAAAATGGGTGGGCTCAGTGTAAGTTTCTTCTTCATCATCATCACTGTCATCATCATTGTCCTTGACATCTACTGGGAAGTCACTTAGTTTATATAGATGATAAACATTCTTCCAAATGCTTGTGGCATTCTTAACCACATGCTCTATATCCTTGATCATAATTTAAAAAGTATTAAATCTAAGAGTCATTTTATCTTCATTTTTCTTCAATGCCTCTTTTACCTCAGCATTTGTCATGCTAGGTAGCAACTGCCTCAAGGTTTATGCATAAATGTCTTTTGATGTTTGCATTGCAAAGTCCCATCTTGGCTTTATTTTCTCTAATAATTCATTAGAGATTTGAGAGGCTATTTGATATGTTGAATACTTCCATTTTCCCATTTTGGTCAACACTAGTTCTTCCACCTATTTCTTCTCTGCCTTTGTCCTAGTTTCATACTTTAAGGATTTGAAGTTTTTTATGCCTACACCTTCTTCCATCTATTTCAACTTTTCCTGGAAGGTGGGAGGATGTTTTCTAAGGATAATTTCACTGTCTTTATTCCTGGACCTCCTTGTGAAGACAATAGTGGATGGCTTAGGTGGCTTGATGATGATCACCTTGCCTTTCTTCTTCACAGGTTCTTATTTTCTTCATCCTTTTCCTCTTCATCTATGTCTTCTCCTTTGCTCTCAGTTAACATAAGAGGTGTGCTTGATTTTAGTTTTGCTATCCTCCTCTTACCTTTGTTAATCGCTTGTGGGAGCTTTATCGCTAGCTCTATCCTTGCCTTTGCCTCATCATATTTTCTAAAGTATGGTGTCTTTGGATCAACGGGTTCATTAATTAGAGCTTTAATAATTTCTTTTGTTTCATCAATGTTTACCTCGTAGGGAAGAGGTTTTACCCATACAATTCTGGGTTTTACTGCCTAAATGTGGACTTTGACACTGCCTAACATGAAACAAACATCATCTTTGTAATCTTCTACTAGCTTCTTAGGTATTCTGAATGTGTTATTCATTTTCTCTTTGAATACTTCAAAGTAGTTGTTCATAATACTAACAAAGCTTTCTCCCATTTCTGTAATATATTCATTAATCTGGTATAGTATAGGCACATCTTTTCTCCATACTACCATGCCTTTGGAAGGGAAGAACTTCTGAACATAGAAGAACAAACAAGTCAACAGAGAGCCAAATTTGTAGGGGTTGTTCTTGGAAGTCTGAATACTTTCCATGTTCTTGTTGAATTGCTTCTACAATAGATCTGCCAAGTCATAAGACAAATTGTTCTTCACAAATTTGTAAGCTAAATCCACAGCTTCACATGATACACTATTGAGGCGGCTCGAACTATATATCTTGTGAGCTATCACATGTATCCCAAATTTTAGTTTTGCATCAGTTATACTACTGATTTTCATCCCTCTATCATCCCACGCGGCTAGGGTTTTCTTTTCTAGCTCAGCCCCACCTAGGGTTTTGGTAGTTTTAGCTTTGGTGAGCATGGGGAGGCCAGTGATGCGATGAATCATTTTCTTTGTAATCAAAACTAGTTTCTCAAACCATATCTAACCATTATGCACTCGGCTTAGAATGTATCTAATCCACTTGATTTGAAAACCTTGGGGCATGTGAGGAATGTGGGTCAAACCTTTGTCTTCCAAATATTTATGCTCAGGTTTGAGAACTCCATTAACACATAATTCACCTAGGGCATCATCCATTTCTAGGGTTCTAATTTCTTGAATAGAACACTTGAATTGAGTTTTAATATCGTCAATAAGGAGTACCTTAGGTGGGATTTTCAATTGAGCTTCGCTTGGGTCGAGGGTTTCTGCAATCGCAGGCACAAGTTTGAAGTTTGGCGCTTTCCACTCGACTCCGTGAACCATCTCAAACCCTTTCTTCACTTTTTTGTTGTTGCTTGATGCCATGATTACTCGGTAAACTATGAAAACCTTGAAAACCTTGCTACAAATTCACTTGAAGTCACTTGACCACACTGGAATTCGCTTTCTTTGCAATAGCACTTAGATTTCATGGTGAAAAATGAATTCAATTTCATGTTTTTTGTTAGAACTTCACCGTTAATGTTAGGTACAAAGGTAGATGGGTTGACATCATTCTTGACATCATGCTCGACAACCTGTCATCCACTATTCAATTGATTACTCGGTGAAGGCTCTATGACTCGGTAATCATGCGTGTCTTGTTACTCCCAACCTTGCTCAATAGAGTCCATGATCTGACCTTACTCGGTAGAGAAGGTAACTCAATATAACTAATACCGGTCTTCCTTAGTGATCCTTTTGTATCTTGAATGCTGATTTGGATCTTTGTCACCTTTCGAGTGGAACTATTTGAATGTGATATTGATAATGCAGTTCCAGTTCTCCTTTTGAAACCTAGTTGAAAATGGTGGAGTCACCCACTTATTGAGTGACATGACCATCATTACTTAAACTAGCATCCTCGGTAGATTTAGGAATCCATTACTACCTCATCTGCTTTCAAATGTTATTTGCTTTTGCTTTCTTTTCATCTTCAATTTTACCTGTGTTCATGCAAATTTTGGCTAGATGACCAAGTTCGGTACAAGTGAAACATCTTATGGTGATATCTCTTTTCCTTGTGTGATGCTTAACACAATTCATGCCAATGTGCCCAAATTCTCCATAGTAATGACATCTACACCAAGTGTTGTACTCCCAACCGAATATTGCTTTCACAATTTGCTCTGTTGGATTGAATGACTTAGTTCTAAAATTTGATGCCTTGTGACCTTGTTTCTTGCATTTGTGACACTTGCCTTCAAATTTTGGTTTCTCTTTGCATTCGTTAGCCCTATGACCATGCTGATTGAAATTGTAGCATTTTTTATTAAATTTTGCTTTACCATTACTCCAACATTTGTTTGATGTATGACCTAACTTACTGTAGTGATTGCAAGTAGGTCTTTGGTTCCTTTGAGCACCTTGTTCAGAGGATTCACCTTCTTCTTTGTATCCAATTCCTTATTTACCCTTTTGTTTATAGAGATTCTGCTCATTTAGTTGATTTAATTGATTCATGTTTGCTTGGGATTTCATCATTCTTTCATTGATTTTCTTTTCATTAGGTCATTTTTTCATCTTTCACTGATTTTCTTTTCAAATCTCAGCTCATTTCTTATTCTTTCATTGATTTGTTTTTCCAAATTTAGATCATTTATTAATCTTTCATTGATCTATCTTTGGCTCATGATTTCCTCATTTACATTGGAGAATTGATCCATAAGATCTGCATGTTGAAGGGATTGGTTCTAGATTTCATTGTTTCTTCCATCCATTTCTTCTTTCATCTTGTTCCTTTGTTCCAAGATTTCACATAGCCTTATTGATAGAATTTCTTGTTCTCTTTTGAGCTTTCTTACTTCTTCTTGCAGGGAACCATTTTTCTTTAGGAGTTCTTTGATTGCATCATTTGCCTCATCTGAACTGCTTGAAGGGAAAAAGTCTTCAATTCTTTCTTCAATGTATTGATGATCATTCATTTGATTTACAAGTTCCTTCCTTCTTTTTAGGGATTGGGAAAGTTGCTCCACAACTTTCTTGAGTTGTGCAATGGTCATTTCTAGAGCCAACTTTTCATTGTCAATTGCCTTATCAAGTTTGAATATCTCCATATCCTTGATCTTTGCTCAAGCTATTAAACTCTATCCTAAGAACCACAAAGCTTTGATACCAATTGTTGGAAATATTCAAGACCATGCTAGGATATTGAGAGGGGAGGGGTGAATCAGTAAGCTCTAAAACTTTATCAATTTTAGTACTTTATAGCAATATTTCAATTATCATTTATTGATCTAATTGCATACACGAGAAACTAAAAACATAAAACATTCATAACACTTTAACACAATAATTTGGTGACCTAGAAACCTTCCAAATAGAAAGTAAAATTGGGGTGGGGATGATACCCACAAAACTTCAATACTATAGCATAAAGTTGGCCTATTAAGGCTTACAATTATCACTTTTGATGATCTGCCCTATTAGGAGCAATTAGGACTGCTAGGTCTACCTTGTTAGAGGTTTTACAAACACACAATGAAGTATGCACTCTATAAAGAGATTTTGAGAAAGACTGTTAAGTCTACCTTGTTAAAGGATTTAGACTGATTCACCTATCAGAATGAAACAGTAGATCTCTGACTTACAACTAAATTATTGATAGAGATTCCTTGAAGTATTGATCACCTTTTGTGATGGATATGTCTCTGCTGCTCCTTTTCTAATATGGCCTTCAATATATACTTTATCTACTACTTGATTTCACATTCGCAGTCTTACATGCTCATTACATCTTATTATCTTACATACATATGTGATACAATACACACACACACACACACACACACACACACACACACATAAAGTCGGCCATTATACAAGTTAGCACCAATATTACAAAGTCGGCCCATATGAAGACATTCGAGTTCTGAAGATTGACTTGGTGAAGTTTTGATACTTGGTGTCCATTGTCATTTCTCGGCATTGTCATGCACTCAGTAGAAGTAGAAGCTCGGTTCATACTAATCACCTCAAAGTAGTCTTGAACTTTGTCTGCATTGGTGACTCAGTAGACACTGTGTCACTTGGCATAAATTGAATCACTCAGTAAACACTAACTTTAAATATGGCTTGATTAACACTAGCTTCACATCACATGAACTGCTAGCTTGGCAGAAACTACAAAGCTTGGTAATCATTGGAGTGCTTGGGTTGAACTACTAGACTTCACACTACCTGATTCTGCTTGGTTTGAATTATTGCACTTCACAGTAACTAAATTCCCTTGGTAACCATTGGATTGCTCGGTGGCCACTAGAATTAGTCCAGAAGACTTGGTAGCAACCGTAGAGCTTGTTGGCTATTGAATTACATGGCAAACACTGTAGATTATTCAATGAGCTTGGTAGCCATACAAAATCTAAATAAGTGTTGTCACTAATAACAAACTTGACTGATATGTCAATAGCTCTTTAATGGTCATTGAGGACTATGATCTTGACATCAGTAGTTTTCAATCTTCAATTGTTGGTTGTGCATTTTGTAGGTTTGAGAGAAGGTTACAAAACCTTATTTGAGTTGCATCATGTCCATCTTGATGAAATATTTTCTTCAAAGTTATAACAATATTGAAGTTGCACCATAGTGTTCCCCCATATGATGTTGAAGCATACATTAGAATTTCTTTTATTGGTGGTAATTTCCCTAAATCATCGAATCATAGCATAGATCACCCTCAAAATGGGATGTTGTTTTGACATGGAAATGCTTCTCGTAATCGTATGTCAATTGTTTCCATTAGCTTTGACCCAACAAAGCTCATTTCATCTATTAGAATATATCGTATGAATTGCATTGATTGGTGGAATGTTGTGAGTGTTTGCCATTGTAGTGGTAGCATTTCTTTGATTGGTATTCAAAGTGCAAAATGAATTGTGGATGCTTGAATATTGAATGATGCTACACCTATTGGTGCAAGGAGAAGAAGTGGTGTCTGTACATTTTGAATTGATTTTGTTAACATTTCTTTGATGCAACTGATCAAGAGTGATTTTCCTATTTTAGCTATTCCTTGAACAATCATTCGTAGTGGTGAGTTGGACGTGTTTTCATTTACATGTGAACCAGCTATGTTGTTGTCTTTTTTCTGCTCCAGTGCTAGTGTGTTTTCCAGATTTTTGTATGCTATGGTATTAACATGAAATGAATGACATTTGGAGTAAATAAAGGAAGTAGCTATAACTTCTTCTAATGGGATGACTTCATATTCTCCCCAATCATGGTTGATATCTATGTTGCGTCGGCCTAACATGTCCATGACACCTACATGAATAGGTTCTCCTGGTTGTAGATTGGAAAGAAGTTGCCATTCTTAACACATGTCTTCCTCTATATTATTTGTCTCCATAATTGGACTTTTTGGATCATCATTTATTGTTATTGGTACATTTGTTCGGTGGACATGCCATGGAGTATACATGGTTTTAAATCTTTCTCAATTGCGTATTATTTCTTCATCTGGATTCCCCAAATCTTGTTCAATATTTCTAAATGGATAGTGCAACATCAATTCTGTCCAACAAAATCTATAATATGCTTTGTCATGCACAACTGGGATAGTGTTGAATCTTGGAGAGACTCAAACAATTGCCTTCTTTGGACATTCTTTCCATTATTGTTTTTTGTGTGATGATTTGTAAGACCATTTTTGAGCTGCCTCTAGAAGTGATATTGTGTCAAGATGTGTGGGTCGAGCAATGTATATGTCGATATGGTTTGGCGACATATTCACGGTTATAGGGGAGATGGAAATACGATTTGCAATTATTTTGTGGATTGAAAGAGAAAAAAAATCATGTTACTGATGGAAAAGGGCAATTTGAGTAAGAGGTTGGAGGTCTCTTGTGCACTAATGTCTCATTCAATGAGTAGGTCGGTTAACTTTCTCTAGAAGAATTTGTTGTTGGTGTATCGGATGGAAAAGTGGTGGAAATATGGTTTATCATTGAATGGTATGTTTCAAACTTTTTCTATGCTTTTGTAGCATATTTTGCAATATACTTGAGCACTACATTGAGTGAAATAACAAGTTGGAAGTCTACGCTGGCTCTCTAGATGGACAAAATTGATGGGTTGTGTAGGTTAAAGTGTTCATCATTTCTAGCTTGGTCATGTTTGGGTTGGCCATTTTTTGCAAAAGTGATGTTTGATTTCTCTCGTAAGGCCCACAGTGCTTTATACTGACATACCATAGTTGTTTGCTTCCTTTGAAGACATGTTTGAGGGGTGCATTTAGTATGTCACTGGACACGATTGAGTAATTTAGTGTAATCATTGAGAGGGTTATTTCTTAATATATCATTTGTTTCCATTAAGCAAGGGTCCTCTATTGTTTCTCGATATAATGCTTGACTCCTATTGTCAGTGCTCCTTGGGTTCCATGCAGAGACATACCTATCAATGTACTCAATTGCACTTTCTATTGATTGTTCATTCCTCCACTCTAGTTTGTCAAAATTTGGTGCCCCAACTAGCCAAACAAAGCCATGGATGTGTGCAAAACCTCTGTGTTGCCATTCATACCTATATAGAAACAAAAATTAGTATGTAATTTAAGGACTAAAATGATATGTAAAAATGTTATTTAATTTTCTACTTGTACCAATAATCAGTTTCTCACAGTAGTTTCTCAATGATCTCTTCACAAAATGCAGTTAATCTATTATGCATGTATAGTGTTGTAAGATGCAGATTCTCAATTATATTCAATAACCTCCATTTAGCAACAACATAATGATTTGATGGAGTTTTTGAAGGTGTTACATTGTGTAGGTTTGCCCATTTTGTATTTGTTGCACTAAGAGTAAAGAATAGTGTTGGACAACCTAGTTGAATAACCATATCAGATAGCTCTATTCTTCCTTCATTCTAAAAGGGTCATGTTTCTCACATCTTTGATGTGAATTGCATCAGCTGATTTGCTAGCTTGTCATCTGGAAAATCCTTTAGTCTTTCTTTGAGGGCACCAATAGTTGGGGACAAGGAGTCATTTGTTTAACATTGTACAAAAATTGAGGTTGTCACTTGACTTCGATGCCTCATAAGTAAGTTTAATAAGAAGTATCTAAAATGTGGGTGTTGATCAAATCTATTATCATGTATCGAATGACGTGGAGAGCATATTCATGCATGTGTATTTCCTTCACACGTTGTTCCTTGAAGTTTGCAATCCCCTTCAGAAAGAGAGTTGGAAATAGCATTACAAATAGCCCTTCAGTGTTATAGTCATTTGTGGGAATTGGTGAAATATTTGGCCATTGTATGTTTAGGGGACATTATTTGCCTAAATAGAGTAGTGAGTGCACCTCTGAAACCTCTGTAGAAGTGGGTGGAAGATTAGCCACAAAGGAGGATTGTGTTTCAACAATATTCTATAAAAGGTCTTCTTCTGTAGCTTGTGTTTTTGAATATTTTGATTCTTGAGGATCATCTTTTGTTGAAGACTGAAATAGAAGGTTTGATATGTCAGTACATATAGTAGGTAAAGAAGGTAATGCATATTCATCTACTTTTTCATCTCTATAGTATGGATCATTTTGTATCTTGTACTTCAAAGCTGCACATACTCGATCCTTTCTAACATAGTAATTATATTATTGTTGGACAATGCTTTCCCTATTAACCACTATTATATCTAAATCACCATTTTGCCTTAGCAAGTGAGTTGTAATTGATGTTATATCTTGAGGGAATGAAATAGTGTGGCCACTATATTTGAGTTGTCCACCTCGCGCATAAGTTACTTGAAGTATAGGACTCACTCTCACAATTAACATCTCTTCAATTTGAGTAAGTAATTCCAAACTACGAGGTTGTTCTTTAGGGTCCATGTTGTTCCACTTTGAGAAGCAATGTCCACCTTTTTCAATTGCACATCTATAACATGTTGTTTTCCCATCTATCTCCTTTGTTTTTATTCATGGGTATCTTTCCATGCATATTAAACATGTGGACATGTTTGCTAGTGCATCTAACTTTGAACAAAATTTTTTTCTGGCTTTGTAAAATTCATCACTAAATTGTGGTGCCCTTTCATTGGAGTGATCTGGGTTGCTATCTTCTCCAGCATTTTGGTGTTGAGGTGGAAATGTTGGCATGAAGGTGGGATTTTCAGATGTTGACATTGCAGCATAAATATTATCAAATTACAATCTTTTTCTTTTTACTTATCTTTTTTTGTTGATATCTTCTACATTTTCATGGTACCTTTTTCGTTGCATCTCAACATGTTGAGCCCTCTTTGCGGTATCTTTTTTAGTATAGACTTCCATTGTATACTTGTCCTTTAGACTATTATGTTGTTGTCAATAATGAGTTTAAAATATGAAATGTGTGTCAATATTCTTAATAATGGTAAATTAACTAAAATAATATATTGGACCATATAACAAGTTGGTACTTTAAATACACATATGAAAGCATAAGTTGAAGGAAAAAAATATTACTAAACTTATGACTTCTAATTTGAAAAGTAATTAGATTTGCTTACATAGTATAGTAAAAAAAAAGAGCTATTCAACATGTGATTTAGTAATTTGAAATTTGAGTTTGGAAATGACATATTAAGAAGCAAAAAACTTTGTTACCAATTTACATAGATACACACAATTTCTTATTGAGCCAAATAAAATGTTATGTACATTGGATTACACTTAACAGTAGTGACAAAATAAAGGGTTGTACATTACAGTTTGTAGTAATCCACATAAAGGTCTACTAAATCTTACACCATTTTAAAGGTTGTCATAATGATGGTTTAAGTATTTTTTCCATCAAATGTGGATTCCTTGATTCAAAGATTAAATATTTATTGGCAATTTATGATTCTGTCCAATATTTCTTCACCACCATCAGGTTCTACAAGAAACATCTGAAAATCCTTGGTAGAGACCCCCAAAAAGGCATTTTCTAGGCCTTCAAATGTTGTAACTTTGTGGAGTTCACTTGATTCATCTTGCAAATCCATTTTCAACATGTAGTTGAAATTGCAAGTGGGCAGTTTGATTAAGCATTTTGGGCATTCAAATGCGAGATAATTGAGTCACTTTTTTCTTACATTTCTTATTATAAATAAGTTGAGGACATGATAGGTAGTAAATATTGTCGAGATGGAGCTTTGTAATATTGACCATTACATAAGTGTCCTCCTTAGAATTGGTTCTATTAATCAAAGATGAAATTTGTACTAGATTCTTAAAGGTTGGAATGAGAAAATTTATTGACAGTGCTTTTGAAGGATTAGCGGTGGTTCTAGTGGCATACCATACTTCAAGTGCTTTTGCTTCCAAAATTTTAAGATTTATCATAATTGATATTGAAGATATACTATCTATTGTTTGTCCATGCCATGAAACAATGCATGCAACTTGGATCAAAATAATTGGTGGATTTGGTACTAATGACATTATTGAAAGTTTCCCTCCTTCATCTTGGCAAAGGTCACCCCAAAGTGTGATATCAATAGTACAATTAGACATATCAATTACATAAATTGTACATTTTACCCTCTCAGTGTCATCTACTTTACAAATGGTTGATGTAGGGGTGATAAAGAGGACAATCCCAATGACATCTACAACAAAATTAATAGGCAAACTTTGCATGGAATCCATGCTCCTTATGTTAAAGCAATGCATTGGAATGCTAGATTCAACAATTGTTAAAATAGTTATGGTGGATGAATTATGTAAAACTATTTAAAATAGGTTAGTAGAGATGTTGTATTTTAGGTTGGACACTTTTATGCGACCGTTTTTGATGATGTAAAAACTACCGGATTAGAGTACATTATCAAATTCATCTACGACATCATTGAAGCATGTGACATTAATTACGGTATTTTCTTTGTCAATAAATTCAAAGCCATATATTTTTCCATCACGTCCAACATTACTAAAGTTGTGTAAGAGACTTCTACTCAATACCCTTCCTTTAATTGACCAATTCTTATGATACAGGGTCAATGTTTTAATGGGAGCAACAACAAAAGTTGGCAAACTTTGTTTAGATGTACAATTTTCAATTCCTATAACTAAAGATGGTAAACTTTGACTTCTCCTTGTCAAAGTGGTGTTGGTTCCTTTTAGTAGTGGAATTGGTGTTCCAATTATTGCCTTTGTACTTTTTATGACTTAAAAAATTGTAATTGTAATTACACCACAATAGAAAAGTGTATACAACTTAGTTTGTTGATGTAACAAAAAATCAATTCAAGTGCATAGAAAATAAGTTGAAAATGTACGTGAAGTTTGAAAACATTTTGCATGTGTATTCCATAAGGGAGATGATAGTGCCTTCTTGTAAGATGTTTTCCACAACAAGCTTGTTATATTGTTGAGGAATAAGGCAAGGGTGCATGTACATGCTGTCAGAGAGGAATAGTCAATAGGTGACACTATTCGATCATTGTTGCGTTATTGGTTGTATACCTAAAACTTGTAGTATAGGGTCTTTAAGTGCCACATTGGATAGAAGAATGGTAATTGCACTCATTTTTAATGGTGTCTTTATGTCCATGATGAATAACTAGCATAAACAAGTTTAAGTCAACATAGGTTAAGCTTATGTATAAGTACTAATGAAGGCCAGCAAAATTTACAAAGTTGAGAAAAACTAAAAAAACTATAATCACCAAAGACATAATTATTAACTAGTTATACATATATATCTTAAACAAAGCACATCTATTTTATTTATTTATTGCTAAAATTGATTATTGTATTATAAAAAAATAAATTTACAAGTGAACGCTTAATGCATAGCTACATTTAATATGAGATAGGGGTTCAGTTATTCCAATAACTATGAAGGGGATACTTAAAATATGTATTGACTTATTCTATAGTTTATGCTCTATTCAGAGCTACAATCACTTCTAGTAATGGGCTCTTCTTGACCCTCCAAGTCAGATGGTATTATAGCCTATATCCTAGGGTAGGAATGTGAAGTTCTATTTGCTTGTTTAGTACAACTGGTGGTTGTTTTTTTTATGGATCATAGTGCGGTTTGTTTATATTACATGTATCAACTATTGGTGCCTCTATGGGTAAAGTAGTCTTAGTGGGCTTTGGTAAAAGGCAAGATGAAATAGTTGTGGTGACCTTTTTTCTTGCGTAGTGGGATCCATTTCTTCCTTTTCCCCATAATGCGCACCAATGCTTCTTGCAAAGTTTTCCTATCAGAAGGTGTATCACATTCCGATAAATCATACTTTTGTGCCGTTGCTTTTCCAACTTTTTTGTAAATTGGATGTTGAAGCCTTTTCCTTCTTGTTTTAATTAGGATTGACATCCAAACAAACATTTAAAAATATCAATATCCTTCTACTATTAATAATGTTGACTTATTAGTGGCCATATAATTGTGTCTTTTGAAAGAGTGATGTGCACAACAAATATTTATTGATTTTTTTGTAGACAACCAATGCATTTACAATTGTTTTAAATGCTAATATAAATTACTTAATTATTGATATACTTTTGTAATATAATGTTACATGTAGTTGTCATGCTTGTGTAACTTAAATTGAGTGTGATCTTGACTTGGTAAAATCAATAACTTTATAAGTAAGTAAATTTGCAAAATGAAACACCTAGACAACAGATCACAAATCTTCATGATTCATAATGTAAAATGAATTTTACAAAACATACTCAAATGATGATTCTTGCTATTACTAAAGAGATTATTGTGCTTCTAATGATATGAGTTTATAACGTATATAGTGGAAATTATTATTAAAATAAATATAGTATTGAATAATTGTTTACTTTTAGGTTTGATACATCACGTGAAATATATACTTAAATAATAGTAAGAAAATATACTTTGTAAACATGTAGAATATGACATTAAATTTTAGGAATTGTCCAACATGGTATTAATGACATACAGTTAGCAAATGATAACTAAGTAAACATATTTTTGTTACATTATAATTTTTTAAACCTAAATGCTATCAACTCGTTCCACATTAATGACATGTAAATTAACATTTTTCATAGGTTATTCAATTTCAAATAAAAGCACTACATTTTTAAAAGAAAATTTTGAATACACTTAATAAATTAATGCACCTAAGACAAAAGATATTAATACCACTAAACAAAAGATAAAATATTTAATAATTCAATAATTTCACCAATTAATGCCAATGATCCTATTCATTCATAACTAAATATTTAAATTAGTTGACATCATTTTAAAATCAATTTAAAAATAATTTGGATCATTTTCAAATCTATTTTCGAACAATTTGTATCATTTTCAAATCTAATTGCAAACAATTATAATACCCTAAATGTTCACACAAGTCATTATCTTAAATATATTTATAAAAAAATCACTAAATCTAAACATAATCCTACCAAATTCCAATGAGTACCCTACTAATACCAAACTAACATTTACTTAATTATTGATATACTTTTGTAATATAATGTTATAAGTAGTTGTCGTGCTTCTGTACCTTAAACTGAGTGCGATCTTGACTTTGTAAAATCAACAACTTTATAAGTAGGTAACTTTGCAAAATGAAACACTTGCACAATATATCATATTATACAACGTTGCATAAATCTTCATGATTCATAATGTAAAATGAAATGAACAAAACACACTCAAATCATGATTCTTGCTATTACTAGAGAGATTATTGTGTTTATAATGATATAAGTTTATAACGTATTTAGTGGAAATAAGTATTAAAATAAATATAGTATTGAATAATTGTTTACTTTTAAGTTTGATATATCACGTGAAATATATACTTAAATTTATAATAGGAAAATATACTTTGTAAACATGTAGAAAATGAAGTTAAATGTTATAAATTGTCAAACATGGTATTAATGAAATGCATTCAACAAGTGATAACTATGTAAGTAAACATATTTTCATTATATTATAAATTTATAACCTAAATGCCATCAATTCTTTCCACATTAATGACTTGTACATTAACAAATTTTCATAGGTTATTCAATTTCAAATTATAGTACTAAATTTTTAAAACAAAATTCCCAATACACTTAAAAGATTAGTGCACGTAAGACAAAATATATTAATACCACTAAGTAAAAGATAAATTATTTAACAATTCAATAATTTTATTAATTAATGCCAGCGATCCTATTCATTCATAGCTAACAATCTAAATTAGTTGACATCATTTTGAAATCAATTTTAAAATAATTTAACATTTTCAAATCTATTTTCAAATAATTTATTTCATTTTTAAATCTAATTACAAACAATTATAATACCCCAAATGTTCACACAAGTCATTAACTAAATAAAGTAGAACTTTATTATTTAAATTATATCCACAATATTTATGGTAAAAGGATCTCACATCATTGAAGCTAGAAGAGCACTTGCATGTAAATATGTTTTTGGTTATTCTCATAAATTAGATGTAATTTTCAACATTCCTAGATTCTACACTTAAAACATTGTTCTAATACAAGACATGATACCTAATTTTTTTTGTGAGAGTGCAACTAAGTCAACTAAAGAGCCCTATGCAACAAAATGGTCACCTCAAAGTTGAATATTTTAGATATAATCTTCAATTTTAAACCAACATCTTGGCTTTAAAATCCCCGATAGTAGATCGAATGTGATATTTTATAACAGTATCTCATGATTTTTTGAAAGAAAAAAAAGGACAATTTTCTCCAAAGTCAATAGGCTTTTTCCACCTGTAACCAAATATTCTAAACAGTCATAGATGTATACTTTACCATATTATATGTTCCCTTTGCATTCACCCTATCTCCATACCTAAAGTGTAACTACCAAGACAAAACAACTCCCTGATCATCTAATTTAAATTCCCTGTGACGCTTTTACCAGATTCTTAGAAAGCTAAATTAGAAAATTCCTTTGAATCAATTTACCAATTTCATAAATCATAAATTAAATTTTGAAACAAAAATCTCTAATGAAAGGGTATCTTAAGGTAAGAAAATCCAACGTAGAGGTAGGAGGACAAGTCAAAGTGAAATGACTTCTAAATGAAAAACAAAATTATACCAATTCAATCAAGATAATGAAGTATATACAACCCAATACAAGGGAAATGAAATGGGTAGTAGGAAGAGTAGCATACAAATGATAGCTTGAAAAAATTTAGTAGCAAACAACATTTAAGGCATATTGGTGCAATGGTAAGAGATAATTGTCAAATGATTTTATCATTTTTCACAAAAAAGGTAATATCATTGCTAAAACACTTGAATATTTCAAGTTTGGGTTTGATTAAAATGGAGAGTTGAAATAAAGTGGAGTAAAAATGCATTGGAGATAGCTTTCTCAAATACTTACGTTATGGAAGAAACACTAGACGCACATGTAACTTGTTCCAACAAACTAAAGAATAGATCTAGTGCCCCATATCCATGTAGAAGACACTGGAAACATCAAATCCATTAATGGGTAACTAAAAACTCATCGATAGAAGACAATTCAAATATATTAACATACCCACTTTCATAAATGAATAAAAAAATTGTATTGAATATTTGGGATGGTAGAGAGGTAAATTAATGGCAAGTTAATTAAATCTGACCTATATATCACAATGAAAACCAATAGGCTTAACATTAGCTCAATACACATAAATGAATTTGCTAACATAATTTATGTTGAAATTATGGTTATGTTAGGGTTTACCAAAGCTTTGAAATGGTATTTAATAAACAATATAGCAATCTTAGAGTAGGTCCTTAAGCATACAAAATATGAGCTAAACAATAAATCAAGACAATGAGGAATTGTTTCACTTACCATATACATATTGAACCAAGCTGTGGACTCTCGAAAACTGGAAAGTGTAGGTTTCAATTTTCTCTTTCTTTGTAATTGCGTATGAAGATAATTATAGACTTCAGCAGAAAAGTGTGCACAATTAGGAATCAACTACAACATGCAAGAAAATCAGTAAACATGAGACATAAGTCACATTTAGTTGGGGAATTTAGTGGGTAGCACAATCGACATGCTATTGACAATATGTGGGAGTAAAAACGTGGCACAACTTTATACCACAAGATAAAAGTCACACCCATTATGCATGCACAGACACTTGGTGAGCAAGTAGGTGAGTGGTGGGGTTAGATTCTGGCACAACCCAAAAAATGCGTAAAGCTCATTGTTTTGATCGGTAGCTTTAGGCTTTTTTGTTTAGTTGAAGAATTTTAGTTTGGAGAATTGGTTTTTTGGAGTGTTTTTTGAAAAAAAAAAAAAAAAAAAGGGCAGAAAAGACAGGGCACTAAGCAGATAACGACACAGTGGGACCATGACATCACACCGGAGCATCACAGTGGGACTAGGCAGCAGACACAATACCAGACAGGCTCTAATTCCAGACAGGCTCATTTCCAAGGGAAAAACGATGACTGGGCCCAGCCCACAGCAAGATAGGGGTAGGCTTTTAAGCCAGGGGTTTCAAGGTGCACTTTCTGACTTTTTTGTTTTATATATTTGCTCTTGTTAGTTTTGTTTCGTCCTTCTTTCCTTTGGTCAATGGAAAAACAAATTGTGGATACACAAACAATGGGAAAACAAACGGTGGATATGCAAGCATTGGGAAAACAAATGGTGGATATGCAAGCATTGGGAAAACAAACCATATCATTGGTAAAAAATGGTTAAGAAATTCTGGTGCACTTTGAAACTAACCATTTAGGTCAAGTCAAAATGGCATCACTTGGCAAGACAAGAAAATATATTTGGGTCAACGTTAAACAGTTCAAGGGCATTTTAAAACGTGGACTTGCTCGCTTGAAAGGGTCACATGAAAAGTAGAAGCACAGGCAAAGATTGCATAAACCAGAAAAGAAACAAAACGATGTTGTCAAAATGTACCCCCCTCCACACTTAGATGGTGACAGTCATTTGCGTGGTAGCAACAACTTTGTTGATTCTGTCACTTACAGCCCTACCTCCACACCTCTTGCTTGGTGCCCAGATCTTTATGTGCAAGAACTATTGAGGGCCAAGAGGAGGTTGGAACTCCTAAAGGCTAAGGAACAAGAAAGTTATCATAATATGCAAGTGTTAATTGCAGCAATTAAAACTCTTGCAGATAATAACAACATTTTAAAAGCTCAAATCTCAACGCTGTAAGAAACACTTTTAGTAGGGAAGCTTGAATGGCAGAACATGAAGGATGAATGGAAAAACCTGAATGCTACATTGGAAACAAACAAGGTCACAACAAATATCGAGTCATCTCATTATAAGGAGAGACCGATTCTTCACACTAATTCGTTGGGAAAGGCAGGGGTTGAAGAGGAGAGGAGAAGTTTTTTAGAAGTCACCAAAACTTGGGACAAAAACAACAAACACCTTGATATGGCAAGAGAAGAGGCAGAGATTCGTGTGAACATACAAGATGGAGAGGTCAAGGAAAGGCAACGTAGGGCATCCAATATAATTATCAAAGGGATAAAAGATTATGGGGAAGGCGAACACACCCTCGACTTAATAAGGGATTTCCTACAAGATGTGTTGTTGTGGCAAGGACAAATCTGTCAAGCTTGGAGGGTTGGCAAACCGCAAGTTGAGAGAAATAGGCCAATCAAGGTAGTCATGTCCAGCATTAGCGACAAACAAAATCTACTTAACAAAAAATAGCTCTTGAGGGGTTCTCGCTTCGTTATAGAGGAGGATTTAACCATGAGACAGCAAGTAGAAAGAAGAATGGAAATGGAAAAAATCAGAACAGTTAGAAATGAAGGCAAAAGAGCTTGGATGTTCAAGGGAAAAGCAATTATTGCTCATTTTGGTTACCGCTCCAGTGAAGGGCAGCAAGAAGGCAACAAAGGTGTGACAACAAACACATTAGCATGCAGCGATACAACAAGATCAGCAATCACGCTTAGTGATAATAACTCAACTTCGAGTCTTTCACATCAAAACAAATAGCAATCAAACTTAACCCAGGCGTCCTTAAGTTTAGTTTTTTGGAATTGCAGAGGTTATCCATGGAGACGTGGCCCTGGGTTAGGACCTATTGCGGAAGGCAAAGACATTATTTGTCTCATAGAGACACATGAGCATGAGGGATGTAAGACCCCATTGTTTGAAGGCTACTGGAAGATGGAAGTGTGGAATGAGGTAGTAGGAAATGGTAAAGGTCATGGAGGTATAATGGTTCTAGTAAAAGAAAGGGAAGGTCATGCCATTCAGTTGGAAAAGACTGATTCTAATAAACAATTTATATGGCTCAAAATTGTGGAAAATAACACTCTTATCAGGATTGCAGCCTGTTACTTTGCTCCACAAGTATCTAAAACTTATAAAAAGTGTGGCTTAGATCACAATGACCCCTATGCTGCGTTAAAGAAAGATGTTCCTATTTTTTCGTAGCATGGGGATGTTCTTCTTGTTGGAGATTTCAATGCTAGGACAACAAAATGGCAAGCAAGTATTTTCAGCTCCAAAGTAAATGATAACCCTATTTGGCTCACAGAAGAAAGAAATCATCAATGGGAAAGAATATCCAAAGATGCTAAAGGCTACAATCATTTTGGGGAAGAATTGATCACTCTATGTGGCACATTTGATCTCATAATTTGTAATGGTTTGGCTAGATGGGCTAAGTCAGGCACTTTCACTTGCAATACATACAACAGGGCAAGTGTGGTAGATTATATAATTTGTTCGTAGAATTTGTATGAAAATATTGAAGAAGTTGAAATTGGAGAACACATTTGGGATCTCAAATCAGATCATAGACTGCTGTACGTAAATTTGTATTGGGCAAAGGATATGCGGATTGGAGCAAAAACCCAAGGCCCTCAATACCCCCCTTCTGAGGGCAGAATTTTGTTAACTTCAAAAAATAGTAACACTTTCAGAACTACTCTTGAGGAACTTTGTATGGAACACCCTATGTATAAACATGGTGTTAATAGTTATGATTTATCAAATCTAATTTATGAGGCTCTTTCAAAATGCAAGAGAGCAAAAAATAGAAAATCTGAAACTAATCGTTTTCCAGCCAATGCTTGGTTTGATAAGGAATGCAAGAGGGCTAGGAGAAACCTAAGGGAGTCAAATAAAACTAACCTTGACATTAAGGCCTACAAATAGATCCTAAAGAAGAAAAAAATTGATTTTATGTTCACAAGGAGAGAGGAGCTAATTTTCTTGGGCAGAAATAACCCCAAACGTTTTTGGAAAGAACTCCAACCAAGGAGAAAACAAATTGAAAATAATAATATTACTGCCACCCAATGGTTTGAATATGCTAAGAAACTTTATGAACAAGAGGGTGGAGTGGGACAGCCACCTTTGGTCAATGATGATACAAATCTTTTCACTATGCAAGAGATAGAGGCAAGGATTAAGAAGTTAGGTGGAGGTAAAGCAAAAGACCTTGTTGCGCTCCAAGCAAAATATTTGAAGTGGGGTATGAAAACTCTTGCACCGCACATCACTGAATTTTCAACAAAATTTGCCAAGAAGGGTTTTCGAAAGATTGGACAATCAGCCTTGCAATACCACTTTTTAAGAGTGGTGATGTTAACAATCCCTCCAACTACAGGACTATAATGATCAATCCCCTCTTTGCTAAACTCTTTGGTAGCATGATAGAAACTAGGATCAGCAAATGGGCAGAAGAAAACTATAAACATGCTAAAGGGCAAGCTGGTTTTAGGCCAAAGCACTCGACAATGGATCACTGTGTCACTTTGAGACACATTATTGAAAAAGAATGGGAGAAAAAGGAAGAGGTATTTTGTTGCTTTGTCGACTTTAAAAAGGCTTTTGACACCGTCTCGAGAGACAAGCTTTGGTTTAGGATGGAAGAATTGGGGATTCCTATGCATCTCAGAGCTGCTGTTCATAGGATGTACGAAGAGGTGAAAGTTAAAATCAGAACTTCAGATGGCATTTCAGAATGTTTTAGGAGCGATATCGGGGTCTAACAGGGCTACCCTTTATCTCCTACTTTGTTTGGTTTATATATTGACAAACTGGAAGAGTGGTTAAACATGCAAAAGGGTGAAGGCATTCAACTAGGTGAATTTGTTATAAAGCTGCTCCTATATGCGGACGATCTCATTTTAATTGCCAAATCTGCCTATGGTTTGCAAGATCATCTATCTTCTCTTGAGCGCTTTTGTGGAATGGTGGGGATGCAGGTCAATATCAGCAAGACTAAGGTTATGATTTTCTCTAATAATAAAAAACAACACCAACATGAATTTTATTACAATGGAAGTGTTCTTGAAGGAGTTGCGGAGTATAAATACCTTGGCATCAATTTCAACAAAAAACTAAGCTGGTCTAGCTACAAGTGTAAAAGGATATTAGGTGGATGGAAGGCTTTTTATGCTCTTCAAAATAGGTGTCGTGAAGCAGAGTCGTGGGATTGGAAAACTATTCAAACCTTGTTCGGTCTTCTTGTGCTACCAGTTGTTCTTTACGGGTGTGAATTATGGGCCAACAACACTACTATAGCACAATGGAAACAAATTGAAGGAATCCAAAAGCGCTTGATCACAAGCAAGTTTAAAATCAAAAGCATTGTTCCATATGATATCATGCTAAGTGAAATGGGGGCTGCTCCTATTGAGGCACTTGCTATGGTTCACCTTCTAAGTTATCTGAAAAGAATCGAAAAAATGGAAGAGGATAGATGGCCTAAACTGGTCTTTAGTGACACACTATGTTAGCAAAAAAGGACATGGATGCAACAAAACATCAAATGGATGAGTAAATGGAATATTCAATTCAATATGTGCCCCACAAATAATAAAGAAATAAAGGTCTTTGTCATGGAGAAATTCTACAAGAGAAATTGGGGAAGCGAGATTGGAAGGAAGAAATTATATTATATAAATGAGTTCAACCTCGCTTGTGATCAACTCCAAAAAGCATACATAGGAGCCAACATTTCTTGGAGGGCTAAAATTCTTATTGCTCAGCTGAGAACCAACTCTCACCAACTTCGTTGTGAGACCAAACGTTGGAAGAGGCCAAAGGAGGCTTGGGAAGAGAGAATTTGTAGATTCTGCAATTCTGGGAAAGTGGAAACTGAACAAAACTTTATTTTAGAATGTGAAGCCTACAAGAGTAGTAGAGATAAATTTGCGGACACTATATGTGATAGTTCTTGGCATAACCTATTCAACGAAGAGTACATTGTGCAATTGGGTGGACTCATCATCATCCTACACAAGCAACGAACATTGTTACTTAAGTCTGTTTGAGTTGTCTTACTGTCCCATAGGCTATTTTTAGCCTCGTGGACGTTAAATTTTTATCTATCTATCTATCTATCTATCTATGCTGAAATAGAGTTATATTCACCAAAAATCACAATTTTGATTCGAAAAAACTTGGAAAGCAAGCATGTGTTGAATTTCTAAATTAAGAAAATATAATCACTGCCAAACATGCAGGCCACATATATGATGGTCATGTCAGCGTAGAATTTCATCTAGAGTTTTGACATTTTATCTTCTTGGTGGGATTGTCAATATAAACTAGGAGTATGGTGAGCAAATAGGCAAGTGGTGTGGTTGGATTTTGGCAAAACCCAACAAACTCGCAATTTTTTTTTTTTATACTGATTGTTGACTATGAGGTTGGATTGTATAAATGTGTTGAAAGCATCTAGAAAATGCAAATTTTGTGGGACTGCAGACCGCATGATGACACTACATTAACAAATCCAAAAGAAAAAGAAATAATGATCAATGTACGAGTCCACTTCAATGGTCTTGCAAGACATTAAATATACTCTCAATCGTTGATGAAGAAAGCTAAATTTATTTCTTCACTATAATACGTCTTCGACGAAATAATTTAACTAATCAAATTCTTGAAAATTAATATTCTAAATATACTTCCTAAAAAATTGCAAACTCTACTTTAATTAAAAATTATAAAATATCTTGCACCTAACTTGATAAAAAATTAGTAATTAATAACAACTTACATTTACTTGAATAAAAGACACTCCAACACCTGTAAGATTCTCTAATAAGGGTCCCTTTGGTTCGTGAAATTTAAAAAACTGAGATTTCTACAAACCTTGGTTAAGCCAAATCAAGGTTTTGTAAATCTTCATTCCGATTTTTGAGATTTTACTTGAACCTTTGTTTCACTTGAAAGATGTGTGTAAAGACACATTTGTATGCGTAAGCTTGAAGTTGAAAGCAAATTTCAAAAAGTAGTCCAATCTATTATTTTTACGCTCCTTAAAAAACATAACCAAGTTTTGATTTTCAATTCCTACTTGCTAGTACGAAGTTGGAAACCTTGGTTTTGAGGCAAAATTGGAAGTCTAGTATGCTAATTTCATTTTGCCAATTTTAAACAAACAAAAAAAATTTCAAATCTAGATTTTGAAAAAGCCAATTCCTATCATCTTCCATAAGGGCCCGTTTGGTTGCAGGCATAGGAATTGGGAACTGGAAGAGAAAATTTGAATGGGAATGGAAATCAGGAATGAGAATAGGAAATTAAAATCCAATCCCATTTATCTCTTGTTTGGTTGCACAAACTTGAATTGAAGATTGAAGGTTCGAACTCCATCAAATTTTATGAATGATGATTGTTGGGAGGATGGATGGATCAAAAATTGATAATGACCAAAATAAAAAACAGATCTGTCCAAAAAGATGATTATTGGGAGGATGAATGGATCAAAAATTGATAATGACCAAAATAAAACACAGATTTGGCAGCAGGTGGAATCAAACCCAAGATGGGGGTGGGGTCACAACAGAGACAAGGCGTCAGGGTCATCCATGTCCCACTCACTTTAACAATTGTTTCTCCACGCACTTGCAATTGTGCTTCAAACATGCCTGCCCAAAGAAATACAAAAACCTGCGCACAACTGTTTCAACAGAGGCAGGGTTTTAGCAAGTATTTTCTCCACGCACTTCCGCAACTTTGGTCACGACATGGCCGACAATGGCCATGATTTTTCATTTTGGGGAGCTCCAACGGGAAGTTATAATGAAGCGGATTTGAAAATATTTTCAAATAAGAAAAATTCAAAATGGGATGGGAATAGCAAATTCCAATTACAAGTATTTTGAAGAATGGACAAATGCTTATTTTGGGACAAAATGTGAATACGTATTCCTATTCCCAATTCCGATTTGGCGCACCAAATAGAAAATTAAAAATGAATTCTAATTGTATTCCACCAACTGGACGGGCCCTAACCAAACGGATCCTAATACTAGAGAAAATCGTCCATTTCAAATAGAAAAGCAAATAAAATTTAAATTGAATAAATTCCCGCAGTCCACTATATCAGCCAATGCAAATAAATATTCCCCAGTGCATATTAATTCCAGTTTTTTGAAGGTATTGCATTTCGACCCGGCAACCTCTAAGAACACTGTAGCTCAGTCATGGCTGCCTCGAATCTTTATTCTCTTTCTCTGCCTTCACATTTATTTAATAGAAACGACAACAAGCATTGCAAGGCATTTCGTAGGTATTTCTCAAATCTAATCTACTTTTGCAATTTGTTTTTCCAAACCAACATTGTTTGCTAATAGTCTTATAACACATTTTTATTGTACCTCTCACTTAACAGAGGAACAATGATAACTATAGAAAAAATACATTAAATGTTTCGCACCGCACTTTATTTGTTCAATGACAATGAGCTCAATCTGTCCGTAATCGAAATATAAAATGTCCTAGAATCCTGATCATAGTAAAAATATCAAAATCCTAAAATCCTTATTGTATTAAAAAAAAATTCAAAAATCGGAAAATCCTGCTTTCAAGCAAAACATGAAAAACCCTAAACCCTAACTTCATTCTTACACGACTTATGGGCTTTTGGAAAGTACATAAATTTTTGTGGGATTCCCCTTTGTTCCTAGCTAGAGTAGGCCTCTTTTTAATTTTATAAACACGGACAATGCATCGATGTACCACCCGATCAGTACACCACCACCTTTAGCGTTGTGCAGGGTAAAACTTTGATCACATTCTTATGATTTGAGAACATTTACATCTTAATCTCGGACCTCTATTAAAGTGGGTCTAAGGAGAACTTTTTAAAAATCCATATTTTGTTTGGACTGGATTGTAATGACATGAATGTGTCAGCAAAAACCCTTTGGACTCTTCATTAGAATATCATTCAAGCATTATTTACATATCACTTTTGGATTGCATCGAAGGACAAAAACTCTTGGTGTGTTGGAATTTTGGAGGACACAAACCCTTGGTGTGTTGGAATTTTGAGGACAAAACCCTTGGTGTATTGCAATTTTGGAGAACAAAAAACCTTTGGGAATGCATTATATTGGATTAAGGATGAAAGCCCTTGTTCTCGACCTTAGATAATTCCATTTGGGGACAATTATGCCAGCTTGTTGAGGATTTGAAGACAATTTACAATCTGTTATTGTGTTGCTACAGTATTTGGTTCTGATTTTTGGAGATTTCATGCAAGATTCCTACAATATGGCAATTGTGGTTGCAAGCAAATTTCGATATTTTGTTGCCATATCATATTTGAAGACTCCTATACTGATTGCAGCAAAAAACACTTGATCTGAGTCATACATATCGATCACAGTCAACCCTAGTGAAACACTGTCACTGGGAGGAGACATTTGACTATATAAGGCCGTACAAACCTATTTCCAGCAGAGACACATCATTTCTGCACTGGTTACAGTCTTTTCTAGCATTGCACAGCCAGCCATACGCCTTCAAACAGAAGCTATACCAGTCACCAATCTTTGTTCGCTGTTTAAAAATTACAAACATTGTAAGGTCTGATCCAAATCAAACGTGCCTCTTTTCATCTGGGTACAACATTCTGGAATGCAGAAGCATCTTATAAATTCTGTTTTGTACTTTCCAGCATCTTCATTCATTGCTTTTAGTAGCTATACTTTTCAAATAAATCATATTGGGAGATTATTTGGTTGGCCTGATTCAGTATTGGCTTCATCTAGCATTTTAGGGCTTTTTTTGACATGTATCAGAAAACTTGATGTTTATTGAAGTTGTAGATTGATATCAGTAATAAGGGTTCTGAAAGTGTGTTTGGAATTTATACTCGTTTCTTTGATTCGTACCATTTTAAAAACATTCAGAAAGTAAATAAAATACGACATGGTACAATTACAAATACTTTATGATATCACACTCAAACTCTGCAAGGGAAGCAGAGGATAGAGATATAGAGAGTATCACTTTGGTAACTTCATGCTGCCATGAAGTATTAAGCTTTTCCATGCTACTCCAATGGAGTAACCTGACTATCACAAAGGATCTAGCATTGTGTGGTCAACATGCATGATGAAATTTAATTTCTTTTGTGGATATGATAAGCTAGCATGCATATATGCTTCGGCATATTTAACATGCATGTTAATTTAGATAATGTTATGGAAGAAAATGTAACTTAACGCAAGCAACGCACAATGAATTTACTCAATGATAATCAATGCTTATAGCTTAGAATGTTGTGATCATCTCACTATGCTATCTTGACATTCTACAAGATGGATAAAACAATATCCTGGTACAAGACCTATATTACCATAAGTTTTAGTAATATAATTTTAAGGCAATACCATTTATACAGAATGATAATATGCATTGAAATCACATATTTTCATTGTATCATCACTTACCAATTTCCAATCTGTTGGTTGCAGTGAAATATGATGCTGTTTAAATGATCATTACTCTGATGTTACTAGGCCAAATTTTAAAATTCAAATTGTTCCGGAAAGGCGAAAGAATGATGAACAAAAACCTGGATTTTTCTTTAGAGAATCTCAACCGTTAAGAACAATATTACCTGCAATACAGCTCATTAGATTACCCAGAACAGCACAGCAGTATGATAACATGATAATCTTAATTTATAAAGCACTTTTCTTAAAGATGTTTTAATTAACTTTTTTCAGCATATATAACACATTTTACTCTCCTAAATGAACAAAATTTGACTGAAGTCTTTAGGACTTCCTAACATTCTCAACATTTTAAGACCTGCTTGATACACTGAATGATCTTATCACCTTTATCATCAAAGTGTTTCCATTTTCCACAACATAAACGATATTGTGCTATAATGTCATTACTATCAGCCGAAAACTGCAATTCCAATTAAAAATAAGAAATGTAATGCATTACCAATCAAAATATCCTTTATAGGAGATATCTTGGTCTAGGTCCTGCTCAAAAATACTAGTCACTGGAAATTGACATAAAATCATAAGTCCTGATAATCATCTTTTCTTAGTTTGCATTAATGGGCATCATGATATCACATAAACATCATTCATATCATCCTTTTATTGTGAGAGCATGGAAGGTGGGTTGCCCTTCCATCCCTCAGTTCACCTTGGAGGCTGGGCATCCTCTCTGATCAAGCTGGGGAACACGGAAGGTCTTCTGGTCCATTCAATTCCCAGCCCATGAGTATGGAAGGCTGGTCATCCATTCCATCTTTGGGTGGCGTACTTGATAAGAAGCATGAAGGCAGGTTGTTGTTCACTTCTTAGTGAACTCAGATAGCTGTTATCCTTCCTATTAGCAATCTTTTTCTCTTAATTTTTAATTATACAAATCTACTATTACATGCTTATAATAAAGAGGAGCAAGATTAACCACAATTATTATATTGCATGAACACACACACACACACATGCCTATAATTTTACTTTATTCATAGATTTATCTTTTAATTAATTCTGCTGATTTAAATATTTATATTTGGTTTAATTCCATTCCGATTTCCTAATTCATTTTTCTGTTCACCTTGGACGCCTTTTGTTGGTTCCCAAAATCACATTGGAAATCCAAGAGCCTGCCACTTCTCCGGTAGGACTTCTCAATCAGTTCTGGCCAATGAACGGGAATACTTTTTGATTCCCCTGCACTTCGGGCTCCGCTACACCTAGGCGGGTTAACCTTTACCTCAAACGATGACTGTCCGGTTTCAAGGTTTTCTATAGCGAATTTAAACTTGGGAGTTTTCCGGCTGGCAAGGTCCTCGAACTTGATAAAATTGAAACTGGATGCTGAATACTTGATAATTGAATGTTTTGTATAAATTTTGTAAATAATGGAATTGATGCTTGTAGAAGGAATATATTGATTTTCTGACTTCAATAAAAAGACCAGTGCCTTTGCTCATCCAGGCGATAGAGTCAACTTTAGAGAATTTTTACATACAACTTCATAATATTCAATGCACTTATACTGCCAACAATTTTAATAATCCAGATGCGACAGATCAATTATAATGCAATCTTTAAATTAGTTTAGATTGAATTTTAACTCCTTTGGCTGGGAGACAAACTGGACATAAATGCGGAAACAATTTAATATTTCACGACATCTATGATAATCAAATCTAAAATGCTAATTGACCATGTCCACTTATCTGATATCAAAATTATATACAGAATTCTAATACATAATTATGAAGGACGACTCGCCTATAGTTTTAAATCTCCACACCATTCAAGAATAAACAAAAGACATTTTATTTTATTTAAAAATAAAATAATAGAATTTTTATTATAAAATCATAATGAACCCTTATTCCTCCTTACAATAATATAAATGTAGAAATGCTCCTTGTGAATCTGAATGAAATGTTTGGATATGAATCTTACAATGATCTCTCATTTCTCTCATTTTATATCTTAAAAATTAAAGAGATATGACTTTCCAAACTCAAAAGTCACTTTCTTATAAAAATAAATTACACCCTTTCCCTTTAACATCACACCAATGAAGTAATTTAAAATTTGTTTATTGGCTTGTGCGTATTTCCTTTTATCGGGCCTCATTCAATATATTATAGATTCCTTACTTGGATATGTAGCCGCATAAAACATATTCTCGTTTGCTTTGTCTTCAGATTAACTTTTAATTAATGTGATCATGGGTTATGTGATACCTGCGTTCAAATACTATTCGTCAGTTTTTTAAAAATGTTGCTTTACGCGTGGACACCATATATCCTGACGTTCAACAACACACAAGTGCTGCGTTCCTTCCAGCACATATACCCTTTATGTCTGGCCAAGATCGAAGCGGATTTCTTCTTATATGGTTTGTTTCCTGACAAGTATCTTCCATCCTACTCTTTAAATCTCCATAACTCTTACTCACGCAAACATCCCTCTAATTCGCACATCCGTATTTCTTCACGTCAAGTGCCTCCACTCTTTCATTTTGCTGATCGATAGGATTTATAAGACTTCCTCACTCTCGTTAACTGAAATACCATCAGTGCTGCGGCAATAATATTCCACTGTGAAATTGACTCTCCCACTATTATGTTCATCATTATCAGTGTTTTCCATTAAATCACAAGTTCCCAGTATCTGTCCTGTGCTCTCATAGCCATCTTCATCAGGACGACTTGAACAGCATGCATAAGAGCTGTCAAGGAATCAGACATCTGGGTCATATTAGGTGCAAAGACCATTGCAATATTCCACACATTCATTTTATTGCTCTGTTCTTGCACAACATCTGTAATCAGATTGATAGCCCAGTCCAAGAAGGCTACTTGTGTTGGAAGTGGAAGCTTCACCAGTTCCACACTTTGTCCCTCTGTATTACACTGTAATACTTGACCAGGTGTAAGGGAGTCCACCAGACCTGAAAGAATCTCCCTGAACCACGCCTCTATCAAACCTTCCATCTTTATAAGGAACTGTATCCTTAATCTTCTGCTCGACTCATGCTCTCCTTCTGACTTCACTAGTGGAATCCAATCTGAAGCTTATGCTGGATGATTTAAATATATTAATCATATGGTATAGTCAAAATTTGCTGTAAATAATACTGAGATTTGTTATCTTCTGTAGTTGTAGGCGTATTTGATTTCTTCAGTACTTTTGTGCATTAATTTCATGACCTAAATCAATAAACTCTCTTTGATGTATTTTTCATGACATAAGTGACAATATTTTTTTTTAGTCTCCAACATTATGTTTCAAATGGAGGCAAAATTTTCGGGTTCCATCACCTCTTTTCACGGATAAATTTCCCATCTTTATACATTTCATCACTAGGGGGTCATATCCTTTTGTTTTGAAAAGATGCATTTTTTCATAAAAAATGCCGCTCTTCCTAATGGATCAGTGTTCTTCACAATGCTGCAGACCTCTAGCAAATGATTATCATGTATTAATATTTTCCTTAAACAACACCACCAACCTTAGGATTGATAATCATTTTGTACTTGTTTCCTTTGGTGATCTGTTTGGTTTGCACACTGATTGGTGGGGGCATGCCAGTGCACCCTTCCTAAGCTTGCTTGTCCAGAAGCAATTTCAGATTTGGATGGTCAAATATTTCTCTCTCTTTCCAAGTGGTGTCTTCTATATGCAAGTTTTCCCATTCAATCAAACATTCAGGAATAACCTTCTCTTAATTTTCTTTCTGGCATATCAATGATAGTTTCAGGATCTAAAATTAATTTCCCTTCCTCATCAAGCAGAGTTAATTTTGGACATGGCATAACATGTTGCCCTAACACCTTCTTGAGGTGTGATACATGAGTGACACTATAGATTTCACTATTTGTTGGTAGATGAAACTCATAAACATCTTCAACAATTTTTTGAACTATATTATAGGGGCCATAGAATCATGTTTGAGCTTCCTATCCCAATTCCCCTTGGTAGAAGATTGTTAATAAGGTTGAAGACTTAGTCCCCTACTTCAAATGTTCTTTCATTTCTTTGATCAGCATATATCATTTGTTGATTTTGCGCATGGCGTAATTATCTCAAGTGTATTCAGATTGTTTATACTTTGTTGTACCAAGTCTTTGGCTCTAAATGCATGATTTTTGAGGAGAATTAAATATGCTAATGAGGTTGCCTCTACCCATCCAATGCTTTAAAAGGACTCTTTCCATATTGACACATGATGAGTGGTGTTATAACAATGCTTTTTAAGGTGTAACCATTTGATCCATTCATTCTATTGTTTGGTGACGTAGATTCATAGATATCCTCAAACCATTAATAATAATATTGGTCTGCTCGAAGGTTTGGGGATGACAACTAGTACTTAGCGTGAGTTTAATCCCTGCTAATTTGAAGAGTTCTTGCTAATCAAAGGAATCTACTATCTTGGTTGTTGATGATGCTTATGGGTAAACCATGTAGTTATAAAATCTCCGAGGAAGACATTAGCCAACTGAGGGGCTCTATAGATGGTAGATCTTGCAAGGAAATGTGTCGACTTAGTCAAATGATCCTCAAAAACATATATACAATACTTTCCTTGCACTTTTGGGAATCTTGAAATGAAAGTTACAAAATACATTGAAATATATGTAGGTATAGGTAGGGGCTGGAATAATGCTATAGGAAATATATATTGTTTCTCACTTTAACACACCTTGAACTATCTAATGTGCTTTTGGATGTCTCTCGAGACCCTTGCAGAGAATATCTCAATTATTTGTTTGTATGTTCTAGATTACCATTGATTGCTTGCCAAAGAGGTATAATGATAGGCTTTCATTATTTTTTTCCTCCACCTTTGACCTAGATTGATATATCTTCTATTTTTATAGAGAATGAGTTCATCTAAGACTTGGTACCTTTACTTGTTCGAGCAAGTTTCAACAAAGGATTCCAACATTCTAGAACTCCGCAACAAGCAATCTATATTGGTCTCACTGCAAGAGTTACTTAAATACAAAATTGAAAAACACCTACAATCATATGCTTTTGTTTGTAACATTAGTATCATCGCAACGCCTCTTGCCGGGGTAGAGGAAATGTTGAATTCTAAATTAGTTGAGGAGTGTACTAGGAGGGCATGCAAGTTGAATTTGAAGCTCTGGGGCCACCCTTCCACATCTGATTTGCTTACTCCAAGGTACTCTTTTCTTAGTGATTAGCTTGATATCTTGGATATCACTCTTGATAGAGCATGGCTTGGCTTTGATAACACTCTTTTCCTTTATTTTTTGCCCTCGATTGATCGTCTACAAGTCCTCAAAGCTAGGAGGAAATTGTTTCCTCCCCCCATGAAGATTTATATGGACAAGGACTTCATTATATCGCAGTTGGGTGAACGAAAACATTCTTGGGGGCTTGTGGCAGCAATGAGGTGCAAGGGCAAATGGGCTGTTATTAAAATCTTGAAGGCAATGATAAGATTTTTTTCACTGGGTTAGGAAACCCAGTTAGCTACAATTGCTAAATGATTGTCACGGGTGCAATTGGGCATGAAGGAATATAGTGTTGGTTCCTTGTATGTCATTTGCTAGAACGACAATGGGTCCTTCTAGTCTATGTCAAGCTTTCTTCTTAATGTGGTTGGCTTTGTTGATCTTCTTGTCACTGAGAGCCATGAGGGTTTTGCTCGACCACTTCTTGGTGTCATTGGATTTTGTTGACTTTCAACTTGGACAGGTGAGGTTCAATGTTTTGAGGCTGTGAGCGGTACTAGTGAGGTGACTTGCTTGGTCAATAGTCAACTTCGGAGTGCAACTTTGGTGGTTCACTTTGATAACTTTGCTAGATTTATTTGGGTTCGTGTGAACTAGGTGGCTTTACGCCTCCAAGATATCTTCATTGCTGTTTGTTACTTCCCGCTGGTGTCATCTCCATACGCCATTCACAGTGGGCCAAACAGGGATCCCTTTATCGACTTATTTGACAATATTACTAGATACTTTGCTATATGGGACATTCTTATTGTTGGTGACTTTAATGCATAGACTAGGGACATGCAAACCCCTCATCACAATCGAGTGTTAGATTTGATGTGTGCATTTGAGTTAGATCCAATCCTAGTTGGTCTTGAGAGATCCTCTGATGATGCTTTGAGTGCTTTCACGTGGTGCAACCTTCATTTGCTCCAGCTGTGCGAGTCCTTCGACTTGGTGATCCTAAACGACCTTCCTTGCCTTCATGGTTCCAACTTTTTCCTTTGTGAGCCTCATTGTGGGGGTGTGATTGTGGTGGACTATGCCCTATCTTGTTCCTCTCTCATTCCCTTCGTTAGCCACTTTACCATCACTCATCTTAACTTGGTGGACCATGCCCTCCTCAACCTTACCTTGCTAGCCACCTCCTCTCATCCCTGCCTCCACCCTTCCCCACCCGGAGACTAGGATCTTTTCACCTTGCACTCAAGAGGTTCCTTCCCTTTGATTTTGCCCCCTACACTTGAGAGTGCTTCTGCTTTGTTTGGTTGCTTATTTGCTTCCATTTGAGAGTCTTCCCTCCTCTCTATCCCCTACCATACCTCCCCTTGGACTCTCTTGCTTGTTTCTAAGAACAACTGCCCCATGAACCAGCGGTTCGTTGATGACCACAAATCCTTTTACCGAACCTTGCACATGGCCTCCACCCTTCATCTGACCTCCTTTGTGCAGTTGACATTCTCCTGCTGCCACTTCCTTTGCTTTTATTTAGTGTGAGTCAAATGTGTGATCATGGAAACACTTAAGTTTTCAAATCAGATTGTTGTGAAATTGGTAAAGAAGGTAAACATATTGCTGATGCAAGTAGGACTGTTAACAATTTATACATTCTTGATGATTTCAAAAGTGAAAAGTTGGGAGTGATTTCACTCCATCATTGAATTGCTGTTTTGATTCCGAAAGTTTTCAGTGTCAAAAATTTTGAGTCCCATTTCAATTATGCAGGTTGGTTTCCATCATTGATTTGAAAGGGGAAGTAGTAAGTCAGGGATCAATACTATTTTAGTTTCAGTTTGGTTTTAGATGGAGTTGATTTCAATAATAAAGGGGAAGGCTGTTGAATATTTTGCCATTGATGTCAAAGGTAGATGATCAAGGTCGTATATATTTTGAGGATTACTTCAAGTAACAGGAACTGTGACACAAAAGAGGAGTGGAACACTTATCAAGTTGTTGATTATTCATCAGTTCTTCATCAGCTACTTGGCTGCTTGCTTACTTTGCTTGAGCTTACTTGGTTTCGTGCCTGAGCTGCTTTGTTGTTTACTTGAGCTGGTTGTTTGTCCACTTCTGATCAGGAGCATCTTGGGTTGCATTGTTATCCTGCTCGGTACATATTGTGCTGGGTTAGCTTTGTGAACCTGTTTGGTGACTTCATTGCTGCTGGCTTGGTGGGCACGTTCCTCTCTTTGTTCACCGAGTGGCTTGGGTTACTTGTTCGCCGAGTGATTTCTATCCAGTGTTCACTGAGTGCCTCAGTGACCCTTTGTGTCTGTTGTTAGGTGTTGTCTTGTTCTTCTTTCACCAAGCTGTCTGTTTGGTTCTTATTCGATGGCCGACCTTTGTATTTAATTTTGGGTCATGATTTAATGTATGGGGTTGATCATTGGGATGTGTGTAGACTGTTATTTGGTCAACCTTTGTCAATGTGATGAGCTAGAAACTTGTGTAAGCCGTTTTGGCGAATATAGGTAGAGGGTCTTGGTCTAGCTTTAAGAAGGAGAAGATTTTGGGGGTTAGGATCGGGAAAAGGGGATTGTAGATCTCGCATGTTGGAGGATACTTTCTGTATTTGAATTTTGGTATTGGCTGTAACCTAGAAGGCCTCACAGCTGGGCATTTATGATGAAAATTTGATGAATAATTGAAAGATTTCTGGTTCTCTCCTTTTGGTGTTGTCCTTTGTGAATTGCCTCCCTTGTGTAACTCAGCGAGGGTTGGTTGATTGATAGGAATGCCTTTGGCCCTACCTTTCGACTTGCTCCTTGTGTCATCTTCACCTGATTGCTTGTCTACTTCTCTGTGCCAAGTTAGATTATTTGCCATGTCATCCTTAGGTATTTTCAAAAGGTTAACTCTACAATAAAAGCCAATAAAATGAGGCATGATTTACCTATTTTTGGGCTGCGTTAGTTTTGGCAAATGGTGGGTAAGTTTTATTCAGTGCATATTCTTAACATTTTGATTGACTTTATAATTTCTGATTACTATTTCTTTTTGAAACCAATTTATCAAGTCATTTATTCTCTTTTGTGCCTTGGCAAGGGAATATCTACATGGTGAAATAGAATCATGGGCTTTGTATTGGTTTTATTCCTTGTATGCACATTAGAAATGAAAATGCTTCTTCCTTGGAAATTTCTTTCTGAATTATCAGTTATACAATCAATGGTCATTTGAGATGCTTCCGTTGTGAGTGGGGCAGCTCATTAATGGCGTTAAGTGTGTAATCATTTTCTGCATTAAAACTCATTATTTGTATTTTGGAGGGATCAATACTTCTTTAATTGTTCATTCCTGGGAGTTTTATAGAGTCAATGCATGATATGGTGAGTAGTGTTAATATTTGCTACTGTTTCTAGTTGATGTGATTAGTAAGGCTAGCAGCATTTCTGAGTAAAAAACATTAAGGAGTTGATGAAGTTGTATGAGATCTGCCGTATTTTGTGTGTAGTGAAGAGGATTTTTTGTTATCACTGGGCGGCAGAATTTTTTTGAAAAAAGGTATATTCCAACTCATATGATATACATAGCTGCAGATTCAAAATAAATAAACAGATTTAGACACTCAAGGCATTAAGATGCTAGTATGCCAAGTGACTAACGACTGTTGTGAATGAGTTTATACCCTGTGTGTGATTTTTGAGTTGTAGGGGATTAAAGGAGCTGGACATATATTGCACCTATTAGATGGTTGTAGGCATAATTTGGAAGAGCGATAAGGATTTATATACTGAAGGGTTGCTTCAGAACAACTCTTGTATCAAGGAGTGTTGTGTAATTTTTGCATGGTGTTTGATATCCTGTGTGTGTTTTTAAAAGTTACATTGAGTTTTGCATTGGAGTTGGTGCTTTATGGAGGGTTAGTGCTCACTTATGTAATTCAGGTTGGTACCCATTTCATTAATGAATGCTATTGGTCTGCATGGTTTTTACCTGAAAGGGTTTTCCATGTGAAATTTGGTGTTCTCCTTGTCGGTGTTTGCCTTCAGGAGAGCAGGCTGATTATTCATACATCAATTTTGCCTAAAAAGGGGGCATTACACATAATATCTTCCTAAGCAAGATGCATATAACTCAAGGTGCAGTAAAATTTATTGTTTACCCTAACATTCATGTTTGATTATAATTTAAAATTTAAAATGTATTTTCTGATTTTTTTTAATGGTTCTCTATGTAATACAAAAACCTGGTGAGCTGTTGTAGCAATTAAATATTGTTTAGCAGAATGTAATAATCTCTGCTGGGTTTGATCAGAAATATTGAATTTGGACTAACGAGAATTTTGTCAAACAGTTGTTATGTAAGCAAGTCCTTAAGCAAAATTACTACTGCCATACCACTGTACTGATTTCTAACACAAATGCTATGAAATGATTATGTTAATTTATAGAATCGTGCCCTTCAGAAAGTTCATAGATGGTGGTTCAAAAACACAAGGTTGCAATAATGATTTTTAACCACAATAATAGACCAACAGCTGTTATACAATGTACTGATGACAGATTTCCAACTTACTATAAAATGAACATATAGTGATTAAAACACAGACTGGGTAATTATTATACAGACCCATTATCAATGCGGTGCCACTATGGAGGTCCGATTTTTGCTATGAATGCTTTCCCAGCATCCACGTCCAGATATCTGGTTTTATATGCCGTTGTCACCTGTAACATGCTAACCCGACTGTACACATATCCACCTCCGTTCTCTCCAGGATTCAGTGCGGCATGTGTATACCGATGTATGGCCTAGCAGACGGTGAGGGTGTCTCTTCAATGCCGAGTTGCTGCCTCCCGAATCACTGCCAGGGATATTTAATGTCCTTGCAGACCCTCCAAACTCTGCGTGCAATTCCTGCTATTAACCCTGACCTGCTACTACGTGCAGAATTTACTAGGGAGAAAGCCTGAGTTGCCGTCCAGTTTCACTCGTCTATTATATATTCAGCTACTTTAGTTTGGTGCTAGGCAATGCTGATATAATTTACTGGATAATGGAATGGTATTTATGTAGATTATTTTCTTTTCTGCTGTGGATGACCAACCTCCCTCCGTGCTGTTTGAACTCCAACTGCCAAACAATGACCTGTGTGTGTTAACTGACTTCAATCACTTTTCTCCCTATCTGCCATGGAGCTATAGTCTCCTGAAACCAACGTATCAGTCCAGTCCTTAGTTCTGAAAGTGCAATGTGAGTGCCAGGTTTGCGTCCAGCCTCACAATTTTCCTTAAGGGGTTTCGTCCTTAGCAAATATCCAGTCACATTTATGCAACCTTTCAGATTTTGTAGAAATATCATATGTTCATGGTGACAATCCCAAAGCAAATGCTTTCTTTTATAACTTCGAAGTGTGGAGAGATGCAAACATCTTAGCAGGGATAAAAGACTATATCATCTTTTAGTCACTTAATGTAAAGTGCTTTGACAATTTTTGAAGTTTTATCCCTGTTTTTCTGCCTTAGGAATTTTGTCAAACACTTCCCTTGCAGCCTCAGTTTGCTGATGCTTGTTGTTTTGCTATGATTTTTGAATGCCAATGATATTGATGAATACAAATGATTGTAAAATAACTAATTGGAAATCAAAGTGATATGCAACTTCTTTTCATTATTTTCCAAATGCAAGTACATGAAATTCTGATGTAAAATGCACACCTACAGCCAAGAGGTATTTTCACAAACACTTGGTAGGCATTCTATGACTATGCAATGAGACGTTTTTACAAACATTTGGCATACAAATTGAACAGCTGAATTAAGTTGATTTCCCTTTAATACTTCAATGTTCACAATGATTGAATACTTTGGTAACAAAAAGACATATATTACTTGTCAAATGTATCCATCTACAATTGCCAAATGTAAATACCAAAAGAACCTGGCATAAGTAGCTGAGATGACATGTTTTTTGGCTTTGCTTTTTTCGGATTTTCTTTTTCGGACTGCTTTTTCGATTTGCTTTTTCGGATTTGCTTTTTCGGACTGCTTTTTCGGCTCTGCTTTTTTGCTTTGCTTTTTCGGATCCGTTGCGAAAACTGAAACCTTTATCCTTGCCAACTGTTGTCAAAAATTAGATATACGGGCTGAACAAAAATCATTAAATATTATCTCCCAATTAATCACAAATGAATTGGCTGAATACCAATTCCTCCACTCCCAACTAGGGTTGATATCTCACAACTGAAATTGGCACCTTAGAGTCTTCAAACCCTCAGGCAAGTATGCAAGCACTAAGGCTCTCAGCACAATAGATGAATATGCAACTCAAGATGTGTAAAATGACCCCCCAAAGGCTCTTTATAAAGATTTCACAAGCAACTCCAAGAAGCTTCTAGAGGAATCCAACACTTTATTCTATTAAGTGACTTTTTGATATTTTATTATGTTAGTCACTTTAATATTAAATCAATTAAATATAAAGTTACTTTTTAATATTTCATTGTTTAGTAACCTTATAAGTAATTAATTTAATATATATTTTCCCCCTTATTTATTCCTTTTTAGCCTCTGGGGAAAATAAAGGCTAAAATAAAATAAGTAGCTGGTGCCTGTCAAAAAGGGTACATTACACTTAAGTCATTTTGTCATAAAGTGATTTAAAACAATAAAGTATTTTATATTTTGACTCAATAAAATAAAGTGACTTTAACCTTAGGATATTCCATTTAAAATCTCAACTGAAACCAAAACTCCTGTTATTGGCTGGCATCCTAAATCACATGTTGTTAGCCTATCCGGATAGAAAGATAGACCAACTAGGCGCCATTATAGCTAGCGCGGAGAAGGGGACATTACACAGAAATTGTGACCTTCCTTTTAAAAGTTGTCATTAATTTAGTGAGATTACAGAAAGAGTCAATTTGAAAATATGGCCCCAAAATGGTGCCTTGCATGTTCTAATTTCAATGGTTCATATATGTATGGTTTTTTCTTTGGCATCTGGCATTTAAGTAGTCAGCTTATGCATTTATTTGTGAGTTCCATTTTTTTTTGTGGCACTGATATTTTAAACAGACCTCGAAGAACTGTTGTCAGCATGATTGATAAGTTATTCCTGCTGACATAGTATGAGTTGTGTATTTAGATAGCACATTCTTGTAGACAGTCATGAGTGCATACATTTTCGGTAGATATTCATATTCAACCTCATTTATAAATAGAGCACGTGCTCTATACTTGCAGCTGTAGCTGGAGTTTGGGAAATAATGGTGCTCTAGTCCTTTGTCGTCGGTAGAAACTGTGTCAGCCAACTTGGTTGTCGTCAGTGTTTTTGTATTCTGTAGCCGACGCGTAAATAGTTTTTAGTGGACAGAATGTTTGTGGCCGACAGACTCCTTCGGGAAGGTTCGGCAGATAGTATTTATATCCTGTTTGGGATCATTGTAAATTATCTTGTGATATCATATACTCTGTATGTTATGTTCTGGCATATGCGAATAATAGGAGGAGTTTGTTGTTCCTATTTCCATTGTCTGTATGCATTGATTTATTTAACCTATGCCGTAAACATTTGGCGTCGTTGCCTTATGAACTTGGAAGGTGGGAGGAATGAAGATTAATGCCAAATCAGCTTAACAAGGATTGAAATAAGGCGAAGGGAAAAGATGGAATCCGTATTGTGCAAGAACATTTAATTTTGGCACAGCAAGCCGAACGTCGAAGGAGATTCCAGAAGATTGTCGACGGAAACTAGAGCACAGAAGAATTATTGGAGGAAACTTGGCAGCGGGTGGAATTGGTGGAAGAAGCACGGGAGGAGTTTTTGAATTTGTGTTCGCCGAGGGAAGAGAATCCAGACGGAAGAGCATCGACTCGCACGGCTCGGAGTGCTGACGAAGCAAGGGCGTGGAGTGAACTCTTCGTTCGGAATATACTTCTGTTGGGGACAACTTCAGAAGACCCTTCATCACCAAGGTTCGTAGCTGTTGAGATTGCCGGTGTGGGAGTGCAGACTGCCGGTGTGGGAGTGCAGTCCGCTGGTGTGGGAGAACAATCTGTCGGTGCGGGGGTGCAGATCGCCGGTGTGGGAGTGCAGTCCACCGGTGTGGGAGAACAGTCTGTCGGTGCAGGAGTGCAGACCGCCGGTGTGGGAGAACAATCTGCCGGTGTGGGATTGCAGATTGTCGGTGTGGGAGTACAAAACCATGGTGTGGGAGTGAACAGCGCTAGTGTTGCAGGACTGAGCAACGCCTATTTACAAAACCAATTGTGATGGCGGGACCAAAAGAAAAACTGCCGAAGTTCAATGGTGATGGTATGGCTGATCCCATTTGACACTGCAAGATATGTGAAACGATCTGGAGGGCAAATGGCATAACTGATGAAGACGACTGGATGAGACAATTTTCGGCAACCCTACGGGGTGTGGCAATTGACTGGTTTACTAGTACAGATCCGCAGAAGCTAGACAGTTGGAATAACATTAAAAAGGAGTTTTTGGCAGAATTTCAATTGTTGCGTGATGATAATGAAATTGTTGGTGAGATCTTCAATACCAAGCAGGGGAAGAATGAAATTGTCTGTGTCTACGCTAGGAAATTAAAAGATTTGATAAATAAAATGGAAAATAAGCCAGCGGACGGACTTCAGAAAAAATGGTTTGTGGAAGGTCTACGCTCGAAGTTGCGGAAGAAAATGAAAATTGTGCTGTCGTCGTCATACACAGAAGCATACAACAAAGCATTGAACTTGGAAAGTGAGCAGAAGACAAAGAAGAAGAAGACAAGCTCATCTGATTCTGATAGCGGTGAGCCCTCCGGAGAAGATAGCAGCGACGATGAAGGCAGCAACAAGAAGGTCCACGCCCTACAGAAGGACATGATCCGCATGATGAAGGAGTTTAAAAATATGCAGGAGACAAAGAGCAGTGAGCTATGGTGCACAGAGTGTAAAACTGACGGTCATACTAAAGGATCCTGTCCAAAGAACCAATTCTGCGACATTTGTTAGATCATGGGCCATTTGACAAAGAAATGCTCCTTTAACATGACAACCAGAGGATCTCCGCAGGTGCTTCTTGCACAGGCAGCTTCTACGTTAGGAGGGAATGAAAATGCAAACATTGATGGTGCCACTTCGGGTGGGTATAGGAATAATACCAGAGGGCAAAATAATAACAATGCGAACAATAATAATAATAATGGCAACCGAAGTCGAATCTAGTATGATGCAAACAGACGGTCGATCGTTCAATGCCAAACATGTAATTTGTGGGGTCATTTTGCGTGGGATTGTACAACGGCAAACACACTGAAATTATTATGCAGATGGTGCGGACCCGACGACCATGAAGATGCCAAGTGTCCAAAGTCTGGAGTAAATTTGATCATTGTCGGCACGAATGAAGAGGAGGTTCTGGCAATTACACAGAGGCAAGCGAAGGTGTACTCGGACCCGACGGAAGAAAAGAGAAAATTGGGGGAAGCACGGGCGGAAATTGAAAAGGCATCGTCCGCGGAGACATCTTAGTTGAAAGACATCACTGACACCTTGGCAAGGAACTCTGCGGAACAAAACATTGTACGACAGATCTTGCAAACGGAGATACCAGTCAAGATAAGTGACCTCACAATGCCCCAGTTACGGACGGCTATTTTGAATTATACAGTGTTTTCGAAAGCAACGGAGGACACAGGAAGGGATAGTAGTGCAACCATGGCAACAAACCCAATGCTTCTGGAACTCACAACGGGAAGGCATCCGATGGTCGTCGAGATGGGGATTTTGGGAAATGTTCTGACAGACACAATTGTCGACGGAGGTCCGGCGTGAATGTGTTACAGGAGGATACCTGGAAGAAGTTGGGAAAGCTGACGTTATGGCTACCTGCATTCCAGTTGCTCACGGCAGACCAACACGAGATCAAACTGTTGGGAACCTTGAGGGCACAACCGGTAACCAATGGTACGCAACCATTTTTATTGGATTTTGTGGTCATTCCATTGAAAAGAAAAGGATATGATGCTATTTTGGGACGGAATTGGTTGGTGCAAGCAAAAGTAAAACATGATTGGAAACGAAATACCCTATCAATGGAGCGCAGAGGCAAAAGATTCATAATTGACCTGCACACACAAATGGTAGGTGAGGAGGCAGCATCGTTAGATTCAAAAAGTGAAGGCGAAAGTGACGACAAAGGAAAGAGGAGAATGGAACCAGACGAAGGAGTATTGAGACTAGAAGGAGGATTGAATGACGATAACCTGGACTCGGTGAATGGTTTTTTCCATTGGCAGATAGAAGACTACGAACTGTTCCCGAGTTGCAATATGTTAAAGGTCGACGAAGGTGAGAAAACAAAGGAAAATGAATGTCTGAAGGAATACAGAGCAACAAAAGAAGGAAAGGCGGTTACGGCTGAAGCTGAGGGGAAGAACATACAGTCCAAACCCAGAAAAAAGGAAGATCCCACCATCTGGTACACGGTGAATGGCCCGCACAGAAAGAAAAGAATGCATCGCACCATAAAATTAGTTGAAGGGTGCCGACAACAAGGAAATAATCTAGATGCGCGACGACTGCAGCCACAATGGGCGACGGAGGTGACATAGAACAAACGTAAGGCGTGGTATGACATACATGTCAAATTCAATAGGTTTTCGCCAGGGCAGTTGGTACTCAAGTACGACGGTCGAAATGAAATCAAAGGGGAAAAGTTTAAGGCCATATGGGTTGGACCATATCAGATCTGGGATTCTCGCAGAGTATTTGACCCTTTCCGCGGCGTTTTGTGCAATGGTTTTCCGCGTGTAAAACAATCTTTCTGCGGGCCTTGTTCAGCGTAAAACAAACAGACTTCCACAGACTTTCCGCATGACAACTCTGTAACTTCTTTGCAGCTATCTGCAGGAGCTCCCCGCCCGTGGAGTATTTTGTTTCTTCCCGCGGAGCTTGGTCTTCATTTTCCCGCGGAGTTTGTTCATTTGCCTACGGATAGTCTTTTTCGCGTATCTAATCCCATTCCGTGGACCTAAGCCCTCGGCATGTTCCAACACTCCGCGGACATCCTTTGTTGCGCGTTTTACTTCCGCGGACAGAAGGAAATAAATGGTGCCGACTCCATATTTTTGGACTGGTTATCGGGGCTCGCAACATGATCAGTATCAACATTGTTCTGAGGGGTTTTCAGTTTCTTGTTGAATACGGCTCCCGCGGGCATCTCTGTTCCTTGTGATTCTGCGGTGCTTTTGTTTGCCGTGCTAACAGCTTGCTGGGCTGGAACACAGTCCATTGAGTTTTTGACATAATCCTCGATGAGGACTCCAGTATTCCCTGCTCGAGGAAATCCTGGAAGCCGTTTGCGAAGTCTTGCCATGGGTTGCTTGCAAGCTCGGGGGGTTGTAGAGTCGACGTGTGGTGTGGGTTTCCCAACCCATGGAAAAGGTAAGGAGGGCAGAAGGCATTGCTGAGGTGAATCGCGGCGTGTTGGCAAACTAAGAGCATGACAGCAGGGTGGAGGCCGAGATTTAGAAACTTTCTTCAGCAGAGGGATGAGCTAAAAAAAAACAAAAAAAAACGACGACAGATTCAAATTGTTTGGAATGAGTAGCAGATGATGTCAAAGGGAAGGGGAAGCATCAGTGGTTGCCAGAAAGAGTGTGGAATCGGCAGAAAATGACAGAAATAGTGTGTTCCGTGCATTGTTGTGGGGGGTTTTGGAGTGCTAATTTGGTCTTGGCGGTGAGGGGCAGCGCCCCTTGACCTCGCCCTGTATTGCAATAGGGAGCGTACCTGGGGCAAGGACCCTGCGGGGGCGTTGCCCCTCGACCTCGCCGGGGGTGTTGCCCCCAAGACCACCAATCGTTGTAGATATCAATCGTGGGAAGTGTGACTAGTTGAGAAGACTTGAAGCTGCTGCAGGCATAGAGTGTTTGTGTACTAGAGGCATTGGGAGTAGGTGTTGGCCAAGAGGCTGTCTTGGTGGATGCATAGAGAGCTCGGGAGGAGTTGATCATCCAGTTGGAGGCAGTGCAACGACACTTGGCTCAGAGTACCGAGGAGTTGAAAATAGAGAAAGCAGCACAGGTAGCTATCAAGGTCAGCTTGATTAATCAGGCAGTATTGTGTTAGCAGAGGCTACAGGTACGGGACAAAGGTGAAAGTGATGTGTCAGAAGTAGATTTATCTTGTTGTAATCAGTGCGTTAATGTATTTTGTTTATTTGTCTCAGATATTTTGTAATTGTCGTTTGGAGACAACTTTTTCTTTTTGGGGGGGGATGATGTCGTCGATAGAAACTGTGTCAGCCGACTTGGTTGTCGTCGGTGTTTTTGTATTCTGTAGCCGACGTCGTCGGTAAAGATTTTGTAGCCGACTGGTAAGTAGTTTGTAGTGGACATAATGTTTTGTGGCCGGCGGACTCCTTCGAGAAGGTTCGACGGATAGTATTTATATCCCCTCTGGGATCATTGTAAATTATCTTGTGATATCATATACTCTGTATGTTATGTTCTGGCATATGCGAATAATAGGAGTTTGCTATTCGTATTTCCATTGTCTGTATGCATTGATTTATTTAACCTATGTCGTAAACATCCTTGATACAAATCGAATGGATCAAGATAATTTTCTTACAAATTCAATGATAGTGGTTTTTGCTTCCTTCAAAAATATTGGGTAAGGTTATAAGACACGTTTGATGTGGTGTCAGTAAACTAAGACCACATTTTCAAGATCTGGAATATAGTCAGTATTGGTCAAGCAACAAACTTTTTGTATTTCTGCTGGAGCTATGGTGCACCTTTAATGTGGTCAGTAGTATGCATGGATTGCCTTCTTAAAGTGGAAGAGCAGGGTCAGTAGTTCCCTGTAGTACTTGTATAATAAACTTGGCATCTCTCTGACAGAGTTAGATTTGTTTTAATTGTGGTAGTGTATTTAAACTGTGGTTATGTTCTTTCCAGTGCTCCTACGTAGTAATTGGCATACAACTCTTTGGTGCTCAATTTTTTATAAGTGGCTTTGGAGAATGTTTGGCTTAGAAGCCATGATTTATTTTCTTTTCATGTTGCATTTAAGTTTGGCAACCCTCTATCGGGCTCCATAAGCATTTATTAGAATCCACAAATGTCCAGGGCTTTAGTTCATTGGGTTTTGATGTGGGTCTTTTGTGTGACAAAACCCCATTGCAACCACTTGACCACAACATGGGTGTGATGTCCCTTCAAGGAATTATGCATGGTTTGTCTTATTTCTTATTGAAGCATCCAATTTTTCTTGTCTAGATTTGTACAAAATTTTGATATATTGATGGCTGTAAAGAGGATAAAGCAATCGATCAATGCAACTGCCAAATATCTATTACGATAATAGATAGGCTTCTATTATTAGTTAATGGTTATCTATCGTAAATATTACAATGTTTCTAATATTAGTTAGTCTGTAGTTATTTGTTAGCTTTCTTTAGCTTTCTTTTAGCTAAAATAGATTTTTTCCATTCTTTACGATCATTTCCTAAGGACACATCATTTTATTCTTTTGTATATATTGACCTAAGGAAACATTGTTTTACTCTTTTGTATATATTGACCTCTCGACCTCTGTCAATATTAAGCAAATATTTACCAATTACTTCGTAATATGGTATCAGAGCCAATTATTTGAATTTTTTCGTAAAATATTATAATATCTTGTTTGAAATTATCAGAGCAATATTTTTTGAATATTTTTTTTGTGATATTTGCTTTGTACAACCATTTTTTTGCAATTGCTGTTTGTTCTTTTGCACATTTCCGCCATTTTTTGTGAGCAGGGCTGCTTCTGTTCAAAACTTTAATTTTCTGTACTAGATCAAATTTTCTTTATAGATTCTTGGTGGGTTTTTCGAGATCTCAATTGGATTGTCATCTGTTTTAATTGTTTCTAGGTGCCTCAATTTTTGAGCAAGTAGGTCTAGAAACGAACAACATTCTTATTGGGTTTTTCGAGCTCTCTTCTAGATAACCGTTCAAATTTTTTGGGTATTCTGTTTTTTGCCTCAAAGTACGTGCCTTGACATATTTTCACATTTTTTCATTGAAAAACGTGCTATGACATTTTTGACTAATATTTTGCCTGAGAACAATTCAAAATTCAATGGTCATAATTATGGCACTTGGAAGCAATAGATAATAGCAATTTTTGAATATCAGAATATTGATAAGATTGTTCTGGGTGTTACACATCTGACTACCCCTGGTACTAATCAGGATACATGGGATCTGAATAATCAGGAGGCGATGATGCTTCTCAAATCATCCATAGTTGATGATCAACTCTCTCAGATTCCATCCGGCAAGACAACTGCGAATATGGGCATATCTCAAAAATCTTCATGAGACTTTTGACAAAAGTAGACCTTTCTTCTTGAAGAACATTGTTTTCTATTATCATGGATGAGCGAACATTGCTTCATGCTCACCTGAAAAGGATTCAGGAAATTGTGATCAGTTGCTTGCCATTGGTTGCAAGATAAAGGGGACATTGTGGTCATCACTCTCAGGAGTTTAGCCAAGTCCTATGAGCATTTTATCGAGACTCTCAACATCGCTGCTTCTAGTGTTGATCTGAAATTCATAGATCTCTGCACACTCTTGGTAGCAGTTTCAGCTCCACCTCCTTAGAGCAAGCCTTTGCTGCTAAATCCTTTTAGAAGGATAAAGGCAAGCCTCAACAATCTTCTCAACAAAAATCCTCTGCTCTAGCTTCAGAAATCTCCTGGAAGAACACTCAATGCAACTATTGCCACAAGTTTGGTCACATGAAGGTTGAATGTCGAAAACACTTAGCTTCCCAATCTAAGCAATTAGGTTCTTAGCCCAAAGCGAACATTGCAAAGCACACTGAGTAGATGGAATTTGCGTTTTACGCCTTCATGGCTAAAAGGCCAGTAGATCATGTGAAGTCGTCTACCTGGTACATTGATTTAGGTGCCTGTCATCATTTCACCCACTACCAAGACTTGTTCACTGACTACCAACTTTATTTAGATTCTGTTATTTTTGGTGGCGGAGAAGGGTACACCGTTGTTAGCAAAGGCATCTTTCAGATTCAGTTTGGTGGGAGGAAGAGGAATCTCATTTTCCCTGATGTGTACTACATTCCAGGGATAGAACTAAATACTCTCAATCAGTTAGTTGTTGTGACATTCTCCACAGCTGGATGTTACCTTTAGTTCACATCAATGCATCATCACTGATAGGGTGACTCAGTCTATTGTTGTAGTGGGTCTTGAGGATCATGGTCTTTTTCGACTTATTGATTCTGGTGATTCTCGGGACTTAGCTATGGCTGCTTGTCGATCTTTTGTTTGCACAATTTGGCATCAACGGTATGGGCACTTAAATGTGCATTATCTCTCTCAGCTTGCTCGAAAGAGCTTGTGCACGGTTTGCTAGAGATTCAGAGTCAACAGCTTGGAGTTTGTGATGCATGCCAGGCTGGGAAGCAACATCACACACCTTTCACTAGTGGCAATTCATGGCAAGCTTCTTAGGTACTTCAAATTGTTCATGTCGACATTTGCGACCCTATGGCCACTCCTTCTATTCTCGGGTCCAAGTATTTTTGTTGTTCGTTGATGATTTTAGTAGGAAACTGTGGGTATATTTTCTTAAAAAGAAATTAGATGCATTTCCTGTCTTTCGAAAGTTTAAACCTTTAGTTGAAAAATAGTCTCGGCAATCTATTATTACTCTTAGGTCAGATAAATGGCGGGGATTTTATTTAATGAATTCTCTAGCTTCTTGGATACTCATGGCATCAAATGCCAATTAACCACACCCCACACACCACAATAGTACAATGTAGTTGTATGTCGGAACAAAACAATCATTGAGATGACTTGCTCCATGCTCGAACACAGACATGTTCCGAAGAAGTTTTGGGCAGAAGCAGTTAACACTACAGTTTATCTTTTGAATCGGTCACCCATAGTGGTGGTAAAAGGTAAGACTTTGAAAGAGGCCTGGTCAAGTTGCAAGCCTAGAATCAGTCACCTAAATTTTTTTGGCTCCCTTGCTTTTGTTTGGATCCTTGATGCATCACGCACCAAGTTGGATGCCAAGAGTTAGAAACTCATGCTTGTTGGATATAGTAGTCTTCACAAAGCCTAGTGCTTGATCGACATTGAGACATCTCATCTCTTGTACAATCTTGATGTAGTCTTTGATGATTAGCGAGGACGATTCATTCATGTTTCTCCTCTTCCTGATCTAGCAGACCAACCTATGAAGGCTCATGATTTGGGAGTTAGGCTTCCATTAGGTCCAGTTGGTGGGAGGACTTCAGTAGCTCCTTCAACTCCAGTTATTCCAGTGATCCCTGTATAGAAACCTACAACTTCTCTTGTAGGATCACCTAGATTTGTAGATGCTTCACCTAAGTTCGATCCAGATGCTTCTGACGAGGAACTTGATTATATAGCATCTTCTGATACTCATGTGGCTCATTTTCCTCCACGACCTAAGTGTTGGGCTAAGACACTTGCTGTTCTTTGTGATGATGAGTTCATTAATGGGAGAAGTGCTCGGGAAAAGAGCAAACCTATAGAGTCCATTAACTTTCTCTCATGGACATTTATAGTGTTTTTGAACCTCAAACTTATTCCGAGGCTAGAGGAATTCTAGACTGGGAACGTGCTATGACATCTAAACACTAGAGCTTGCTGAAGAATAACACCTGGGTCCTTTTTGATCTTCCACCAGGGAAGAAATTCATTAGCTGCAAATGGGTTTACAAAATCAAATACAAATCTAATGGTACTTTGGATAAGTATAGATCTTGTTTAGTTGCAAAGGGCTTTTCTTAGCATTTGGGTATTGATTATAGGAGACCTTTGCCCCTACTTCATAGATGAGCACAATTAGATTAGACCTAGCCATGGCAACATAGTTTGGTTGGAAGGTCTATCAGATGGACATCAAGGGCGCTTTTTTGAATGGTGATCTCCACGAAGAGGTCTACATGATGCAACCTCTTGGTTTCAAGGTTGTCGATAAAGAACATCAGGTTCTCAGATTAGTGAAAACTCTCTATGGCTTGAAGCAGGCCCCTAGGGCATGGTACATGAAAATTGATAAGTACCTCAGTGATCAAGGCTTCCAGAAGAGTTCTTCAAACTCAAATTTGTACATCAAGATAACTGATAGTGACATCATCCTTTTGGTTATTTATGTGGATGATTTGATCATCATTGCCAGTTCGACATCTTTGATTCAAGGAAGCAAACATAATTTATGCCAGTCTTTTGATATGACTGACCTTGGGCTCATGCACTATTGCCTAGGTTTTGAGGTTTGGCAACAATCTTCTGGTATATTCATCTCTCAGTCCAAATATGGTAGGGCTTTGTTAGACAAATTCCGTATGTAGTAGTGCAACCTTGCATCTACACCCATGGAGAAAGGCCACAAGTTATCAGCTAAGTCTGATTCTCTTCCCATTGATGATATTACATATAGTCAACTAGTAGGCAACCTAATCTACCTCTCTGCTACTAGCCTTGACATCAGCTTTGTAGTCATTTACATCTCATGTTTAATGACAACTGCTAAGGCTGATCATTGGATGGCAGCAAAGCACGTGCTTCGTTATGTGAAGGGCACTTCAGATTATGGACTTTTTTACTCTCAGATTTCTAATCCTAGACTCAATGGGTTCACAGATTCAGATTAGTAGGCTTTGTTGACGATAAAAAGTCAACTTTTGGATATGTGTTCAGTTTGGGATCCGACGCCGTCACATGTACCAATAAGAAGCAACAACCAGTTTCTCTCTCCACTTAGACACTAAATATAGAGGAACAGTCAAGGCAGGTTGTGAAGTTGTTTGGCTTCGTCAGATGCTTGGGGATATGCAGATGTCATCAGTAGGACCGACCACTTTGTTTGTTGATAATGAAGGCGTTATCAAATTAGTATGAAATTAAGTCTTCCATGGACAAACCAAGCATGTGGATGTTCACTGTCACTACATATGATAGCTGGTTGAAGACGAGACAATTGACTTGCAGTATGTTACTAGTATGGATCAGATTGCAGACATTCTTACCAAGCCTCTTGGTCTTGATAAGTTTGTTAACTTCAAAGGACAAAATGGTGTTGTGAATAGATTAACCATTAAGGTAGGCTTTTACAATAATAGATAAGCTTCTGTTATTAGTTAATGGTTATCGATTTGTAATCTATTGTAAATATTAGAATGTTTCTAATATTAGCTAGTCTATATTTATCTGCTAGCTTTCTTTAACTTTCTTTAGCTTTCTTTTAGCTATAATAGAATGTTTCAATCCTTTACGATCGTTTCCTAAGGAAACATCATTTTATTCTTTTGTATATATTGACCTCTCAGTCTTTGTTAATATTAAGAAAATATTTACCAATTACTTCGTAATAATATCTTTATATTGATGAGAACCTAGTTTACATCAATTGCTAAGCTTCTCTTTCACGCAAGAATTCTAATAAAATTTCTATCAGAAATGGATGAACAATTTCTTCTATGATGACTATTTTGAAATGTATAGGATGTTGATTTTTCTCGATCTATGATAATATTTTGCCTTGATCCTTGATATGAGTTTGATTCCTTGTAGAGGCACTTCAAGTTTGCCTTATTCAATTAGGTGTCTAATATTCCAGCGGATTGATTATTTCTCAAGAATTGTGTTAATGTGTTTGTGTAGTTTAGTAATTCAGTCAATAGCATTGAAAATATTCTTAGAAAGGCAAGATAGGATCTATTTGAGTTTTTGTCTCAAACAAGAGATCTGATATGATGACTGATCTGAGAACATCGAGATGTCCAATGAAAGCATTATGGATTAGGTTCATCTAGGTGTATATCCGTGCATTTTATTTGCTATGGTGATTCAAAATGATCTCCTTGTGATCATACAAATGTTCATATGAAAGAGATAATTGTCCCAATGTGACCATTGTCCCTGATTCTTCAACTTTATGCTTATGTGAATCCTTGTGATGTCATTTTTGCTTAATTCTTGATGCACATGAATTTTTGTCTTTGCTAATGGTGGATCGATACACACTTTCTTGGTTAAGTTAAGGCTCTTGGACCACTGAAGGTATGGAGTGAGGAGTTGTGTCTCCCACAATCATGACTTTTTCAAACAACTCTCCAGTTATGTCCTCAATTGGACTTACTTGTTCATTAACAATGCCATTAATAACTAATTAATTCCTCGATCAAGCCTATTGCTTTTCTCTTGGATAGCAACATTCTTGATTTTTAATGTAGGACACATCCTTAGAGCGACTTTGGATGACATCTTTTGGTGATTTGTTTTAGGAATTGAATGAGCTTATTACAATGGGAGAGCAATTAAGTAGATTTTCTTGCGTTAAATTAATTTGCTTCATAAGCCTAGTGGTATGATGGATGCCTTCTTTTTGTTGCAATATATATAGTATATTCCATAATGATGTTAACTTTTGAAGTAATTGGGCTTTCATAGTGTAGTATGTTTTTATATTTTTCTTGTGGGAATATTCTCATGCTAAAAAAAGCTTAGAGATGCCTGTGTGCATTGTTAATCGTCAAGGTCATTAAAATAAAGACCACTCATAGAAAACAGTTAACTCATAGTAATTATTTGAATATGAAAATAATGCTTGTGGTGAAAAAGACCATACAAAAGAATTAGAAAGCATGATGTAAATTGCATCATTCTCAATATAATTAACATTGGTTGTCATTGCATTATAACACAAGTTATTCTTGTAAAGGAATTTTAATTTGGATTCCCTATCCTCAGCTGGCCATAATTTGTCAGTAAGTCCATCTTTTGTTAATGTTCTTTTTGTCTTTGTGTTTCATTTATAAAGCTGTAACATTAGTATAAGACTTCAGTTGATTTATTCTTTTCTGTAGCTTATTTGTCAATATATAACTATGCATTTGAGTTGCTAGATGGCTATTGGCATGGAAGGATTTCATTTAGTCAGGTTGTTTTGTCCTGCTTTGAGTATACTCGAATCGGTATACTCTTTATGGGGATTCTCAGGATACATTCAAGCTGGTTGAAAATATTAATCTATGAGAGTCCTTATGTTGGCTGAGTGAGTGACTTTTAGTGAATGTAGGAGAACATGATTTAAACATGTATTCATAAAAAAATGAATTGTTTTAACATAGTGATTTGTTTGGCAGTTCCCTTTTCATGTTAGAGAAGTCATCATGCCTCATCAAAAGAAATCAATCGATCAGGTGCATTGCTGCCGAACCTATGGAGAAGACTGGTATATTTTGATGTCTTATACACCCAATGGTTCACTGGCAGTCATTCTATTTTCTTTTGATATGCTTGCCACTTAATGAATATCTACAAATTACAGAGGCACAACCTTTTCTTTAAGACAGTATTTCCAATCTATATTTGATTTCGGTTATGGTACAAAATGAAATTATGGCGGCCATGTAAGAGTGAGAAGACAGGTAGCAGTATAAATTTTACGCTTAATGCTTTTATTAATCAGGGTCATACTTGCCAATCAACAAAGTTTGTGTTAATGTCTTCTAACTTCTTTTGGATCTGGTTAGGCTTTCGCGTGTGGAACTAGGTTATGAAAATATTATATGAGTGCCTGTTTCATTATTTCCAATTTGGAAACGGAAATTTAAATGCCCTGGAATCTTTTCAAAAGCATCTGATGGTGCCGGTATATCCTAGAAATGTACTTGATTTTGTGTATGTTTTTAATTTTGGACGGACTTGTCTCTACGTTTTTATTGATTGGGTATAATCCGGAGATTAACCTTCAGTGGTAGCTAATCAATTTAGACATATTTGGCCAAAGAATTGTTAGTTTCTTTTTTTTAAAGTGTGTGGGGGTGTACTGCTTCATGGTTCCCTTTTCTTTTTGTTCTATGTCAAATCTATGTGGATGGCCGTTTTACTTTGATAGTCACAAATTTTGTTTTATTTAAAGATTTTTTGTTGTTGTATGATTTGTAACAAACTTAGCAATCATCAAGAATAATACCAAATGATGAGTGATTTGGTTGCAGTTTATACGACGAAGGTACCACGCAATGCTAATATAGCTAAATTACAAGCAGGATATCTCTTTCCAGAGGTGAGGCCATCAATTTTTTATGAAGGTGACAAATTTAATGCTTTCTTCCTTTGATACCCTAAGAAATTGGATTGAGTGCTTTGAGAATCAAAGTAGAATTGAATGGTTGTTTATCACTGGAGTGATCAATAATGATAAATTTGTGCATTTTAAAGCAGAGGTAAGACACATTTTTAAATGCAAAATATTCTTGTAGATTGCTTGTGCAAGGTATTTTTTTAATGAATTTAGAAGTTGTTCTACTTTTGGATTGCTCATCATGTTGTCTTATATTGTCTGTGATAGGGAAAGGGAGATAAATTACTTGGCGATTGTCAGTGTTATCTGTTAAGCTGAATGAAACTCTATTTAATTTCAAATGAAATTTATGATTGTACTCAGCTAAATGCCAGCACTCAATAACAAACACCGAGAGAATATTGAAGCCTAATAAGCTTAAATAAGAAACCATGAAGGACAGTCCATTAATGGGCAGTGTAAGGCTAGTCCTGTTAATCAAGAGGTGATGAGAAAGGAATGGATTGCACCACAGAAAGGATGGATCAAAATGAACTTTCAACGGTTCCTCTAAAGGAAGTCCTGGGCCGTTTGGGGCAGTTTATGTAGCTACTGATCATCAAGGCAATGTGATAATGCTGGAGGCCAAGCATCTTGGAGTTGGCGCCAACCATGAAGTAGCGGTTCAAGTAGTCCTTAGTGTTGTTAAAGTAGCTTAAAGAATGAATGTGGAAAGACTCCACTTGGAGGGTGATTCAGAGATTATTGTGAATGCCATAAGCAAAAGTGAAATTGGAATGTTGCAACTTAATAGGTATGTAAAGAAAATCAAACCTTTACTAACTTTCTTTGCAGACTTTAAATCTTGCATGTGAAACGAGAAGAGGATGAGATGGCAGATAAAAGGTCCAAATTTGCTGTTTCACTGACTGAGATGTTAGGGGACAACTCAATGAAGGACTTTATGAATGTCAATGGTAAAGTTCTAACTTCTAGCACTTGATGCATGAAAATGCAACCTTTAAATTGAAGGTGGACTATTGATTCTTGGTATGAGCCGCACATATAACTTTGAAGGGAAAGTAGAGGCCAAAGAAATTTCAATTTTTTTATTACTAATGAAAAACATAGGTGTTTGAAGGTGTGTAATCTTGGCCCGTTTAATACAGAGCAATCATTAATATTTGAAAGAAGTACGGGATCAAAGTGACTGTATTGTGGTGAAGATATGGAAAAGGTAGGCTTTTTTGATGAGCACATTCGATGATTAGATGGCCTCCTCATTTGAGGCATACGTGCATGCCACATGGAGTACCTTGGAACTCTCTTTGAAGAAGCATCTAAGGAAGCTAAGGTGGACAGGTGAGTTGGCTGAATTACCATTAAAACCTGGGGCATCAGCTTGATTGTCCGTCATTTGATTTCCCACATTTTGAGCAAAGGTGAGTTGCAGAAATGTATGGAAGCAAATTTTACCTTTGTGCACAACAAGGGAACAAAATGCTTCCTTGAAGAAATTACTAGGAAGCAGCCGAAGAGAATTTTCCTAATTGATGATACCCTGTTCTGGCAGATTATTGACTTTTTGTTGGGTGAGGAATATTTGAACTGGGAGCAGAGATATAGATCAAATATTGATATTGTCTCCGTGATGTTGGCATGGGAATTAGAGCCATGGTTGGAGGAGGCTGTATGGGTTTTGAAAGTCTGCATGAAGCTAGAATGGTTGTGGGGACTTATCACCTTGTTGCTGTTGCTGAACTGGGGAAGTATTTTCATGCCATTGACTGAACTGGTGTTTGGTGGGTGAATGGGCTCAAGATTATCATCCCTCCCTAGTTTGGAGTGCAAGTATAAATGTGGAGAACCACAGGGACAGGAGCTGCTGAAGGGTCACCTTCAAGCATGCAAAGCAGGGAAGTGGGAGAGGGAAAAGGAGATTCAGAAATTACGGCAAATATCAAAGCAAAGCGGGCAGCTGCATCTGTAGAGAAGAAGTTTAATTGGGCCGATGGTGAGGAAGAAGGTTGAGTAAGCTGTGACCTTTGTGTTGGTTTAGTTTCTGGTTCTTCTTTTGAAATTGCAATCTATGTGTGGTCTTGGGTATGCTCTGTTTGGATGTATAAGGCTCTGTGTAAGCATGTAGCCTGTTTTGTTAATAAGGGGCTTCTATATCAATGGTATGCTTCGGGCAAATTGTTAAGCATGCGAGAAGATTGATAGTATGTAATGGTTGCATGCCCAATTTTGGATAGTATGGGCTTTGTATTCACAATTTTATGGGGTTTTTTGCATGCTAAATCTGGATAGTTTTTTGTATTGGTTTATAGTTGGTCATTTTAAGGGTGTGTGATAGGCAGTTTGTGGAAGCATGAACACCGTTTGCAGGGATAATACCTGATTTTGTATTTGAAATATTGTTTTTTAAGTTATTAAAATATCTTATTACTGATATATAAATTGAAACCATAAAAGGACCACTTTGGAGGAGGGCATCACCAAACCACATCTAAAGATGCATTCCTTGACTGAAATTGCCATTAAGGCGTCATAATTTGGGATGCCAATGAACTCACCTTTTTCATCATGTATTAACTATTAATCAATAACAAATTGACAAACAAAGTAATAATGCTCAATATAATGCTTACCTTAAGCTTGGAACAAGGAGGTTCAATGCTGAAGCCTGTACCACATCAAACAGGTTGACTAAACATAAGTTTCTGACCATTGTACAGAAGAGGCTCCATAAAAGCTAGACTATCTCTGACAACACTACACAGTATTTGATCTTGAAAACACACAACTGAGCTAAGTGATACTTGTAAGTTTCATGGTATTGTTCTTTATATTATATAGAGTACAAAACAGAGCTACATTTTGAGGAGCAATGGTCCATCAGTTTCATGGTATTGTTCTTTATATTATATAGAGTACAAAAGAAAGATACATTATGAGGAGCTATGGCCCATCAGTCCAAATGTTAACTACCTTACGAAATCTTCAGAGTGCTGGAACACTTAGCCATAGTTACAACTTATGAATAGAAAAGGAGACCAAAAAACCAATACATCACAGAATTATCCCAACAACCCTGTTACATATTTACTATTTTCACAGTAATAACAACCATGAGTGCCGATTGGAAGATCGATTACATCCTCTGGATCCACATCCTTCACCAAGGGCTGATAACAAGCTTTATCTCATCTTTCAGGTCTGGGCATTTCTATCTCCAAAGGCTTACTGATGTTCTTCTTGTCCATATAATCCTTTGGCATGCCAACTCCTCTTCATTAAGCTTGTCTCTCCGCTGTGTTAAGAAATGGACATTCTTGATCTCTGATTTGTAGACAATTGTGAGTCCATCTTTGAGCAGTATCACAAACCTGTCCATAGAATCTCTGTTATTGCTGAAACCTGCAAAACAATATTAATAAAGGTGAGTTCACTCTTGAACTCAAGCAAGGCATCTTCTTTTTCCTTAGAACACTTCTTCATTCCTCTTCTTCCAGATAACCCAAAAAATTTTATTAGTGAAGATAAGCCAAAAATATTAAGCTCAACAGAGAAAACCCTTTCAAATTCAGCAAGAGTTGTGTTCCAATCAAAACTATCTTCACAACTCCAACCAATACAATTACCCAAAAACCAAAGCCACAGAGCAAGGGCATACTAACAGTCAAAAAACAAGTGTGTAAAAAACTCAGGTTCATTGCACAGATCACAAACTCTTGCAGATGCACCAAGCACATTTAACTCATGATGAACAACTTGTTTTTTGGGCAACAACAACCATCTAAAGCTAGCCTTTTCAGGGTCCCCAGATTTGAATCCATTGTGCCCTAGTCCAGCAGACCAAAGATTCTCAGACTAGTTTTAGATTCCAACATTTGTTAATCCAATCAGTCAGGCCCTCATATCAGTTAGAAAGTAGGAGAGCTTTTTAACAATTATTTGATAGAAACGGAAATGACAGTGACATCTTTAGGAAGTCAAATGAGATCCCAAAACAAAAAGAAAAGAGAGCCTAAACAATTTACAGATTTAATTAGAACAAAATATATCCTCATTTGAGTCATAGGAAGAACATATTGATTTTTTAGCTGATTTCATTTGATCATGTCATTACGATCAAGAATATTCCGAAGTTGTGAATTCCTTTAGAGCCCCAAACTTTTGCTGGGCACCCTTGAGTAAGGGTCAAATGTTTGTCCTTTCACACCAAGTTCTACCATATAGACCTATGCTCAGCATGATGCGATTGCGAGACACTAAGATGGTTGTCTTCACATCTTACCACATGGAACATTACTGGATTGGGAGACACTAACAGAATCATGGTTGTGGCAGAAGCCATATTGTCTTCTCCATTTTGGTGTCTCCTTGCTTGATAATGTTTCCATCTCCCATTTTGGTTGGCCTGGTCCTCAATATGGATTCACCTTTCACCAATTCAAAAGCAACTAACGTTGATGTCACTTCACCTTCAACTTCTGACCTTAGGGCTTCCTTGTAGGATGCCTTAGCAGAGATTGGAGGAGCAAAGGGCTCTTGAACCATGGGAGTTGAAAACTGTCTAGATGGTTTTGTATTCTTATTTTGGCTTAAATTGCCATTCCCACTGCTATGATTCTCCATTACAACTGATATGAGAGCAATAACTATGCAATAAGTCTAGACATAGGGAGAAGTAAATGCTGCTGATGTCTCACCCCACTATCCCCACGATTGGCTTAAATGGCCAAGGCAACCTTGGCTCTTGAGCTAGGCACAGGGTGTGGGTGGCAAATATGGAAATTTAAATTCAACTTTATAAGATCAAAGCAAGACATACAACCTCCTAAGCATGAATCAAATAAACATAGCACACAATGATAGAAAAACGGAGAGCAGCCAACCTATCTATGTGTAGTTTCATGACATTTAAAATATCCAATACAATAGTTTAACAGTCAACAGATATAGATCGTTTGATATGGGTGACATTTAATCTACAAATAAAATTATGGTAATGATTTATGATTTATCTTGTCAAACTTACAAGAGAACTCGCTGACACCATGTTCAAACTTAAATAACAGTTGTAAACCATTTGCAGCATACAACTTGTCTATATTTCACACAATGTTGTATTTTATAGGTCAAAGGTCATTTGCCTGGTGGTAGGGTGGTGTTATTGCCATTATGATGACGTGTGCAAGCCTCAAACCTCATACTGTCTTAATGCATTTGTAAATTGCAGGTTTAATTTTGGTTAGAGGCACATGCCCCAATTTAATTTTGAAGAAATAGATACCCATGTGACTTGGTTTTTAAGGGAAGATGTACTTTGATAGTGCATTTCGACATATGTTTAGGACTTTAGTCAAGAACGTTTCCCAATTTACTGAAAATGTCAAATCTATTTTGAAACAGTAAAAAATAGTAGGCAAAACACTATCCTGAAACTTGAAGTAAAAATTGTTGATGTCTAATAAACAATAGTTAAGTAATATTCTAATTTGCACTGCTTTGCTCACTGATGTAACTAACTAGCTTGTTGAAATCACTGCAGCAACCCTTTTGCAGATTTTTGATATTGTATCATCATCTGCCTTTGCTAATAGATCAGGCTTTAATGTTAGGTGTATCCATGCTGGCAAGCTGTCCCAGTCAGCATAATTTGGGAGGATTCCCTAGTAGTTACCCCTGGGAATTGACCTGAAGATAATTGTTTTGTGGCTATTGGGAAATCATCCATTAGAAAAATATATCTACTTATATATATATATATATATATATATATATATATATATATATATATATATATATATATATATATATATATATATATATATATGTTATTGTTAATATATTATTTAATGATGATTAACCATAGAGACATGTCTCTTCATGAGACATGTCTCCTCTCATGTTTATAAGTCATTGAGATCTGCATTTGGAACACATCAATACAATGACAATGGTATTACATTTTTAGAAGCAATCGTAGTTTCTCAACATGGTATCAGAGCCATCTGCAAATGTAAAATAAAAGGATGATAAAACGTGCACTCATTACGGAAGAACAAAACATTGAACGGAGAGGCAAAGGAAGTTGTAGCATCCATTCACAGATCCAAGGATCTAACAGGCCATCCTCTGCACATGATAACATGCCTCGTAGAAGTATTTAATACAAACGACGGTTGAACTATTATATCAGAAGTCAAAGGGATTGGGGAGAACATATTCCTGTGGTTTGACATCAGGAGCCATCAATCCTTACACAAATGAATGCATGGATGTTATATACTATTCTCAGGAAACCTTAATAATATAGTCACATTCCTGGCACACTAGTGATCAATAATCACAATTTTAGAAGTATAGGTGGAGATTCATATTGGATACAACCATTTGGGAGTATAAGATATATAAGGAGTATATTATGGAGAGGGCTCGATGTCAATATCGAACAGATGAGAAGAAATGTTACGCATGATCTGTGATCTGGGGAAGGACATCCGACCTTTGATTGATGGCCATATTTGGAAGAAATGATACATAGAGCATAAATTCAGTCTCACATCAATGTTACAAGAAATACAATAGATATCTGATGGGCATCAAACCCCAATTTGGAAGACATCGCAAATGAGGACAATAACATCAGCATTGAAACTGAATAAATGGAATCCATCTAGTTTATATGTGAGGTAGAGTAAGCTTGCAGTTGCTGTGGGGACATATCTCATATTGGTCATAATAAATATCAGGCCCATTTCTTCAAATTGTACCTGAGATGGAGCCGCCATGCAAATCAAATAAGATATGGAAGATGGAAATAACACATCTTATGTGAAACTCAACAAGAATATAATTTGATCAGTACATTCAATAAAAGATTGTAAAGAAAACGCTTGGACCGTAACTTGAAGAGATTGCAGATAGATGTTCTGCTAATGAAGAATTCAATGCAAAAGTAAGGAGAGTCTATGTTATGAGAAAATGGGAAGATAATGAGTGTTCCACACACAATTAGTTTCCTCTTCAAGCATTAACCAATGCAATATCCTATTTGACCACCCCTCTGTGAAAACGATTTTGTGATTTCTGCGATACAGATTTGCAATCTCTGTGATATTAAATAGTGTTCCATGCCCCATTTATTAGGGTACCAATATATGATAAGTACATATATATCTCGGAGTGGTATGATTTGAACATAGATGTAAATCACATTTTAATTTTAATCATTGTTATACTCTTTAGTAGATGGATGGAGTATGTATCTTGATGGGGGCATGACATAGTTGAACTGATAATTATATCCTTGGGCTTCTATGTCATTAAGGTTCTTGTTCAGTTGCTGAATAGCCTTTTTAAAACCATTGCAACTTTTGAGTTATAGGGTTTTTGAGGTTGTATCCAATAAAGCAATTTTCAAACAAGTTGTGGCACTAGCCCTTGATGCATTGCGTAGGAAGGACATGGAAGGAGAGAGAATCTTATGGAAGAGAAAGAATCTTATTGAGAATCACATTACAGTGACCTTCGATCAGAGTTGTTTCATTGGTTTCTTAATGCTATTAATATTACAAATCATGGTTGGAGGTTGCAAATAGATGCAACGAGACAATGTCAAGTCAAATTCCACATAGCACATACCTTTCCTAGGGGAAACTCAAATGAGAAAAAATGAATAGTGCATCAAAACATGGTAGAAGACAGGTGAATTATTAACCACACAAATTGACATAGCACATCGAAGACCATTGAAGCTTAGACACATGAAAAAATGGATAAGAAAGATAATAAATGATAAAAGAGTTAAAAAACAGGGAGATAGAATGCAATTGGGTTGAGGTGAGTAAGAGCGTGCACACATTTGTTAGTGAAGAGCTTTGTTAAAACCTATGTTCCCCCAAGTTTTCGGGACGGGGACGGCAAGGGACAGCGGGACGGGTTTCCGGGGCGGCATTTTTTTTGCTGATTTTGGGGACAGTGGGGGACGGCAAATGGGGACGGCAAAAGTGACATTTTTTTTAGTTTTTTAAATTTTTTGTGTGTTAAAAAATTGGGGATGGATGCAAGTCCCCAATGAAGTTTCCGGGACGGGGACATCCCCATCCTCGAAACGCTGGTTTTTTTGGGGGGGACGCGTCCTCGGGGAACATAGGTTAAAACAATAAAAATGGTCGAAACACATAAGAGATTGTGTGCAACACTAAGGTTTGAAATAAATTAAATAACATGGGGTATGTATATATTCAGTGGTCTCTTACTATTATATTTTCTAATCTTAACACAATAATTTTAATGAATTATTATATGGAATGGTAAGGAAATCAATAATCCTATAATATCATGGTAAGAAAATAAAAGTTATGGATTTCATATAAGTTTGCCTATTTATTTATATAAATATGAATTAGGATTAATATATAATTATTATAAATAAACTCATTTCGTATAGTATAAGGAGAAAATGATAAGTTATATGTAAAGTAATAAAAATGAGATGTTTTATGGAAAGTAATAAGTATTTTGTGGTTAACATCTTATTTGTAATTCTATGCATGCTATAAGAGCTATTTACCTTGATCTTTTCCTCCTAGAATATTCTTGCAGGGAAGGGAGATTGAGATTCAGAGAGTAATAAACCATGTTGACATGGATTATGGTTATGATAATAAATAAATTGGTCATAATGATAGTGGACAGTGATCATAACAAAAGAAGGGATAAAAATTTGCAAAATGTGACTATACTCACAAACTAATAGATGAAATAAGTGATTCTTATACTTTGGGAAGAGTGTGATGCACAAGCACTAGATTGAATAATTGAAATGGAGTTTCGACTATACATAGAAAAGATGTGAACCATTATTAGTTCTTTAGAAGTTCAGTGTCTGAAGGGGATGTGTGTGAAGTGTTGAATAAGAGGGAGTGAGAGCTACGTGGTTGGGAGACTAAGGTTTTAAGATATATTAGAAAAAAAGAAAGAAGCTAGCCATATTCGAAGAGATCCAAAATTGTCAATGATATAGGACTGCAAATTTTACATTGTGAGGGGTGAATAATTACTTTAACTGATGTTTCATTCCCCATTGGAGACATTTTTTGATTTGATGGATATGGACCTTCATTGGAGCATTTATATCAAGGATGTTGATGTATAGATAAGTATTTATTATCTTTGAGTATTAAACTTATTTTTATTATACTCTCTTGCTTATATGTATGAATAATAAGAGTTTCGCACCTTGATGTACTCTTGTTCTATTATTTGCTCTCCATGGATGCTCTTGTAGTTAGAGAAGAATGGTGCATTAAGCAACAATAGGAGCTTAGAAGATTGATACTCTGAATACATGTGTGTGACTTTTATGGGCCTACCACTATCTACATCATGAGGAAATAATGATTTATCACCAAAAAGTTGGAAGATTGATATTAGATTTAGAGGGAGTTCGACAAACATCCTTGGGTGAAGAGAGCTTCTAAGGGAGTAATTAGAGGACCTGATTTCCTAGGATCTTTTGTTCAGATGGAAAATTACGAGGTGCAATTCCTTGTTAATAAGTTCTCTATGAAAGAGAAGTTTGAAGGGAAATACCTTGAGGGAGAAATTTGAGGTGAAAAACCTTTTTCCACCCTCTAGGAGCAGCTGTGGTGGGTCCACCCTCTGACTTGGTTCATGGTGGATATCATGTGAGTTACTACATGATGTTGTTGTGATTTATGTCATGAAAGGTGACAATCTTTCATTTGATATATGTGTGAGGTCGCTATTGTAAGGTGATGATCTTAGCAATAGCTCAACCATGTTATCATGATAGACTTCATTAAGTTGTTGTTTTGGAATGCGTTGGCAATAATGTTAACAAAATGTATCATGAATGACTACATTAAATTGCTGTCTTGGAATGAGGTGGAAATCATGATATTGTGGTTGTTGTGTTGTATTCTTGATCCATTGTCATGATAGACTACATTAACTTGATGTCCCAGATTGTGTCGAAAGTCATGACAATAAGTAAATCAGGAATATTGGATTGAGCCAGAAATTATGAGATCAAGATTGATTATCTGTCCTATGTTTGTGTCCCAGAATGTACCGGAAATTAGATAGTATGTGTGTGTGTGTGTATATATATATATATATATATATATATATATATATATATATTCTTAAAGGGATGTAATTGTGTATAAGTATTTTTTATGCAAACTTGAATATAAGAGATTAGGAAATTGATCATATCCTCCCTCACTAAGAGGTGTCAAAGTAATAGCTTCAATTGGATCTAATAACAATATAGGGAACATACATATACGTATATATATGTATATACATGCTTATGTAAATACATACACATACACATATGTATATGCTCGATTTACTTCACATACTGATATCTCGTGCTATTCAATAGCTTTTGATCTTGCTCTGATCGGGCTGTATATGTTAATATATACTGTGATAGTTCCTCTCATGTATCAAGCATCGATTCATGACATTAATGATAGTGTATTTGTTGTTCTTGTTCTGTTATCTAATAGACTACATTCAATAATTGTCCTGGAGTGTCAAAGATCAGATAATGCACATCTTTCTAAGGTATAGCATATTCTTTTGGTAGGCATCAAGGTTTTGATGCCAATGCACATACCAAAAGAATATAAGTATGATTTATATCATATGATTGATAATACTTGTTGATTCATACTTCGGATTATATTGAAAGATAACATCTAAGTTGATGGATATATGTTGATATGCCATTCCAAGAATATCATATTGAGATGATATCTCTCCATATGCTTAAAAGCATAATGTGTTCTATAACAATCCTCCCTAACTAAGAGGGAGTGTTAAGATTGTAGCTTTAGTCAGGTTGAATTGACCCGAAGATAATAGTTTTGTGGTTATTGGGAAATCATCATTCAGACAAATATATTGATTTATGTATATATTATAAAATATATATATTATAATATATATATATACACACACACACACACAAATACTTTATATATGTAGATATAGTTATATATAAATTTTAATGTTAATATATTATTTAATAATGATTAACCATAGAGACATGTCTCTCCTCTCATATTTATAATTCATTCAGCTCTGCATTTGGAACACATTGTTAAAATTATTATAATTATACTACATATATATAATATTATAAATATATATATATTATATTATACACATATATATTATATTATAAATATATATTATATAACACATGTTATATTGTGATTTATATTGTTAATATTTATTAACAAATAATGATTTATCATAGAGACATGTCTCCTACTCATATTTATAAGAGATTGGGATCTGCATTTGGAACATACTTAAAACAATGGTGATATAATTACATTTGCAAAAGCCGATCCATGTTACTCAATATGGTATCAGAGCCAAGTTGTAAATGTAAGAACACGAGATACAATACAGATACATATGTACAAAATAGTTATGGGAAAAGGCGTTGGATCTCTTTCAGAAAATGCCAGAGCAAAATGTTGTATTATTGGCTGCAATGATTGCTGAACTTGTTTGCAACAAGAGCTTTGTTGAGCCCCTAAAGCTACATTTTATGTCGTTCTTCCAACAATACCAAACAAGAGCATGAATAAGGAAATCTAAAGCATGAAAAGGAAATTGAACTTATCTCTATGCAATAATTGAATTTGCATCAAACAATAGCAAAAAGTATTATGGTGTGATTATGATACCAAAGACAACAAAATGATGCAAATTGTGAGGAAGAATACCCAATATCTTATGAGTAAATTGGCATTCATTGTCGAAAGTAGCAGGATTGGTCACAACTGCATCCTATGTGGATTCCACGATGAGAACATGAAATGAGGATCGACTAATTAAGTTTATGCAAGAAATAATGCATCGCACATAGCACATAGAGATAAGTCATGGGAAGGGAAACATAACCCCACGACAAGTGATGGATCGGTGGAGAAAACTGATAAACAACCACCATATTGGCGAGTGTGTACTCATTACATCCATGTCATATATGAAATGACATAGATTTTTGGACTATGGATAACCACCGAATTTGGAGGGGAATTGTATGTCTAAATAAAGGGAGTAGCATATAAGGTGCTAAGACCATCAAACAATGAAAAGTGAACTTGGTGCAATACTATTATTAGTGCGTAGGAACGTATTGTTTAGATGAAAACATATGATCGGAGAAGAAAATAATAGGGATAACCATTGATCAAAGAAGATAGAAGGACTACTATGGATTAATGGGCAGATCGCATGAAAATATATATAAGATGTGGGTTCTGTCTAGCTAATAGACCATAACCAAGCCCAGTTACGTGAGGAGGGAGGTAGTCTATAGTGCACATATGCCATGGCCTTGAGACCTTTCATGTTGTATTTGAGATCTCCAAGTCATGCATTCTACATACTATAAATACAACCACATGACTCCAAGTTCCTCTCCAACTGCTCAATGAGTAACGGATGAACAACATAGAGTGGACATATTTACTGCGAGAGAGTTATAAGGGAAATGTCAAAGAAAGAATAGATGCAATTGAAATAGGTTTGACCTAATATAATGCATGAAAGACAAGACATGGAAAAATAAACCACGTATATAAGTGCTTACATAGCGAAGGATATGTCCATCATAGTAGATATGCATAACACATTGAGAAGGGAATAAGTCTTCAATTGGAGCATGGTCAACTGAAGTTTTACCAATAAAAGATGGTCACTATATATTTATATTCATTTTTATGTTGACCTCAACTCCATAGGGCGTTTGTACCATAAAACCTATTACACGTGGAAATATGTTAACCGCGAGCCCATTGGTAATAACATGAGAGCAAAAATGGGCTTAAGCAATGACCAGTCAATCCATACAGGAAGCATTGAACTAAAGAGTCGGGGATAATATGGAAGAAATTAGGGCATCAAGGGATTATATGAAAAATATAAAACTCATGGATGACTGACACTAAAGGTGGATATGGTTTTAATCAATCCCGTGCCCAAGTTTGTATAGCACCAAAATTATTACTAGATAATAAGGTTGCCATGTAGTAGGTAACATTCAATCAAAAGGAGGAATGAATGGTTTGAGGTGTATGAAATTCTCGAGACATAAGGTTCTTATGCCACGTTGAATAATAGTGGACCCACTACAAATTGATGTGATGATAAAGGTACATATAAAATGGTGTAGCATACATCATGACTAATATGAGGTAATATATATAGTTGTACATATTGATCAGCCACTAAGTTGGTCAAGTAAGTTACTTTTGTTTTTGTTTTTTTACTATTAGATTTCCACTATAATATAATGAATGTGTATCTTAACTCATTTGTATGTATTTATAAAGAATAGATTAGCACGTATTTATGAATCATTCCTTGAATTGAATATAAATTTGGTAATCATAGTTAATTATTTGATAAGAAATAATATGGTTATCTATATATGTGTGTATTAAAAGTAGATTTCTCAATTTGATATTTATCTATATTGGAGTTAGGGTAAACTTTAAGAAACCCCCCTCTGGAAAAAGATATAAATTATTGGCGAATCTTTCATGATTTTGAAAAACCAAATTATTTTTATCAGCGAATCTCTCAAATTTTGTATTTTAAATATTATTTACATTTGAAAGATCCTTGATGGATCTCTTCTGCTGATCTGCTGTAATTTTATATTTTTAAATTTGTTTTCCCTGTTTATTACAATTTTCTTGCAGAGCTAGACAGAAGTTGCAGAAGGGTTTGATTGTTTTATATTTTTGATGTTTTTTCAATAAGTAATAACAAAAATACAATAACATGAACCAGTTCTGAGAATGTATACCAAATACATTTAATGCAAAGTCACTTCAAGCAGATTTTTTTGAATATACGCCTAATATGTAACCAGAGGAAGATTCACAATAATATCCAGATGATTACAACCAAGAATAAAGCCAACCTGAAGGCGTAAAGGTAAAATATGAGCCCAAAGGACGAGACCCCTGAGGAAAGTAGTGAGACTAAACAAAAACCTACTAGCTCACATTGCGATTACAAAGGCTAAGGATCCGAATTAAGGGACTGGAAGGTTGATATGAGAGAGTTAAGACAGTGTACAGGCATAAGGTGGTTGAGTGCCTAGAATATCATTTGAGTTATCAGTTGGACGACAAGTAGAGGATACATTCAAATGACAGTAGAATGACTCTCTTTAAATGTAAGTGCTGTTCCTTGAGAATCATTAAATGGTAGTAGTATTTTGCTAGCGTCAGAACAACAACCTTTTGCAGTGCAATACTGCCATAAAAATCTGCAATGGTGGCAAGGGACTAGAAGTGAGTTTGCTCGTGGGAGGAGAGTGAATACCACAAACAACAATCAGTGAGTAGCGATTCAGTACACGACATTTTCCCTCGACTCCATAGTTGCATATAGCAGGAGTAGCAACACGTTAGGTGAACTTCGCTCCAGGTATTAACGTCAAGACAAGTTCAACCTCGGGCAGGTGGAGGAATAAATCATAGTCAAGTATTACTGTCGCCGGCTTCTGCGATTCCAAGGGTGTTGACGTTGCTGTCACTAAAGGAAAACAAGGAGTAAATCTTAGTTAAACCATTATTACTGCGAGTTTCTGCAATACCAGGTTGCCATCAATCTTGCATACGTTTGAATTATGAATGTAATTAATGGTTGAAGAACCCCTTTCAGTAAATGTTTAATATTAAGCATGATTGTTAAACATTGCATAAATTTGCTGTGCTCTGGGATTTAATAGAATACAGTAACATCATTCTTTGAGATTATCTTATTACTTACGGGTTTCGTAGTCATAGAGTTATTCAAACTGGATTCAAATTATTTACAAGCAACATTAAAATATAATATCAGGACTACGTGCCAAGTGTTTGACCAAATTCCCTCTAGCCAAGACCCAAATTTTTAATTGAATTAAGTGAGGATTAATACAGTGGTATCAGAGCCACAGGTCTTGCCATTTTGTGGGTCAAACAGGAAGAAAATGACAGCGGGGTATGAAGAAAAAACCCTATATTTTCAGTCATCTCCAACCAGAATAAGCAGGGTCTTCTGAACAAATTGATATTAAAGATAGCTATACAGTAGATGAGGAATTGATTTTTGGAACAAGTGAACAAACTGAACAAACTAAACAGGTTGATCATTTTAAAAAGGTAGAACAGGTAAACAACATTCAAATGACACATAATGAAATTGAATAGAACAGGCAAGTAAGGGAAACATTGCGGGCTATTAGAGATGGGCAAAATAACATAGTTGATGCGCTTCAACAACTTGTAGTTAATATACAGCAATTAGCATCTGTTAATAGGAGAGCCCGAAGACATCATAGTGGAGGTAATAGTGTAGCTAGATAACCTCAAGCTGTTAGGGCTATGACATGTAACACTGACAGGCCTTTAATGCCAGTGTTTAATGCAGAAGAAGACGCAACACCACCAACAACACCAAATTTACTACCGGATAATATTATTGCAATGTATGATGAATGGGATTTGTTTCCTGATCTCATTAAACAAAATTTGTTCTTTGTCCAATAGCTAAATCAGAAAAGGGAGTCAGATAGGCAGCTACAGGCTAGGAGGCCTAGAGCACCAAATAGAGACCTAAAGCATGCTATGAACAAATTATCTCTCCCTACTTTTGATGGTAGTGGTAAGAGATCTGCGAGAGCTTGGATTCACAAGCTAGACACGTACCTAACTCTTAAACCTATGTCAGAGACAAAAGCCATCAGGTTTGCAATGATGCACTTAGAGGGAGTGGCGTATGATTTTTGGCATCACGGGTTGGTTACCCAAGCTCATGGTCTCATTAGATCATATGAGACTTTTAGTTCTAAGCTGATTACTTGTTTTAACAGGAAAGATATAAAGGTCTATTAAGGGATTTGGCACAGTTACGACATAGCAAATCTCTAAATGATTTCATTGATGAGTTTCAACGGATTTCAGTGATGGTTCCTGACATGACATAACAACATAAGGTAATGTTGTTCACTTAGGGTTTGCGGGATAGATACAGAGGTTTGGTTAAGGTACTTAAACCAAACACTCTGGATGATGCTATTAAGAGCGCTCACCATCTAGAGTCACCTTATTCGATATTACAACCTCCTAAGAAGACATATAAGGGGACCTCTTCTTTCCAAAAGAACGATAACCAGCATAAGGCTAGACCTCCTAGGATGGGCTTTGAGACATGGAATGAACTCAGGAGGAAGAAACTATGCTTCACTTGTAGAGAGCCATGGACACCAGATCATAGATGCCTTGGCAAAGGCAAGATACATTATGTAGAGGTGCTTTCAGAGGAGGAGGATGAGCAATAGGAGGGCAGCGATGTTGAAGGCAATGATGAGGAGGAGAACGAGGATCAACCACCTAGAGGGAAGAAGAAGGTAGGTACCCAGGGGCAACCTCCTATCATAACATCACTTTCTAATGACCCCACACGACACCCCTTTCGTTTGAAAGGAATTGTTAGGGGACAACGCATTATATGTCTCTTGGATACATGTGCCTCACATAACTTCATAAGGTCACGATGGGTTACCAAGAGGAATTTACAGATTGATGACATACTTGAGTTTGAGGCTAGGGTGGCAGCATGTGAGAGATTGAAATGTGCAGGGAAGGTGTCAAGACTTTCAATTCATTTTGATGGTTTCCTTCTTGAGGTAGATTTTTATGTGGTGGATTTAGATGGTCTAGATGCCATGTTGGATAGGCAGATATAGGTTGATCATGAGAAGATGCAGTTGGAGTTCTCATAGGATGGTCGACACGTAGTCCTTAAGGCTATGCTAGAAGGAGAGCCTAGGTTGATAACAACTCACAGGATGGAAGCCATTTTGAGGCATGATGTTATCGAGTGGGCAACACAATGTTTCATCTCTTCTAAAAAATCACAAGATATAGGATAGTAGTACCATTGTGATATCCAGATGATGCTTGACAAACATAGGAGGGTATTTGAGGATTTACCCCCACGTATTCCACCAGAGAGAGGGTTTGAGCATATCATTGAGCTAGAAGAGGGCGCCAAACCTGTCATTACCACTCCTTATCGTCACCCCAGGCATTACAAGGAATTGATAGAAAAGACGATTAAGGAACTTCTAGATATGGGACATATCAGGCCTAGCTCTAGTCCTTTTGCCTCTTTAGTGGTGTTGGCTAAGATGAAGCATGACACCCTTCGGATGTGTATTGGTTACCACACCCTTAATAAGAGGACCATTAAAAATAGGTATCCGATTCCCCGCATTGATGAGTTACTGGATGAGCTTCATGGCACTGTTTATTTTTTAAATATAGATCTTTGATCGAGGTACCATCAGATACGAGTCCGAGAGGAGGATGTGCATAAGACAACTTTCAGATGCCATTACGGACACTATGAGTTTTTGGTGAGCCATTTGGGCTCACTAACGCACCAGGTACTTTTCGGTCATGAATGAACCACATCTTTAAAAAATAGCTACGAAAGAGTGTGTTGGTCATCTTTGATGACATATTGATCTTTAGCAGGACTTGGGAGGAACATTTGCAACACCTAGATGAGATCCTTAGCCTCATGGAAGAACATTCTTTATTTGCAAAGGAGTCTAAGTGCGAATTTGGACTAACTGAGATTCTCTATTTGGGTCATATGATTGGTGCAAAGGGAGTCAAGGTACATCAGGAAAAGATACAGGCAATCCTTGATTGGCCAACAGCGAGAGATGTATCTGAGTTGCAGGGCTTCCTCGGCCTTTGTTCTTATTATAGGCGATTCGCTAAAGGTTTTTCCCAGGTAGCAGCCCCCCTTACCGATCTTACATGGAAAGGGGCATTTAGATGGACAGAGGATTCAGAGGCAGTCTTTGATAGACTGAAACAAGTGATGAGCACGTGCGCGGTTTTGACACTTCCTGATTTTTCGAGACCCTTTGTTTTGGAGTGCGATGCTTCAGGGAGCGAAATTGGGGCGGTTTTGATGCAGGACTGACATCCCATAGCTTTTGAGAACAGGAAACTTAGGGGCAACGAATTATTATATTCTACTTATGATAAGAAAATGCTGGCCATAATGCACGCTTTAGCCAAGTTTAGACTATACTTGGTAGGAAGTAAGTTCATAGTAAAGACTGATCATAACAGCCTGCGATACTTTTTGGAATAGAATGAGTTGAATGAAAGACAACAAAACTAGGTCAGCAAGGTTCAAGCATATGATTCTGACATATAAAAATAATATAGTTGCTGATGCACTTTCTAGGAGACCCTCAGTGATGGAGTGCTGCACCATTTTCGAGATTTCAGCAGATGGGAGGTCCCAACTGTTAATTGAGTATTCTAAAAATACTCACACTTGCTAGATTATGGATGGTCTACTTTAGGATGATTTACAAGGTAATGAATGATATTATATATTATAAGGATAGAATCTACCTAGTACCAGAATCTAAACTTAAAATGAATATTATGCACACTATACATGATGCACCTTCAGCGGGTCACCCAGGTTTTTTCAAAACCTATAGGCAGATTAGAGAGAGATTCTCATGGATTGGGTTAAAAGACGATGTATTGCAGCATTTTAGAGAATGCCAGACTTGTCAGCAGAACAAGTCTGAATAGGGCTTCCCAGTAGGTTTGCTTCAACCTCTCCCTATTCTAGCTCAGAGGTGGGAGAGTATCTGCATGGATTTTATTACAGGGTTGCTGAGAGTCTAGGGCAGGGATTGCATTTTTTTGGTGGTAGATAGATTGACTAAGTTAGTGCACTTCTTTGCTATTACAGTGGACTGGTCAATGTCTCAGGTGGTTGAGTTGTTCTTTTGAGAGGCTTTTCGTCTTTATGGATTAGCTATGACTATTGTGAGTGATAGGGACAACAAGTTTCTTAGTATCTTTTGGCGGGAGGTTTTTAGATTGGTGGGTACAGAGTTGACACGTAGTACTAGCTATCACCCACAGACAGATGGTTAGACTGAAATAGTGAATAAATAGGTGGAAGGGTATTTGAGAAACTACATTGCAGGTCAACAAAGAGCTTGGGTTAAATGGTTGTATTTGGGGGAGTATTGCTATAACTCCACCTATTATATGTCTATTCAGATGACTCCTTTCCGTGCTCTTTATGGCTACGAACCTCTCTCTTTCATTGATTTGGCTTTACAGGACAACAGGGCTCCCTTAGCCAAAGATTGGGTCCAGAATCAACAAGATATTATCAGATCTCTTAGAGGTAATATTCAGTGGGCGCAGAACCAATAGGAAGTTATATGCTGATCGACATCGTATAGAGCGAAGCTTCGAGATTGGTGACGTTGTTTATCTTCGTCTCCAACCATATAGACAGAGCTCCGTGAAGAAAATTGGGTCCGAAAAGCTTAAGCCCAGATTTTACGGAGCTTATTGCATCACCAAGAGGGTTGGTGAGGTTGCTTATGAGTTAGAATTTACCTGGAGACAGTCGAATCAACAATGTGTTTCACATCTCATGCCTCAAGAAGGCAATTGGTCAGTAGTTTGCACCGTTAAAGGGCTTGCCTCCACTTGAGGAGGGTAGACTTGTATTGGAGTTGGCAGAGATGATTGAGTCCAAGGAAAAGAAGCTGCGAAACAGATCTGTCAGAGAATATCTGGTCTGCTGGAAGGATTTACCGTATGAAGATGCCACTTGGGAAGGTGAGTATTTTATAGCATCCAGCATTGAGATTGCTTAAGGGCAAGGAATCTCGGGAAGGGAGGACTGTCATGTCACCTCTTTCGTGCTAGTTTTTTTTGGCGCCTGGTTAATCTATCTCCACATCCGGATAGATTAATGGTATTACCAATAAGGATGCTTGCCAGTCACAAGGGAAGATTTGTCTTAAGTTCGTTATTTAATGTATTAAAGTACTTTAATAAAGTTACTTTATGTTTTTTTAAGACATTCACTTTATAAAGTGACTTAAGTGACTAGAAGACGAAATTGGTGTTTTATCCCACATCTCTTATTCCAACATTCTTCCCTCACTTCGAGGTTATAAATAAGAGGCTCAATCTTGGGAAAGACAACGAATATATCCTTCTATTCAAATTTTAATCAAGTTGCTTCAATGTGATTGGATATTTTTGCAAAGGATGAGACCTTTGAGGAAAGTAGTGAGACTAGACGAAAACCTAGTGGCTCACATTGCAATTACAGAGCTAAGGATCTGAATTAAGGGATTGGAAGGTTGATATGAGAGAGTTAAGACAACGTACAGGTATAAGGTGGTCGAGTGCGTAGAATACCAGTTGAGTTATCAGTTGGACGACAAGTAGAGGATACATTCAAATGACAACAGAACGACTCTCTTTAAATGCAAGTGTTGTTCCTTGAGAATTAGTATATGGTAGTAGTATTCTGTTGGCGTTAGAACAACGACCTTCTGCAATGCAATATTGCCATAAAAATCTGCAGTGGTGACAAGGGACTAGAAGTTAATTTGCTCGCAGGAGGACAGTGATTACCACAAACAGCGATTAGTGAGTAGCGATTTAGTACATGACATTCTCCCTCGACTCCACAGTTGGGTATAGTGGGAGTAGCAGCACGTCAGGTGAACTTCGCTCTAGGCATTAATGTCAAGACAAGTTCAGCCTTAGGCAGGTGGAGGAGTAAATCACAGTCAATTATTACTGTCGCTGGGTTCTATGATTCCATGGGTGTCGACGTTGCCATCACTAAAGGAAAACAAGGAGTAAATCTCAGTTAAACCATTACTGTCGTGAGTTTCTGCAATACCAGGTTCCCATCAATCTTGCATACATTTGAATTATGAATGCAATTAATGGTTGAAGAACCCTTTTCAGTAAATGTTTCATATTAAGCATGATTGTTAAACATTGCATAAATTTGTTGCAATCTAGGATTTAATAGAATATAGTAACATCATTCTCTGATATTATCTTATTACTTACGAGTTTTGTAGTCATAGAGTTATTCAAACTAGATTCAAATTATTTACAAGCAACATTAGAATATAATATCAAGACTATGTGCCAAGTGTTTGACCAAATTCCCTCTAGCCAAGACCCAGATTTTTAATTGAACTAAGTCAAGATTAATACAAATACACACACACACACACACACACACACACACACATATGTAAATACATTTGAATCATTCACATAACAATTTGTATAGTTATCGGGCTGATATTATGAGAAGGCTATTATCATTATTGGGGGACTTTATGGTCTGCTATCGATTACAAAAGGTTATGTGTGAAAGTTGTTTAAAACAAACTAATGTTTAGTCATGCATTTGTAGAGGCATGACCCTACGTGGCCAAAGGCCATGTAGAGTCACGACTCTATGGAGATATAACTCTGCACAGTAATATATATATGCCAAGCAAATCGTTGGGACAAATATCAATCCACGACAATACACGTCCCAATGATCTGCCTACTTCTCTCTGTAGGTTAATACATTCAGATTTGTTGATTCTCCATTGGTGTTATAGACTCCAAATCAAGATATATCGATTATCATTCAAAGACCAAGATCTACATCTTTGTTTTTGCAATCGATCAAGTAAGGATATTTATTATTGTTCATATCTGTTATAATAGTTTTATCTATTAGAGATCACTAAAACTAACACTCCAACATTCATAACTTCAACGCGCCAGTTCTCCTCCACCTCGACACAAGATTCCCTTGACCTGAATCACTGTGCCACCAAAACTAGTTGAGATGATGTTTGTTGTAACTTATCGTCTTCTTTTGAAACGATGCAGTTATAAGTCATTATTTATATTGAAATCATTTACAAATCTTGTGCTCATTCAAGCAACAACATGAGAATTACAAGCTTATTCAAGCTCCTTTCGAGCAACCACACTAGAAACAACATTTGGAAGACCAAGAGTCACAACTTAGAATTCCACAGAGATGCCCCTCTTGGGATTTGAACTAGGGTCTCCACAATGAGAACTCATTGCTTCAACAAACTAAGTTAAATCCCTTGGACTATAAGTCATTATTCGATAATCTCCACTTCAGCAATTATATCCATGTTCCTTCTTTGTCACATGTGGGGACTCAACATTGTCCTCCAATCACTATTTCAGTCTGTGTTTGATATGCTTTATCTGTTAATGGTAAGTTGTGCTTTGGATATTAGATTAAAAAATACCCCTATTTTTCTTGTCGTATCAAAAAATCTAGCAAAATCTCCATTATTATGCTATTGTTGAACTTGATATTTATAGCGACAACACTTTTATTCCATTTAATGGCCACAATTTGGAGGGATGAACCTTTGCCTTCTTGTTAACTTCATAGCTGTCAACTGTCTGAGCGTGATTGGAACTTCCTAACTGAGCTGGTAAATCCACATGGGGCCTGCAAACATATTCTCATCCTTGTAATAGTGGCCTCCGTACATCTTTGGCCCCAATCAAATCTTAATAGATTTAATTTCATTCTTCATTTCTAGATCCAAGAGCGAACACTGCTTTGATACCATGTTAAAGTGAGACTTCCTTATAGTGAAGAACTTATGATATTTATGGTCTATTCTTATATCATAATTTGAATATAAAATATTAATAAACTATATCCTAAATCTATCCTTTATATGGCAAAGAGACTGTATCCATTCAGGTTGCTATTACTTGTAATGAAATCAGAATTTCAAAAGTCAAAATATAGATATCACTCATGCTATGTAATAAACAATTTGAAGATTGCTTGAAGATATGTGTTCGTGTTAGTTTATTTGTAGAGGTTTATATGTGATATACACAGTTACATTGACCTGGAGGACGAGTGGACAATTTTATGGGACAGGGGGACATAGGGGCCTCTATTTGGGGACGACGGGGGTATGGTGGTGTGGGACGACAGGGGGGGATGGGGTTTATATTGTATATACTATACATATGATACTTAAAATGCTAATTATGAAAATATGAAAATATTTGTAACAATACAAGACATAAATATGAAGTATAAGTTCATCAAGACCCCTATTGCTGGTTTAGTTTTAGAGTTTTAGTATTTACATTGCATTGTATATTGCAAAATGAATAAAGAAAGAGATCTAAGTTCTAAGTTCTAACTTCTATCAAATAACTTAAATTGAAATAATCAAAGATTGAAGATTCAAATGGCATTGAAGTATGAGTATCATTAGCTCATCAATCATTTAGTGGCATTATAAACTTAATTACATAAAATAGCAACAACCATGATATGATGACAATGTTCAATGTTTAATGTTTCAAACTTCAAATGACAAATATGATAATCATAATATCCAAGTCTCAAGTACAAACCACAAAATCAAAAGACAAAATGTCAAGTACTAAAGACCTAAGGGCTGCCAAAATGCAGCAGAGGTTGCTAGAGGCCTCTAATCATCCATGTCAACTTGACGCTTAGGCTCAACAAACTCATCCTCTGAATTCTCGGCCTCTTCAAGGCTAAGAGCCCAAGAGGAATATCAACCGACCCAATATCAGAAGTATATGCATCCTCATCAAGTTGTGAGGGCTCCTTTTGTTCTACATCCCATTGTGCTGTAGGGCTCTCCTTCTACATAGGTGTCTTGCGATCTTTAATATGCAAGGCACAATGTACAACCACTAGCTTCTCTGCTTCCTCAGAGGTAAGTTTATTCCTCTTAAGAGAGTAGATGAAGCTATTAGTAGACCAGTTCCTCCCAGAAACTGAAGAACTAGATACCTAAGATAACATCATAACAATCTAATGACTAGTATGAGAATCAGAAAATTGAAATTGAAATTCATGACTAAAAGACTAAAGCAAAAGTGAAATTGGATTTTGGAAGTGAAAGTAAAGGTTTTAAAGTAGGAGAACATGAAACCTAAGATAGGAGACGGATGGCTAGTGCGGTAGTTGTTGATTTGGGTCCATGAAAATTCCAGCACAAGATAAGATCTCTTGTGGCATTGTTTTTATGTCAGTCTTAGCTCTAGCCGGATAGCTCCTAAGAGTAGCAAATTTGGTCCACCCAGTGTGAACCTTCCCTACTGTCTCAATGTCATACATCCTATTCATGCAATTAAAGAATCCTTGCTTCACCTGAAATTCAAGTTTTAAAATTAGTAAATTAACAAATTAAATATTCATTGGTGCAAGTATGCTAAATTCGAAATTGATAATAGATTACCTCATCATCATTCAGTGGTGTAACTCTCCTAAGCCTAGGCATGTACTACTTCGGATTCAATGCATAAGCAGCCATATGTAAGGGAGTGTTGAGCTTGTCCCATCTACATTGAATAATAGGCCGAATGTGCTCAGCGTAAAATGCAAAACTCAGGTCCCTCTCACACAATTGCCCTCATCTGGCCAAGCATAGCATCAATGCACTCGTACACCTCTCCAAGAGTAGTTGCATCTGCATCCCCCATATTTGATGACTAGGAAAATTGGAGTGATGAAAGAGACAATGTATTTTGCATCACTCCAAAATACTTCACTCTTTACTATCTCCTTCATGGTTAACCCCTGCTTTGTCCTGGACCCATCCCACCTATTCCACTCATTCATCATAGCCATGAGTTGCAATGGTTCTTGCAACCCAATCATTTTGTCCAAAAGAATGAAGTAGGATGCATATCGGGTTTCAACTGGTTTCAGGAACTCCTTCCTTGCATAGCTCCTGAAAAGGGCATGTGATGTGTGGTTATTGTAGCTAAATATCTGCACATCTCTAGCATTGCTCACTACTCCCTTGATTTAGGGAATCTTCCCCATGTCCTTTAGTGCACTGTTCATGGCATGCACACAACATGGAGTCCACCAAATATGTCTCAACAAGTCTCCTTGCAACTCTACACAAAGGTGCGACATTTGTCACTACTTGGACCATATTTTGTGGCCCAACCTCCTCAAAAGCATCCCGAAGTATATGAAACTGAAAATCAACATCCTTTCAATGCCTTGAACAATCAATAACCCTAAGAAAAAATGGCCCCTCAGTGCATGTAATGATGATATTGATGAGTGGACGGTTCCTAATAGCTGTCAACCCATCCATGATGATGTTGCAACCATACTCCTCGCAAACAAGCGTCAAGTTCTCCTTCTCTAAAGCAATCTTGACGTACTCTTTATCCAATATTTTAGTCCGCAATTTGTGCTCACCTGGTGGCATAAATGACGGTGCTCCTCCCCTTGCCACCAACTGCATCATGTCCTTATAATAAGGAGACCATGTCACATAAAGAGGTATGTCATTGGAAAAAAGAAATCTACAAATGCCCTCCTCTATCTCATCTCTCAAGCAAGCATTAAATAAATTAGCAATGGGGTTACTTTTAGATGACTCCTTTCTTTCCCCTTGCTGGACTGAGCTTCAGGCATAGCATTAGATGTAGAAGAAGGACTCGAGGCTGCCCCTGCAAATGATGTAGTCATAGGTCTCTGCTGTGGTCTACCCCTAGGACTAGGAGTAGAATAACGTGGCTACCCTTGCTTATAAGCCTGCTAAAGACTCTGAAACTGTTGCCTACCACTCAAGGTGGCAGGTACCTCAACTCCCAAGTCATCTGGAACACCCCAAAGATAGGTGAACTTAATTCTATAATGCAAATTTTTTGATTTCGTCAAAAACTTGCATGGACCAACACCTTTTCTTGTCCAAAAGAGGAAATGTGCATTTGCTCTAGTGATGCTCCCAAACCATTCTGTCTTACAAATGTTACATTTCCATTTCCTTGTACCACCGCATGTAGCTGTCCGTGCAGTTATTCTTGTTGCAAACTGTCTGAGAGGAGATTTAGGGTCATAACTATCCGTAGCCCACTTTGCCAAAAGAATGGAGGGGCAATTTGTAGCTGAGGGACCGGGTAGCCAATTATCTGTTGATTCTGAATTAGTTTCTTCGTTCTTTTCATCATGCCCAAGAATAGGCCTCTAAATCCATCTCATCATTATTATGATTTGACCCACTTGAGTCATGACCGTGGGAGCTCATTTTGACTCTGCATTTCACAAAATGAAAAAAATATAAAATAAATACATGCTTTTAGTCCATACCCTTCTTCAAAATCATAATTTTTTGAAGTAAAATTAAAGCAACATAAAATTGGAAATGATCAAGAAACATCTACTAAAATCTAGAAATGAAATTCACCTACGAACTAAAATCTACAAACTAGAAACAAAAAACAATGATCGTGGCTTGTAGAATTAAAAAAATTAAAAAACCAAGAATTATTCTACCTTTTGCTTCACAAATCTCTTGAACAAGCTGAAAAATCTTGCTTCTCCTCTTCTTTTTGCTCCTTAATTTTCTTTGCCTTCCACACACTCTTCACTCAAATAATCACCCTACTATGAGCTCTTCACTCTTCTTCTTGCTGCTGTTGCAAAAATTAGAAAACCATGAAATGAATAGAAATGAGAAAAGATAGATATTTAAAGGGTTTTCAAGCTCTAAATGGGCCCCACATACCCTAGGGTTAGCAACAACAAAAAACACAATATAAAATCTTTTTAAACTTTTATTTTTTTGCATTTTTTAAAGTGTCGTGAAGGGGGACGGTTGGGTGTCCCTTGCTTGGTCGAGGGATGCGTCCCCATCCTCAAGTCTCCAAACGGGGACGTCCCCCTCTTGACAACGGGGATGCATCCCCGTGTTGCTATGGTGATATATATGCAATGGGGAGTCACGTCCCCGATGGGAAGTGACTCCATCGTGGAGTCATATCCCATCAGGTATGTTATTCTCGATGTAAATATTTGTTAAGCAAACAATATGCATCAACCAATGTCACCTTTTAAACAGCATTATGGTATAATATATTGAATTTTATATATATATATATATATATTGCATTCTAATATATTATACACTAATGGTAATAACAATATCGTATATTGAAAAATTATGATAATATATTTATATTTTCAATAATATTTTATCCTGATTGAACTAACACATTAACACACATTAATATGATGGCAATGTTATTACATTTGCAGAAGCAATCCTAGCTTCTCAACACTAATTACTGTTATCTTGTATGTGATTGTATGTTTATATCCTATTCCTGACTTTTCCTTCGAAGTCAAGTACTTTGAATGCTTAAAAATAGATACGAAAGCCTAACCATTTCTCAATTCAACTCTGTTGATTAAACCAGTATCTGTCAAGTATGCATCTTACCCTTTACAGTTAATTTTCATAAATTAAAGTAAGGTCAATTCGGTTAGTGGGAAGTATTCCACCATCTTTACCTCAAGTATTCTGTAATATTTTTCCACCAGCAGCTAACAGAACCCTCTATTTAAAACCCTCTACCTTATTTCTTGAATCATAGGCAGTTGATGAATTTATGACCAACATTATAACCATAAACTTTCTCATTCATTTAGTTTTGCCACCATTAATGAGATATAAATAACACTTAGTCAACAATGGAATATCCGTTAACTATAGCTATATCTTTATATTATGATTAAAAAGTGTCTTTAGTAATGAATCAGACTGGTATCCAACTCCTTAAGACTGTCAAAATTTCTGATATTTATAACTGCTATGACAGGGTGTACTGTGCCCTTACAGTTGTCCATATATTTATATGTACACCATTTTGTGAGTAGTATCTTTCGAGTCCAAAAGCTATCTTCATGGGGAAAACTACTTATAAGTCCTATACCAACTTTATCAGTTTAACCTGCTTCTGCATTTACAAAATAATATGAAAGATAGATTACATGAATAGCATCAATAAAGAAAATCCTTCAACTAAAACTTGGTTGGAGAAATTCAGCGGTAATGTAAAAAAGGAAAATAAATTTATGCAGTCGTTTGGCCTTTATTTCATCATGTAGTTGCTGCTTAATTTTAGCCCCTCATTTTTCATAGCATAATATTAACTTCTAAAATTTAGCTGCTTCACTGTAGCAGGAAGAAATATATTCTAAATCATCCTTCCTACTTAAATTTAAATTTTGCATGGGACCACCCATGATACGCAAGTTTAAACAAAAAGTCTACTCATGCTGTCTCATGGGACCATGGCATAAATGTTACTTGTTCATCCATTATTCATTAATTTCCATAAGGTTTGCTGTCTATTTTTTTGTAAATTCTTGCATGCATTTACTTCATCTGCAAGAGTTGTATCACTACTCAGGGTGATCACAGGATTGCTTAACTTTGATAGCTTTATTTATACATTTCTCCCTTGTGACTGACTTTGACAAGCTATGTGAATTGTTCTTAGTGCTGCTCTGTTTACTTGAGAAGATTGTTTGCCACACCTTTGTCAGAGTTCATATATTAGAGCTATGGTTTGTTGAACCTGAAATTAATTTTCACTTTTCAAATCAGATTGCAAGAAGGCGCTCAGCGCACATGCAAAAGTATCCGGATGCAAAAGTCATAAGTCTTGGCATTGGAGATACCACTGAACCCATTCCAGAAGTTATCACTTCAGCAATGGCGAAGGTATATCTTTATCAGCTGCATCTTTCTGAAATATCTCTCTACGAAGTAAATAGCTTCCTTCTGATAGTGAATGCATATTTTTGTAGAAAAAGTTGGACACCTTTGTGTCACAAGTTGTAGCATCTTGACTAAAAAAATTGGAAGACTATTTTAAATTTGGTATCTTGTACATACATAATTTTGCATGGATGCTAGGACTACCATAGAATTCTGCTATTTCATTCTTCAATTTCCATTAGTCATGAAACATTTTAGATACCCAATCTTTTTTGTGATATTATTTTGCAAGTAAATTTCTGGTATCTAATTTTGGAATAATTTGTGCAGAATATAATTTTATGATTATATTTAGGGCAAAAGGTGACTAAGTGGGTCAAGCTCAGTTTGGTGTAAGGGGAAATGTATAAAAATCAAACGTTTGCTACATTGGAAAGGAAGACAGGCAAAACATGTAGTGCTTCAGCATCAAGAATAAAAGAAGGGAACACTTGAAATCCTTTGGTTACAATTGCTAGAGCCAGAGATTTCATCCGTATACATGTCTTTTTCCCCCTCCCTCCACAATCTTCTGCTTCTTTTCCTCCTGTTTCCTCTTTTGCCTGCCATGGATGGGGGTGTTCCTTAGGAGAAATTGGATTGTGTACACTATATCCCTTACCTTCTCTTAAAGCTGACCTTAAAGAGCTTTACCTTGTTCTTTCAGCACCTCATGGAAACAAATGAGGGCTGCTTCAACTGAACCAAATTTGGCTGCAAAGAGGATGTTATTTGCCTTGCTCAAAGTCTCCAGTTGGGGAAGACTAAATGCTATATGTACATTGGCGGACCCTTGGCAGAATCATGTGTGAAGAGGCACCTTTTGCTTCATTGGAGGGATATAGTTTTCTTTACTATAAGCTTTTGCAACTATAGCAAGGATCCTCTCGCCCTTGAGAAAATCCATCAGGTTTGTAAGGAAGATGGGTGCAATAATGCCACTGGGGTGTCTTTGAGGTATTTCCTTTAGCAGGTTCAGACCAACCATTTTGCAAGCTGCACTTCCCACCGAAAGGGATTCTACATGACAAATTGAATTCCTCAGTCAGGGTATCGCATTCCCATGGCTTTATGTACCCTCGGATTCATGGAGAAGGCCACACATTACCTTTTACCTTTAAGCATTTGATGCTTCATTTGAGACTTGGATTGGAAGTTCACTAACCACGTAAAAACTTTCCTATCTAGTCTTTCCAATGCATTTAAATTCTTAACAGTTCACTACCTCCCCTACATGGCGATTCCAACAGAAAACTTCTCAGATTTGTTTACAATAGTTTGTCTTCTCTGTCTCGTGGACACAGATCTCTATATGGTGCTTCCCCTAGCCAGTAATTTTGGAATTTCATCTGGTAGCTGTGGAGGTGCCATGTGAATCATATGTACCTGAGCAATCTTTGCATGAGCCAATTCCTTCTAGTGTAACAGATTTGGCCATGGAAGGCAAACTTCTATGGCTATTAGGCTGAGCCACATTATCTTGATATGCAGTCCTTCGATTTGGGCTAACCTGCTAGGTTGAAAATTCCGTGTTCAGTTAGTCTTGACTTAATATATTGATTACCTGATTCTCTTGTAAATATATTGGTGAAATCTTCCCTGCATGGACTCTTGTGCAGGTCCGTGGCCCTACCCTTCCTCAACATTTTGCCCCAGTGTTGATGGTCAAGAGACAAGTAACAAAGGAATAGCTTCCAACTATTTGGAGTGCTAAGACTTTAGGTGCTAAAATTTCCCTCTGACCTATAACAAGATCTCCATGGTGTAAGTAATGGTGATCCCTTTGTGATTATAAATGATCAAGTAGGCCAGCCAATCATTTTCTTATTTGATATTTTGATAAACATGGTTCACTGAAATTCTTTTAAGGAATTAAAAATAGTCCGGGCTTCCTGAAACATATTGGCCAGCCTCCAGCTAGGTGTATCTCTTTTCCTTATTGTGTTCACAATAGTGATTAAATATGCATCCACTGACTCATACAAGAATTTGTTGGTTTGAAAACTCTGCATGCTTTTCTTTATTGTTGGTGTATATGCAATTTCTTTGTTGCTGCCCATAACAATCTTCCTTCCTAATAATAAATGTTGCGTCCAATCCCTGATTCATCAGGTTTACCTTTTGTTGTATTGTCAAAATTCATTTTTCAGTAGGTTGGAGGAAGCCTTAGGTTTTGCAATTTGCCTATCATCATTTTGTCTCAATAGGGAAGGTTCTTTGTTATGTGGATTGAGCTTGCCATTGCTTGGGGTAATTCACTAATAGTTGCTTGACAATGGTTAGGGATGTTTTTGTCGTCTGTAGTCTTGTGCTGAAAGATGCGTCTGTTGTACCCCATCTAGATTTCCCATACAAGAATGTTTGGAGAAGCTATCCATAAGCAAGAAAAAACACCTTTCTTGAGTTTCAACTATGACATGAAAGAGAGCCAAGGTGTCATTAGATAGAGCACCGGACCACTCAATTTATCATATGGCTATTTGCAATTTATTTAAGAAAGAATCAAGCAGGATGCGATTTAATGTTTCTTCATTAAAACCACAAAGAACACATCTTAATGCACTGGTCTTGTTGATGTGAATTTAATGCCACTACAACATGCAGAATTGAATACTTAGTATTCTCAAATGAAACACCAAAACTCCAACTCTCTCTTGAACATGGATGCTCATAGGTTAAACAATGTATGTAGATTGTGTGATAAAATGAGACAACCTCAAGGTTGCTTCTTTTTGTGGACTTTCACTGAGTTTTGTGAGGTGATATGCTAGGCATCACAAAGAGATTTAGATTGTTCATTCAATGGATATCAAATGAAGAGCACATGATTATACTAAGGGGGGAGGGGAGGTGAATCAGTATAATAAGAACTTTTCCAATTAAAAACCTTTATCCAAGTAATTAGCTTCAATAACAGTGTTAAGCAATTATGTACATGAACACAATAACACAATGTTTACATGGAATCCGAATGCAGGAGAAAACCACAACAAATAATTGCTTTATATATAGTCGCGAATAATTGCATGAGTTCACTGGAAGCTCCAACTCATACACTTCGTAGGCACTCACCTACTGAAAGCACCAACTCCCTCAGCGTGTCTTCGTGAGCACCAACCCTCTGCACACAAAACTTGTTTTACCACCCTGGCAGTACTTCCTACTTCAACTGATGATGGATACTTTCTTAGCACAACTGTTTTTCTCTGCTTTTGATTTTTATATCTGCATATATTACTCTTCTATGATTTTCTTCAATGAATCTGCAATACTCCTCATCAATGGCCTTTAATTCTTTACCTTTCAAATATCGGACCGTCTTTTTCTACTTTAGTTATTTGTATTGTGTATATGCTATTATAAATTTATTCTCATTGCTATTTATTGTTCCTTTGTGATGTATAATGCAACTTTATTTTATGATTATAATTCATGTGTAACAAATGTTATGGTGATATTTCGATAATATGTTTAAATTGTGGACACTAATACTTTGATATTCTATAATAATAAACCTGCAGCGGGCACAAGCCTTATCAACGGTAGAGGGCTATAGTGGCTATGGAGCAGAGCAAGGTGAAAAGGTATGGAGTCTGTTCATCATTGCTTTAGGGCCTCTATACTAAGAATTTTGTTTGGAAAGCTGTCCACAGTGCTCTCCATGTAATCAATGATTTAAGTTGTCCATGGTGTTTTCCATGTATGAATATTCAGTTTGTGTGATTGATGATGTGCTTTTTAAAAGCCATGAAATGTAATTTTTTTACAAAGTTAATGCTATTAATATTTACAAACACGAAACTCATGTCAACTTTTGTATATCTGAAATTACAAATGCGTATTAATCATGCTATGTGTCAGCCCAAGACAAACATTTGGAGAGAATTTATCGGGATTGCGTGATTAGATGAACTGCAATCATCTAGTCATCTGTTGCACTGTAAGCTAAGTTACCGATTTAGGTTTTGGTTCAGCTTTTGCCATGGACTGCATGCATATGTACAAGAAACATATAAAAATCACATATATATATATATATATATATATATATATATATATATATATATATATATATATATATATATATATATATATATATATATATATATATATATAGTTTTAAAAGCCTGAATTATCATCAATTAGCCACACAACATGCATATGATAAATATATACATAGTTTAGCTTTAAAAGCCTAAATTAACTTGGAAGTGCTTCTTCCAATTGAAATTATCAAACTTAAATGCTGATAGATTTTGATTGGTCATTATTAATTTTTAAAATCTATTATTTCTTATAGTTCAATTAGTGTCATGGATTTAGTTAAATATTAATTCGATGTTGGATAATGTTACAATACAAATAAATGTAAGTTTAAAACTATATTTGCCCTTGAAGTATTATAAAAACACCAATATGAAAAAACGACTAACCTGAACTCTAAAAGGGAAAATATTACTGATATAAAGCATTGTTGATTTATAACATTAACAAGATGTAAATAGAATTAAGTGTGATGACAAAAACAAAAAGAAACGAGTGTGAAGCAGAAAACAAAAAAAGCAGTACCTTTGAGACATGCCAATAGAAAAAGCCAACATTTGTCTCAGTTCACAGGTCTCATTCAAAGTTGTCAACCTGATATAACCTGCTTAGCTCTCTCTTAGTTTTCTGGCTGGGATGTCTTTCCCAAATAACTGCTACAATTACAAAACACATCTGGGATCTTTCTGTTATGATCCTATCGCAAGGACATCTTTGATCAATCTAAGAGCCATTTCCTAAATAGGCATAGATTTCTCTCCGGATGTAGACAACATGGATGGTTGGATAGAAAGCACTAAAACATAAAGGATTGGGTTCCCTGCACGTACATCACTGGCCAATCCAGGGAATTGAATCTGGACTTGGAATGAATTGAACCTTGGATCGATGGACATATATTTTTCTCATAATAAGGAAAAGGGATTGTTTGAAAATCATTCCGTTGCCCAACTTATGTATATGAACATTGAGCATTGAATGAAATAGGAATTATTGTCATATCTTTTGAAAGACAGTGTTATTCTCTAGTCATGGATGCATAGACTAGGTCACGCTGCTTTTCTACTTGCATGTCTAGGTAAGTTAACACATAACACAGCAGATTTGTGGCTCAATTATGTGCTGGAACAACACTAAAACAAAATATTGTCAGCATTGGCAAGATGTGGGCAACAAATTCCTACTACAAATACTTGCAGATAAAGATTATAGTTCAGTTCCAAGGCTTATTTTGTGTCCAAACAATCCACACCATGTTTGTAGTTGTTAGTGAAAGGAAGCTAACATATGTCAATAATGGTTCACAAACTAACGTTAAAGGAGAGTTTTGTGCAAAAATTAGATGTTTATGAATACAGAGATGAGAAACAACATATAAAACACAAACTAAATCATATCACAATATATGTGTATATGGTGAGGACCCCTTCAATCAGAAACCGACACTTCACAGTAGTCTAATGTGTTATTTAGTAATCTAAATGGAATTATAAGGAAGTGTAAGTAAAGTCTTTGAGTATCACCAACTAGAGATTTAGGGTGATTGTAGCAGCATAAGACTACCCACAAACTCACTACCAACATGTCCATCTCAAACATCCTATAATTAGGATAAGTAATACTTGAAAGAACCAAATAGTAACTACAAAACCATGAGCCAAAATCATCCAATAAAGTGTTTGCCAAATATTTAGTTAAAAAGCAACACCTGATTCTTGAGATGAGCTCACATGCTAAAAATACGTCTTGCACTTGTAATGAGCGTGTCATAATTCATAGAACAAATCAAGCATTTTATTTTCGATTCATTATATCTGTTCAAATATGCCTTATGATGTGTTGCAATACACATAGACATCATAAGCTGATTGACAAGTGTACTTACTTCTAGCAAGGCTTTTTTGTCTTAACGTTATCACATTTCCAATGTAGGAGGCCCAACTTTTGGAATCCACAACTTTGGTTAGGGAGGCTGTTTTGGTCTTCAATTTGTTTCTTTCTAATAGAGCTCAAAAAGATCTATGCAACATATATCATTGGAAGTGGTAATGAGCCAGGCCAAATTTTGATTTTGCCCTATAACGAAGCCTATAGCACACAAATTGAGTTTTACATTTGTTAGCGTGGAAGTCACACTCTTCATAATACCATATACTTAACATTAAAGCAAGGGTAAGATACCTTTTTCTAACATTTCGTAGAGTGGGGTTTCCTTGTGCTGGATGCTCAAAGCATTCTTAGGGTTTTACTTTTCTTTGATCAGTTATTAAAATAAGCCACATGCTCATTTGATATGCTATATATTTGAGTATGTGATTCAGCATTTAAACGATCAAATGAGGTAGGAAATTATACGTAGTAAAAGTATTAGAGTGGATGCATAGCAAAGAGAAGCAAAATATAATATGGATAAAGTACCATGTCTTGAAATACAAAATATAGTAGAAAGATAAAAGATATCCTACCTTGAGGGATTTTAAAGAACCAAAAGGGACACAAAAAGGTTGGAAAATGAAGTTTTCAAGTAGCTCCCATTAGTCAATAATCACAAATTTGAAAACACCTAGACCATTTTCCCTCCCAATAGGGTCTCATTGTCAAGATTTTTTCACTACGTGACTAGATTCATACCTTGGACCCTCGAATCTGGTTTGAGATCAAATTTGGTTTGGATCCGTGAATTAGTCCATGGCGGATTTGGGCAAGGTCCATATTTGACCTCGGTAGAATCTATTTGGGAGAATATTGCGCAAATCCGTGCAGGCCCCTAGAGACCTATAGAAAGCTGGGGCCGAACTTAACAAAAATAATTTTGATATTGTTTTCTTTTGCCTCAAACCCTAAAACGACCCTTATATGGAGTTCACAAACACATTTAATTTCTCATTTGCTCTCTCATTATGTTCTCTTCATCTTGCAAGCTTGAAGTGAGGTGATTGTATTCAAAGGAGATTTGTGGAGTTGCAAATACTTTCATAAAAGAAGATTTGAGTGTAAGGTATGTGTTGATGCGAGTTTGTATCACTTACATAACATATTAGTAATTGAACATCTGATACAAAGTATCAAACATACAATTCCTCAAAATAACTCCAATGTTCCTTACTGTTGTGGATACTCACTCAGTTTTATCGATGTGATTCGCTGGTAATCACGTAGGCGGCCTTACGCAAATTGTTGAGGATGACTTGGACTTTGGTTGGATGAAGGTGATGGGGGTTCGGTTTGTGAAATATGCGGAGGCAGATAATGTTGATGGTCGTGATGATGTAGGATGGGTCTACCAAGGATGATGTTGATGGGAAAGCAGTGGTGGTGGAAGGTGAATGGATGTGTTCTGATACTTGACTTACTTCTATAACTTCCTTCTCTAAGCCTAGACTACCCAGCTACTTACTATTCTACTCCTACTCCTATGAATGGAAAGTTAGCAAATGGACGGGGATCGAACCTAATGAGAGCTAACCAGCGGCCTCACTTCCACAGGTGCAATGATTCAAAGGAATAATAAACTAGTTTACCACACAAGGCTTCCCAACCAGCCATTAGGATGCTAGTGGTCTAGTATTGATCCCTATCGAACATTTACCAATGCTACCGTACAACTATCCATCTACTTTAACCTCACTTAAACAACTTCAAATGCAATTTACTTCAACAACTTGAAAAGAAATCTAACTATGTGGAAGTAGAAAACATGCAATAACACCTAATGTTCTTAATCACCATGCAAGTCACAACAATAAAAAAGAGAGCAATTTTGGTATTATCTTCGTAACAATTTCTCCAACACTTTCCAAATGAGAGCAAATGGCCTTATATAGGGGCCAGAAATACAATGGATGGTGGAAATCAAAACAAGATCAACGATTCAAATTGGATCCTCAAAACCCTAATTAGGGTTGCCACCCCATCGGCCAATGAGAAGCTGCCACCTCATCAATGGGCCAATGAAAAAAGTGCAAAAAGTGGCAACCAATGAGAAGGCACCAAAATGGTGGCCAATCAGAAACAGACACTTGTCCTATTCTAGAAGAAAGAGAAATTGCCACTTGGGCTTACATCAAATGATCTGCTAATATAACTCTTCCCTTTTCTCCCTTTTCTTCATTTTCTTAGCTAAGGCAATGAACTTAGCTAGCCTTTCGTTGACTTCTTCCATAGGAGGACAAGGTGTGTGCTTCACCCTGAGTTCCGTTGACTTAGCCATGCTGCTCGCTGCTCGTTGCTTGTAGTATCCTTTCATGGACCTTCTCATATTCCTTCGCAAATCCAATAAAAGCATTGAGAGAGGAAAGGGTGCCCAAATGCTTCTTCTTGATAGCAACCTTTCCTAACTCATCCAACCTCAATCCAAAATCTGTCTCATTGATATCCTCTTTGCCAAAGGGGATTGTCCTTCCTTTAGTCTGTTCTTCATTTGTATCATGTCCACTGCACCGATATTGGCGTCGGTTATTCGCTTCATTTTCGAGAAGGGTGTTTTGAGCATCATATCCTCTTTGTCTTTCTTAGTGTTTGTCCGCTGGGGATTCTTACTTGCACTAACATCCTCCATACTTGTCGCCCTATTACGGGACGGTAGAGTGGTGGACCAGAAGGCAAGTAGAACCAAGGGAAGCAATCCTTAGACTAGAACGAAAGAAGGATGTCAGCTTAAGGACCCCTTGCAACTCTAAATGATGAAAATTCACTTTAACCAATAATCATACAGCGACTTTTCGGAATTAGGACTAGACCTCAAGAACTTCAAATCCTTTGCAAATCAGAAATTTAAACATCTAAAGCTATCCACCACTTGTCCACAAAGCAAAAATCAGACTTTCTCATGTATCCTTTCTCCCAACAAAAATTGCCTAAGTCTGATTTTTAAAAGTGCAGTCCTAATTGGAGAAAATCAGGCCTTCACATAAATTGCCCATGGCACACAAATCAGATCTGCCCTAGCAGAAATCACCAAACAATGGAGGAAATCTGCCCTTTGCAAAGTCTTCTAACAATGAGAATTCTGTCCCAAGAGGAAAATTGCCAAGGAATGGAGGAAATCTGCCTTGAAACCAATTCGCCAAACACCCAAAATCTGCTCAATAAAATTTGCCTAAGCATGGAGAGGAAAAATGAAAAGTGAGGAAGAAGTGGGAGAGAGGTCACCTCTTATACCCAACTTCTCACTCCCTCTATGCCAGCCGACTTGGTCCTAGAGGAGAGAAAAAATAAAATAAAATCCAAGTCAAGGCCCACAATTAAATATTCAGCTAAAATTTAATTTTGCCAAAAGGAAAATTGCCCTTTTAAATTGCCAATTAGCTCCAAATTGCAAAAAGAAAATTAAATGGTGCCTTGGAGATGTTAAATATTTCCATTTAATGAGGATTTAATAATTAATACGTCATTAAAATTGGATTTTGGCTAACCAAAAGCCAAATTTTCAATATTAAATTACCAATTTCATTATAGGCAAAAAGTTTTCAAGGCAATTTTAAGCTATTAAAGCTAATTTTTTTCAATTCTCTCTAAATCGATTTTGCTATGCCATTTAAAATTTTATGACAAAAAATAAAATTGCCTCTAGAGTCAAAAATCGATTTTGCAATTTAGCCTCATTTCAACAAAATTAAAATTTTCACCAAAGCAAAATTTGAGATTTTCCAAAACTTAAGTCTAACAAAAATTTCCTTTTGAAATTCACAGTTATATTTCGATTTTTGAAAGAAAACGTCTAAGTACAAATTTACAAATTTATCCTGCCAAATATTGCTCTTTAAAATTTTGTCCATCCTAAGGATGAAATTGGTGGCTCTGGAAAATCAAGTTGAAACCGGGTGAAAATAAGCTAAGCCTCTCCCACATTTGGCCCGAAGGTGCCAAGGCGTGAAATTCTCAAAACTCAATATTTTTGGACAACCCAAAAATTTGTCGAGGCGATCAAAAAAGGGGGTCCCCAAAGAATTTGGGGCGATGGTGTGAGAACCTCACAAAAGTATGTATTTCAAGAATATTCTTTAGTTTTTTGATAGATTGTTTGAAGTTTTTGAAAATTTTTAATTTTTTTCAACTTTTTGCAAAAGTTTTGAAGTATGTTTTTTTGCCTTTTTTGTTATAGATTGCAACAATGAGTAGTCAAATCTTAGTAGGTGGGGAGAGACCTCAATAATTTCAAATTGATAAAGGGTCTCCTTTATTACGATACACTATAAGAATTTCCCAATGTGTTAGATGTGGGGGTTCATTTGGAAGTGTAATTTTTGCAACACACAATATAGATGGTCCTACTCCCCATCCAAACTTCATTTTTTTGGTCCTAGGGGTAAAGAGATAAATATGCGCGAGGGATGAGATAAGAAGGGGTTGTTGACTAAGCAAATAGTAACACTCATAAAAGAACAAGAAATTGTTGACAAATTAGTTGGAAAAGGGAAACAAGATGGTTATATTGGGAAACATATAACAATGATACGACTCACTAAACCAACCTCTAGATATCCCTTCCTTCTTATGCCTTCTAGGGACGATGATGAAGTAAAAGAACCACAAATCACCACCCGCAAGAGAGGCGCATTAGATAAGGCATTTCAAAATGAGTTAAGAGATATTGCTGATGAAAAAAATGGATGGTACCTCTATGCGGATGGTGTTCCATTCAACTTAGCGAGATCATCTGATTGGAGGGAGAGGGTGCAAGCAATAAATAATGCACCTTTTGGTTACCAAGGCTCTGGATATGAAAAGATGTGCAACACGTTAATGCAGAATGAGAGGAAAAATGTAGAGACCCAACTAAAACCAATGAGAGATTCTTGGGTTCAAATAGGAGTGTCTATTGTCTTTGATGGATGGAAAAATTCCAAAAACCATCCCTTGATGAATGTTATTGCTGTGCTCCCCAAGGGGAAGGCAGTCGACTGTGATTGGGAAGCAAAAGATGCAGAATTTATTTCACGGATTCTCATTGATTTCACAAACACAATCGGTAGTGATAATGTGACCAAGTGACAATGCAAAAGTTTGCAAGGTAATAGGTGCTTTGGTAGAGGCTTGATATGATCATATCGTTTGGACACTGTCTACTGTGCACTCCCTCAATTTGGTGATACAAGCAATTGACACCCAAATAGAATGGTGAAGCAAATATATGAGGAGGGTGAGGAGATTCAAATGTTTGTGACAAACTATCATATGTCACAAGCAATTTTCAGAACTTTCTTCAAATTGGAATTATTGAAGGAAACTTTTGAAATTTAATTTATTTAGTTTTATATATCATTTTATTTCACATTTTACATAATTGAATAATTTTTTTTTTTGGTATCGTCTACATTTTTAAAATGCGTTATTAACTTATTGTTAGCATGTTATTAGGTGGTTGGAACCTGGTTTGCATTGCACACAAATGGTTATTAGTAACGAATGGGGCATATGGAAGCAATCCAATACAACAAGGGCCCAAAAGGTAAAGGCAATGATATTGGTGGGCTCGTGTGGATTACGTATTAGAATTCACAGAGCCTATCATGTCTATGCTACGAATTGTGACATTGATAAACCATGCTTGGGGGATATCTATGATACCATGGACACTATGTTGAAGAAAGTAAAATTGATAAGTTATAATACAATTCTATATCCTTGTTTATTGAGATATCTTAAATTTTATTCAACATAACTTACATCAAGATAACTTACATGAACATCATTTGATATCCTAGATCGTACATAGGAGAGAGAATAATCTTGAGGACACCTCACACAAATAGGGTAAGCTACTTTGCTGTTGGAACAAGATGATTATACTCTAAGTCATAGGGTTTGTTGAATTTTCGACTTCAGGTTCAAAATTCGGCGAAGCCATAAAACATGAAAAATATTCGTTAAAATTTGGTACAAAATTCGTACAATAGCAGTTTGGTGTCGTGTTTTTTTTTGGAAACATCTGCAAACAAAATGTAACAAATGGACCTTTGTTCAATGAAAATGCATCAATTTCGGAAGGTGGCTAACGTTTGCATCTCACATCCCTGTTCGTTGTCTTTGTTGGTTGTCTGTGCATACATTGCTATTTGTTTGTTTGTGCATCTCACATCGCTGCTCATTACCATCGAGAGCAGCCATTACCAAGTCTCGTCTCGATGACCTCCCATCGAGAGTGGCTATTAGCATATCTTGATAGGAATCTTCCATTTTAGTTTTAGGTTTGATTATTATATATTATATGGATGTTTATTAAGTTTCGATAGTTTGCATTATAATGTATGTTTATCAAAAATATAAATATTAATAAGTATATTTATTATATTCAAGTTTTTCCTAAATCTATTATGTCTGTTTATTTATAGAAAAATTTAAATAATATGTATATTTTTTTTAAGAAAAAACTTTAGTATTTGATGTATATTTTATTTATTTTTAGTAGTAAAATATTAATAGTTGTTATGTTTATTTATTATTACTTTTTTATATTTTTAAAATTATATAAGGCGAATTTAATTTCAATCTTCTTGGACCTTGCCGAACTTCATAGTTGTTGAACTCGAACTCTAACCTAAACCTTGTGACTTAGATTACACCTTTTCACCTCCTAGCTTATGCTCTATCTTCTAGGTATCATAGCACATAGGTACTTGGTATTCCGAGTAGAGATGCCGAGGTTGCTAGTGGGTATTGGAGGGCATTCAACGATCTAAAGGTAGGGGCAAATGTTAGGACAACCTTTGGATTATTTATCTTCGGAACAGATGTAGACCCTATTGGTGTGGATGATCAGAGCAGAAAGGATGCTATTAAATGGTGGTACCTCCTTGGGGAAGATTATATGTACCTCCAACCTCTTGCAATTAACATCCTATCACAATTAATTTTTTTTCTTTGCTACTTGCATTGTAGAATTTAACACTGATTACTTTTGAATTTATCTTTTGGTTTTTTGTTTTAAAATTTTGTTGGTTCTCTCTCTACTATTGGTTTATAGCTTTTTGGATAATTACGATCATTAAAATCAAACCAGTAAATGATGCATTACACTTATACATTTGATGTCTATCCATTCTCTGTGATATTGTTACAAGTATTATTATAATTGATGCTTACTGGACTGACATATGTGTGTGTGTGTGTGTGTGTGAGAGAGAGAGAGAGAGAGAGAGAGAGAGAGAGAGAGAGATAAATTTGTGTTTCTTATGATCCAGTAAATATTAATTATAATAATATAGTTAATGATGAAATTCTGCATATCGTTCTGAATAGGCTTAATGATTGAAATTGATTGTATATGATCAAACATATATAGTCGAACATGATTTATTGTTTGAACATATATATGTTTGATTATATTAACTGCAGTGTAATATATTTTGATATTTTAATTAACCCTATTCTGATTGCATATATATACTGTTCACACATCATGTATAATCTAAATTGTCTCATTATCTTTTGTGGCATCTTAGACGATTAATGTGACTCATTAATGGCCGTTTACAAATGGCACTATGAGAGTAGGGACATGTCTCTACGTGAATTAGATTCACATAGAGACCCATGTCAATGTTAAGACATGTCTCTAGATGACGGTATATATATATATATATATATATATATATAGAGAGAGAGAGAGAGAGAGAGAGAGAGAGAGAGAGAGAGAGAGAGAGAGGTGGAGGGGGGAGAGTATGTATTCTGTTCTTGAAGTGCCAATAGAAGATACACAATATCAATATATATGAGATTTATAAATATACTTTCAGATTTGTATTTTTATTTTCTTGTATATCCCTTAAAGAAAGGAAGAATTGTATCATATAGAAAGGAGATTATAACAGTGATAGTTCACATATAATTTAAATTCCTCTATTTGTAATCTGATCTGTACCTCTTAACATGCTATCAGAGTCTCGTTAAAGAAAAGATTCAATCAAGCAAAGTGGTGAGTGGAATCAGAGTCAAAGATAGACTTGAGGGAGCCACAAACTTTGTCTTTTGGAAGAGTATTGATGGCAGTAAGAGAACATGAATTAGACTCATTGGTGGAAAAGGCTATACCTATACCAAATAATAATAATGAGAACCTTAAATGGACAAAGAACAAAAAAGCCATGAAAATTCTCGTAGATGCAGTAAAGGATCATATAGTTCCAGTTATATCAAAATTAGACACTGCCTATAACATGCTTACCTTCTTAGAAAACATATATGAGATAAATAACACTAGTAGAGCTTTTGCCTTAAAACAAAAACTGCATCATATAAAATTTAACAAGGGTGAGCCTATTACATCATACTTTATAAGAGTAACCGATTTAAGGGATCAGCTATCCACTATTGGGCATATAATCGACAAAAACGAATTAACAATGCTTGCTTTCAACAGACTTCTCACATCCTTGGTTTCATTCATACAAGGAATAAGTGCTGGATCCAAACTTCTAAAAGTCAATTGATTAAAAACAAACTGTATTCAATAGGAATCACAACTAATAACCAAAGAAATCAGAATAAATATTTCCATTGTGAGATCCAAGTATTGAATATAAATTTTTATAATGGAAGAAAGGAAACTTCATACAGAAGAAGGGAAAGGACACCAATAGTAAACACTCATTCTACAGAAGGAAGGACATGTCTAAAGTCAATGCTTCAGATATGACAAATATCTTGTTGTAAAATGCCCAGAGAGACTAAAAAATCAAGTTGCAACAGCTAAACTAAGTAATAATAAGGATACAAAAAGAATGGTATTCATTTGAACACTATTGAGTGAAATATCCACTAGTAGAAGCACTTGGATCATTCAAAGTGTAGCATCTCGACATATAACAGGATTCAAAGAACAACTGGATAGTCTAGATGAGAACTCAGATGAAAAAATCACCATTGGTGATAGCTCTGAAGAGCACACGATTGTACTGAGAGGGGTGGGGGGGTGGGGAGTGAATCAGTATATTAACTTTTTCTATTTTAAAACTTTTATCCGTACAGTAACTTCAAATGCTGAAATAAACAATTATGCACACGAACACAATGACACAATGTTTTACACGGAACCCCGAAGCGGGAGAAAACCACGACAAATTAATTGCTTTTATATAAACTTGTTCTTTTACAAAGCTTTGTAGGCTCCAACCTACTAGAGGCTGCAACTCCAATGTTGATGAGCATTGACTCACTGGAAGCTCCAACTTCCACACTTTGTAGGCACCAACCTATGGGAAGCATCATCTCCTGCTTCTGTCTTCGTGAGCACCAACCCAGTGCACTTGAACTGTTCTTCTGCCTTGACACTATTGCTTACTCAATTAATGATTTTATTGCACACTATTCCTCTTCTTAAATCTATATGGATCTTACAACTTCAATACACGTTTTTCGAAACTGTCTTCTTGTAGTATATACTTCTCAAATTCTTAATATAAACATAATTATATTTCTCTCTATAAATATTTCTTCTTTGTCTTTCATTTTACACATTTCCAATAAATATGAAGATATGTGCATATGTCAGATTTAATAAATCTGAATATATATACTCAACACTTCTCAATATTTCTTCACTCTTATACATATTTCTCAGTTGCTCTGTTCCAAATAGTAGTTCTGCATATTCTTCCTTATTTTCAACTTGTATTCTCTTTACAAACTCTTTTTAAAATCGTTTCTCATCACTTCTTATTCTCTCTTAAAAATCTATTCTTTTTCAATTGTCACTTATTTGCCTGCATCACTGAATTGCTCCCTCTTTGTTCTTATTTCAGATTCATTTTTATACATTGTCTTCTTCACATCATATTCTTCATTTCACACACATTATTTCAAAGTGAAATAACTCTTTTTTATATTCTACTTACTCAAACTTGTGACTTTTCAAAATGAAAGGTCATGCATCTTTCCAATTATAATTGTACCTTTTCATTTAATATTCTTCTTAACTTTAATTCCTTTTTATTATAATGTTAATCGCACCACTTCAGTTTATTCAATAATCAAAAATACTTTTTATTGCTCTGCAATATATTACTAATAGTGTTGCTAATTTGGACTCGCTTTCACCATACTTCTGCGACTTCATGATTTTTAATCTAGCTGATCAAGCTATTAACAGGGCGAAGCCTGGCCAGAATCGTCATGTCGTCCCCTGGTATGTTCAGCCTTCTGAGCATTGAGACCGGGAAAGGAGGAAATTAATGGACTATAAAATTAAGGGGTTTTACTTCCCTGGATAACTATGGGAAATGCCGTGCGATTCGTGTGAACACCTGTCCATGGGCGGCCCTGACACGCAGCTGCCCTGTGCTCTTGCCAGGGAGTTGCTTGCAGGGAAGGTCCCTCAAGCAATGCCATTCGATTCGTGTGAACACCTGTTCGTGGGTGGAACTGACGCGCAGCTGCCCTGGTGCTCTTGCCAGGGAAGGTCCCTCAAGCAACTTGCCCACCTCGCACTTCACCACAAAGCTCTTGTGCTGGAAAACCATGCCATGGAGCAGTCTGGTTCGCTTCTTGCCTCATACACGGAGGTGTTTGCTTCCAGTTACCACTTTGGGCAAAACATATATAAAGGATTTGTCTGACATATTTTTTTACAGCACAGAAATTGTGAACATAGGCCTGCTTCTTAATCTTTATGCCATTTAAATCTGTGGGTGTGCCCTTATTCTTTCTCTCATGAGTATTGTATCAATTCGGATGGGTTTCTATCATGTGGGCTTGAAGCTTCTGTGAATTATTAGGGTTTTCTGGTTATGGGAGTGTAATGTTTAATCAATTTGTAGAGATCTCTGTCACGTGGACAAGAGTTTAAATGAATTGGTTTGGGAAATTTTTAAATTAGAGTTTTTCAGGATGATGCTTTAGCAATTGGCAATCTTCCAGTCTCCGTATGTTGATTCTCTGGCCTGGGTATGAAATAGGGACCTATGGTGATGTTCCCACAACAATGCAATATTACTCTTTTTAAAGGTGAATATGTTCCTCCTAATTTGGCCTTGGATTTGGGAAGGCGAAATATCTTCAATTTTATTGAAGAGTTCATGCTAAGCAATTGGCTTCTACTGATCTCATACATGCTTTTGGGTGAACCTGCAATACAAGAAAAGTGACAGAAAAAAAAACTATACTTGAACATGCAAATTTATCGTTTTATGAATGTACGCAATGATTTCTTTCCGTTTTTCAAGAATACGGTGTAGAAATGTCCAATTTAATATGTGTGCACTGCCACCATACTGCTTTCGGCTATGCCTGCCACTGAGCTGCTCACAGCAGTTCTGACAAGATTTTTCTGGAAAGCAAGAGATTGGAAAAAAGAATTGAAAATTATGATTGCGAGGAGTGCAACTGTACAATACTCATAACTGTGCACATTTTCCCCATTGTCTACATTGATTCTAATGGATTCCTTAAGAACTGAGGACATTCAACTAAGACTAGGTTGACATCATTCATCGAATTGATGCTGGACTTAATGATTCAGGCACATATATTCATCTCAAAATTATCCGATTTGTATTCAGCATTTGCCAGAGGTTACATTTCGATGGATGCTATTTGAAAGTGAGTTAATACATGAAGCCTCATGGTGGTCTAGAATTTTCAATTTTTTTTAAAAAATGCCCTGTAATTTCTAAAACTTGAAAACAACTCTTACTGTTTTAAACTCCCAAATTGCTTCTTAGCTAAAATTTAATTTTGATCTGCTTATTTTACCCCCCTCATTGATGCACTCCAACACCCTTTTCTCTGTGCAAACCAGACAGATAAGTTGACAGCTTGAAACTTGTTGAGAGATCAAATTCCTCGATTCCATGTCTCAGCCCAGAGAAGCCTTCCTACAATGTTGGGCATCAAAAGTCCATTTATATTACCTCTTTCACCGCCATTTAAAAAGTTAAAAGAAAAACACTCGCGAGAAGTTATATAAAAGTGCTGCTTGAAAGCTGAAAGTAATGTACCACAAGATTGGAAAATGGACTACATAATGTTTTTGAGCGAATACAAATAAATAACTGAATCAAATATATCATATAAGTTGCATTCTAATCAATGAACTATCATATAAGTTGTATTCTAATCAATGAACTATCAAGGATATATGCAACATAGACAAATTTAGGACTGTTTTGAAGTCCATATTGGAAAGATCTTCGAAATTACTCTATAGTATTCAAACATCAAGGTCTTTGTCCAGACACCCCTATCCAGATTGGAATTAGCCATTGCTATTAGTGGGAGGGTGTCAATGGTGTACATACGATCACACAATGTTTTCACATGGACATTGCCACAACTTGAAGCTGTTGGTCTGAAAAGAGGCTACAATGATGAATAGTAATACACTAACTGCCCTGCAGAAAATTCAACTCTATAAGTATCTCATGTATGCTGCCAGCTCTATGGCTGACTGGCATGCAATACACATGTCAATCAATTTAATTTTTACAAAAAAGAGCACACAGCTAAGCAACCTGGCATTCACCAGTAACTTTGAACTTGCCACAGCTTCCATAACTTTAAATTTGGTTTTTTTTCTATTTTACTACGTATTTGTGAGGCTTCCAAAATAGATGAAGATATATAAAAAAATATATAACATTACAGATACAGACATGTAACTGAACATGGCAGGCCATCAATGGTGATAAATTATTGGTCCGTGTCACTTTAAAATGATTTGTAACCATTGCAGCTGCACTAGAGGGAATTATAGCAAAGACAAGTTGGAACTTTTGAGAAACTAAGCCAGATTTGTGTTCTTTATTCAACGAAATTACTCTTGATCAGAAACAAATGGGACACAACCTAGGAAGTCCAAAGTTCTATTAACACATACACAACACCAAATGTAAGCAACAAAGTGTAGTCTCATAGGCTGAAGTGCTCTAATTACCGCATTAAAGTGCCAAATTCAAATGGTACCCCAAATGTGAGGGACTTTACCTGCTATCCTAAGTATCCAAGATTATAAAGCTAAATTCGCAAAATGATTATCATAATTGCATGTATGCCCCTCCTTATTGTGCCTAATTATTATCCTACTAAGTTTTCTGGTACTTCTGAACGGGGATTTTTTACTGTGGATTAGAAAGCAGAGTCCGCACAAACTACAGTCTGCATCTTGATGTGGTCTAGCATGGAGCTATTTGGTAATTTGTGGTCAAGTATGGATTGTAAAAATTGGCCTTCTGGAAATTCATCTGAAAGCAATAGAAAATAGAAAATGGATGGCAATACTTACAATAGTGTTTCATGGCAAAAATATTCGATTATATTGAACTGCAGGAGAGAAAATAATTCAAACTATTTTCCTTAAAAATTCTAATTGCATTCAGTCATTGAATAAAGTGTACAGATATAAAGCAGTTTCCAATGCAATGTTTTTGGCCGAGAATATAAAGAACATTTTTCAAAGTTTGTGTGGAAATCCCTTATTGAAGTTGTGGAATGAAACCTAAACTTTTGTGGGTATCTCTAAAACATTTATCACAGGAAAATAAAATTAAGTCAATCTTAGTTTCATTCTATTTTTTCACAATCTTAATAAAACTTTTATCACATGAAAATAAAATTAAGTCAATCTTAGTTAGTTTAATTGTATTTTTTCACAATCTTAAGAAATCACTACATGAGGCCATATTAAGGCTAATAATGGAACTAAGATTTGTCTAACAAAAAGATCAAATCTTAGCTTCATTATTCTCTAACTTAGCTTCATTACTCTCTAACTCAAAAAAAGGGTCAATTGAATGTAAACTTTGTAGCTCATGAATAATTTTTAAATTAGTTTAATGTTGATCTTATTTTAAACATTAGGATTTTTTTATTGAAAAAGGTTTAATTAAAATAATATTAGATTTAAATGGCTGTCAATCCACAACCAAATTATAATCATAGTTATCATTGAAATAGTTTTTACATCTTAAGAATAAATAATTATTTCAAATACAATATTTAATTTTTTTAATAAAGTAAAATTAAAGAGTGACAAACAAAATAAAATATATATTGTGTAAAATTATAAAAGTTAAAAATATTCTAAAATATAAAATTAAAATATATTGAATGAAAATAAAATACTAATTTTGTTCTTACCAATGCCTTTGTTATCTTTAAATCTCTTTAAATTCAATTTCAAGGTGCATGACCTATACTTATGGTTTAAAAAAGTTCACATTATTTTGAAAAATATGTAGGATGCACTATATTCATGCTGGGTGCAAATATTCTAGGTATTTAGTCAATGGCCATCTTTTGTCTGTGGTGAAATAATCCCAAAAATGAGCCTACCCAAGTATCTATATTTTGTTTATTATGTAACATTTACCAGATTGCTACCACATAATACCTATGATGATATAAATGTTACAAATGTAAATGGCGAAATACTTGAATGAATTAATCAGAGATCAAACTGATTTATATATACAATGAGGAGAGTCGAATAGAATAGAAACATTCTATTCTAGACTACACCTAAATATTAGAAACATTTTAATATTTACAGAGATATAATAAGATACAATAGTGAGCATTAAAAAGAAACATGAAAGTTATTTTAATACCCTCTGAATGCTCAATCTATTTACTACACCAATAGATCCCCTGAATTTAACAAACTTGGTTCACCGACTAGAGAGACAAGGGAGGGAAGGAGAGGGATCTCATAATTGAATTTGGCTAAAACCTTGCACTATTTGGTGCGAGTGCTATTATACTCTTGACGGCACATATTTATTACTAAATTTAATGAATCTCGTTGCCTTAAACTTATTGACTGCTTTAACTGCTGTATAGGTTAGATGCCATCGCTGTTAAAACCTGGTTTAAATATATTCAATTACCACCATGACTTCTGCAAATGATTTGACCATCATTTCAGTCCTCCTGCTGCATAGATACTCTCATATTGTTGTTTGAATTCCATGATATAATCACTGGCATAAACACATATCTGCCAAAAACGTATGTAGTGACTTTCTTGTTTACTTGCTAATATGGTTTCCGTGAATATGATATTGCTGTCAATATATCGCACTTGTATTTTGAGAACCAATCAATGGTCTTGCCAAGTCTCATCATGTTTTGATGACATCGTGGCTGCTTGTATACAATTCTAAACTGCTTGCCTGACTTATCTTTAAATCTCCACCGCTGAAAACTGCCGGTTATTGCCTTGTAACAGAGGTGCACTCTCATTGACGGCTACCATATATAACAATTTCATACACTGGTGGTTGTATACCTCATCACTTGGCCAGTATATATAAACTTTGCCCTAGAACAACAGTGATATTTCTATCGCTGTTTGGTTAATGCATGCCAACTGTGCACACGCTGAAGATGCTAGTTCTGCCATTTAATATCCATCTGGTGTTAATCTCCAACGTTGCTGAGTATATTTCTTTTTACGGCATGATCGCTTAACTGAAATATAGAGCACTGCATATAAATAGCGCTACCAATCATCTTCATATTGCTCAACTGGAAGTATCATAGCCACATAATCATCAGTTTTATTGTTTGTTATTAGATGGAACTTTGGTATAAGACAAGCTTATCTGTGATTTAAGCTTTCCGATAAATTTTATAATGAACATTATTTTCATTTTCGTCATTGGCTCATGCTAACTTGAAAACTTACGATTTGTTCAAGCAGTTCTCCAAAATCAATGGCACCCAAGGGACTTAAACTGTGTTATTTTATTTGTGCCCGCTTCTTTGGAACAATATGTGATCTGATAAGTTTATAAATACCGATGGCAACTCTGCCACCATGGAACTTGGCCATTTCAATGGAATTTGGTTCCGTGCATATTAGACACGTTGACTCCAAAAGTTCGAGGCTTATAATATCATCGTAGACCATTTGAGGATTTCCATATAATCTCTTATTGTAAGCCTTATTTGCTCCATATATCGTGAGATCTGAGTTGGGACAATATTCTATCATCGAGCCTTTGTTGTCTTTTAAATAAATCGTTCTTTGATAGAAACTAGTTCCGATAATCATCCATGGAATTGTCTCAAAATATCCATGTCATTAATCGCTCTTTGTAATTGTGATCTTTGAAAATGGTTATCACTGAAGGGACTTCTGTCAGAGCATTTTCTATGTCAATTTCAGTCTTTTATTCCCGTTGCTTTTCCTCTTAATTTTCTCACCCCTTTTCTCTTGTCAAATGCTCTATGCACTTTGTCACTAATAATTTTTATTTTTTCTAACTTTATGATGATGGGCTTTATTGAGTTTTTTCGTTACTTCCTTTGAAACCAGTCAACTTATTCATTCAATGTCGCTCATTTATAAACTGTTCCAGATACATTTATGCTATTGCTATATGAAACAACTGGTAATTACTATTCCTCTAATAACATATATATGTCTTTGAGCTGATGTATATTATGCTTTATAACTATTTCATTTTGTGCTGTATTCCCATATTACCATTTTCATCATTGAAGTTGACTGATTTATATATTTGTTCTCTTTGACATTGATGATGTTTGCAATAACTATCTCATACGTTTCTAATATCAATGATAATATCTATCTATTTTCTGAATGCCTTTGACATCACTGACAATATTGTCATCAAGCTCCACCCACCTTGTGAAAGGAATTGGAACCTGTACAATTCAGCTAAAATCTGGAGTTTCGCTTCAATTAACAGGACTACTATTTGTACCTAATATTAATCGAAATGCAGTCTTCATCTCAGCCTTTGAAGAGAAAGGATATCGAACCACCTTCCGAGATGGGAAAGTTCTAACATGGCCTAAGAATTTAAACATAAAAAAGGCATACATTATAGAGACCCGATATATATGTCTATGCAAACTGTGTACTGTTAAATCTCAATCCCTAGTCCATGATGTCTTTCTTACAAATGAAATATGGCATAGGAGGTTAGGACATCTTCATTATCATGCTCCACCCTCCATAGAGAAAATTGTTAAAGGCTTACCTAAAGTAAATCAAGACCATAAAGGAATATGTAAGGGGTGTGCTTTAGGTAAGAATACAAACGGAGCTTTTCATAGTAGCAGAATTAAATAAAGTAAATCAAGACCATAAAAGAATATGTAAGGGGTGTGCTTTAGGTAAGAATACAAATGTAACTTTTTATAGTAGCAGAAGTAAAGAAAGTAATATTGTTGAACTTTATTCATACTGATTTATATGGACCAATGTCAATATCCTCCTTACAGAGATTTTCCATAGTATGTTATCTTTGTTGATGACTATTCAAGGAAATCTTGGATTTATTTCTTGAAACTTAAAGAATCTAATGAGGTCCTGTCAAGATTTAAAGAATTCGAAGCCTTTGTTGAAACTTTTTTGGGAAAATAATAAAAACTAAGGCCAGATAATTAGGGAGAATATATTTTTAAAAGCTTAATAGAATTTTTAGTACAACTGGGATCAAGAGGGAGTACATTGTTCCTTACAACCCACAACAAAATGGGGTAGCCAAAACGAAAAAGAGAACTATAGTAGAAAAAGGTAAAGTCATGTTGCATGATGAAAACCTTCACACTTCATTTTGGTCTGAAGCCTCTAGTATAGCTGTATACATACAAAATAGATGTCCTTATTCGTTTCTATACAATATACCCCTGGAAGAAGCATTTACTGGAATCAAACCTGATATAAGCCACCTGATAATATTTGGTTGTCCAGTCTATATTCACATCCCCAACGAGAAAACATCCAAACTAGAACCATTTGGGAAGAAAGGGATATTTTCCAAGTATAGTGAACATCCAAAGCCTACAAAATATACATTCTCGGTCAAAAACAAATTGAGCTCAACATAGATGTAATTTTTGAAGAAGAGACTGCTTTCAAAAGGTCCAAAGACATAAATGAAACAAATGATGAGTCTTAAATGGAGTTGTAGAGAACAATGAACCTTTGAACCCTACTCTTGAACCTAGTTATAACTATTGTCGGTTGAAAAAGACCTCTCTAGGAAAGGAAAATAATTGAAGAAGCAGAAGACTTCGCAGCTCCAAATGGTATGTTGAGAGAATGTAAGAAACCTAGAGGCTACTCAAACTATGTTGCTTTTATGAGTGAACTTTTTAAATCTAAACCTTCTAATGTTAAGGAAGCACTTCAACAAGAAGTTTAGAAGGATGCCATGACCAAAGAATATCAATTTATTCTTAAAAATGATGTTTGGGCCTTAAGGAAAATCAATTGTATCATCCAAATTGCTCTTGAAAGTTAAGCATACGATAGATGGAAGTATTGAAAAACATAAGGCAAGATTTATTGCCAAGGGGTTCTCATAGAAGGAAGGAATTGATTATGAAGAGACATTTTGCGCCAGTTGCTCGTTACACCTTAGTTAGGGCAGTAATTGCTATTGCTGCATCAAAAGGGTGGAAAATCCACCAGATGGATGTAAAGACGACATTTGGCAATGCGATCATAGAAGTAGTATACTTAAAACAATTAGAAGGATTTGTTGTAGATCTACGTAGAAAAATACCTAGATTAAAGTACTCTTCATACATAGAAAAATATGGATTAAACTATGATAATGTAGACCTAAATCTACGTTTTAAGTATATTAGCTTCATGGTAATTGAAGCAATATATATATATATATATATATATATATATATATATATATATATATAATCTCTTTTGCATTCATATTCTCACACACACATATATATACGTATGCATAAATATCAAACCTTATAATTCTAACCAACCAAATCAATGTGCGTCGAATGAGATAAGTATCGGACATTAGGTTTAAACCATACCATGAACCGTCACTAGTCTTAGTTAAGGCTGCGATTGTATTAAAGTAAATCGGTAACATTGATCGGTGCTTGCTAAGGTTTAGTTATGCATTGGGGTATGGTTACATAGGGTCGTACCCCTACATAAACATATCTCAATTCATATATATATATATATATATATATATTATAATATATATATGCAAGTTTGAATTCTGAATCAATCAATAACAAAGGCAATTGCATCTCAAACTAATTCAGATCTGCACATTATATATAAAACTCTTAGTTACCAGATTCGTGCCCTAGAGGCCGGATCCGGATTCGGGTCCGATCTGGATCCAGATTCGTGCCTGGATTCGTGCAGATCTGGGCAGGATCCTTGTTTTACACAGTGGATTCGTCCGGATTCGTGGGCCATGAATCCTGACGAATCCACTGTGTAAAACAAGGATCCTGCCCGGATCTGCATGAATCCAGACACGAATCTTCAAGGATCCAGCGTGAATCCTCAAGGATTGACAGGTTCAAGTGAGTCTAAATTATTTAATATGACTTTTTTAAATATATTTTTTGGCTTTCTAGTGCTAAAATGACCTTTTTATGCATTATATATACTAATAAATGAGAGAAATAAATATATATATATATATATATTCACGAATCCTCCACGAATCCTAATCGGGAAAAAAAAAAATCACGAATCCACTGATCCGATTCACGTGCCCGAATCGGATTCGTATCCCGAATCGGTAACTAAGATAAAACTGTATCAGAACAAAGACGAGGATATCTGTTCTTATAATATAAGAATATTTATTCCAGTTCAGAAATACATATATATTCATAATCATTAAATTGAAAATTGTTCAAGATACTTACATAGACAAATTATTAGTTTAGTTAGTTTCCTCCAACAAATGATCATTAAACTTTGCATGGTATCAAAGCCTAATTGGTAGAGAGACTTCTAAATTTAAATTCTGGAAAAAAAAGTGACAACATGAGAGTGGAGGATAGGCTTGAAGGAGCAGCAAATTTCTTCTCGTGGAAAATTCGAATTATAACAATTCTTGAAGAATTAGAACTAGAATCATTCATTGAATCAGATATTTCAATACTTGAAGATGAGGCAGACAAGACCACTTGGAAAAGACAAAATAATAAGCTAGGAATGTTATTGTCGGTTCAATAAAAGATCATATTCTTCCATCCATCTCAAATCTCAAAAAGGCATTCGAAGTGTTCAAGACAATTAAGGATACATTTGAAATCAACGAGTCAAGTAGATTAATTTCATTAAAAAATTAACTAATGAATGCAAAAAATGAATAAAGGAGAGTCAATTTCATCCTACTTAGGAAAAAATCCCGAAATATTGGAAGCAAAGTAGAAGATCAAGAACTCTCCATAATAGCACTTAAGAGGATTACCTATATCTCAGGAAGCTTTCATTTAGGTTGTCAGTAGACCTTCAATACCAGCTTTCGATCCACTGAAAAATGATTGCACATCAGAAGAATCAAGACTAATTTCTAGAGGGATCATTTCAAATCAAGAGGGAGAAAATCAAGCTCTTTTCTTAATCTCCAACAACAAAGGAAAGAAGAGGAAACTCAAAGGAAAGAAATATGATAAATGGAAAGGAAATGATAATTACAAAAGAAATGACTAATCCAAAGTTCATTGTTATAAGTGTGAAAAATTCAGACATACCTTCAGAAATTGTCCAGAACGGGAACAAAATCTAACCTCCTTAGCCGAAACAAAAATGGATGAAAATTTGTTATTCTATTCTGCTCTGTCAAGTGAGATCAAATCCAACAAAAATATGTGGATAATAGATAGTGGTGCTTCTTGACATATAACAAGTTTTAGAGACAAGTTTGAAACTTTTGGAAATTATAGACAACTCTATGATTGGAAATTATATAAGTCCATTGGAGACAACTCTACATGTCCAGTAAAAGGAATTGGGACCTGTTCCATACAACTAAGAACTAGGGTTACACTAAAATTGAAAGATGCTCTTTTCATACCAGGCATAAAAAGAAATCTAGTATTGATCTGTGGACTTGTTGATGAAGGGTTTTAAGTCACCTTCAATGAAGACGAAGTGTTGTACTGACCTAAAAACACAAATCTCAAGAATGCTATCACCATAGGGACTAGAGACGGGACCCTATATAAACTTTGCAACATTCAAAAGCAAGCTCTAAGCCATGAAGTGACAAATTCTAATGAAGTATGGCATAGAAGGCTCAAACATATTGGATTTAGTTCACTTCCAAATATAGAAAAAATCACTACTGGAACACTTAGCTCAAATTCAAAACATATAGGCAGTTGTAAAGGATTTGCTCTAAGAAAGAATATAAAAAGATCTTTTCCTCATAAACAAAAGTCTAAATCAGTTTTGGAGCTAGTTCACTCTGATTTGTGTGGATCTATGCCAACACTTTCCCTAGGAGGATTCTCTTACTGCATAGTATTCATTGATGATTTCTCTAGGAAAACCTAGATCTATTTTTTAAAGGTCAAAGAATCAAATGAGGTTCTATCAAAATTTAAGGAGTTTAAAGAAATAGTGCAAAATCAAACATCAAAAAGAATTAAAACGCTAAGATCAGACAATAGAGGAGAATATACGTCTGAAAATTTCAAATCTTTTTGTACCTTTGTTGGGATTAAGAGGGAGTGTACAATACCTTATAATCCTGAATAGAATGGGGTAGCAAAAAGAAAAAATAGAACCATTGTTGAAGCAGCAAAAGCCATGCTTCATGATCAAAATTTATATCTCTTTTCTGGGTAGAGGCCACCAATACAACTATATACATTTAAAACAGATGCTCACACTAATACTAGAAAACATAACTCTTGAAGAAGTCATGATACTTAGTTTCTGGATTAGATTGTGTAAAGATTTTTGCCATCAACGTTTCGAATCACACTACGTGATCCATCATCAGGATGAGAGAGCAAGAGATGCAAAAATAATGTAAGTTGCAGATTTAGCAAAGACTCACCAAATAAAGGAGACCAAGAGAAAGGGATTGCACATGCCCCAAAGTTAGAAAAATAATAATAAAATGAATGGTGTGAAAGACTAAACAAGAAGGCATCTCACAATTGCAAGCAAAAAAAGATTAATAGTAAGGGAGAAAAAAAAAAGCAATAGCCGATCTAAATCCAAGTAAAGCAAGCAAATAGATTAAAAAGGTGTATATATGTATAAATTACCTATATATATTATATACTTATATATACGTAATATGTATTTATATATAAATATAAATATTACATATATATAAGTATATAAATATTACATATATATATATATGTGTAATCTGTATATTACACATATAGATAAGTATATATTATAAATATAATATAATATGTACTTATATATTATAAATATATATCAATATAGATGAGTATGTATATATCTAAATTACATATATAAAAGTATTAATTATCTATATATAATATATCCTTATATATATATATATATATTACATATAGATAATAATATATGTATAATATATACTTATACCTATATTATATATAAAAGTATATATTAAACATATATAATATGTATAATATATACTATATACTTATAACTGTATTATATATATATATATATATATATATATATATATATATATATATATATATATATATATATATATATATATATAAAATTCTTAGTCGCCTTGAAGAAGTCTTTAGAGGAACTAAACTTGATTTATGTCATCTTAGAATACTCAGTCGCCCTGTTTACATTCACATACCTAAAGAAAAAAGAACCAAGTTAGAACCATCCGGGAAGTAAGGAATATTTGTTGGGTATAGTGAGAACTCCAAAGGGTATAGAGTCTATATACTTGGACAAAGATCAGTTGAAGTGAGTAGGGATGTCATATTTGAAGAAAACGCTACTTTAAAACTATCTACAAGTACAAAAGATGAGCCAATCAGAGACTTAAATGAAAATCTACAAACTGAAATTCAAAGGAAGAACATATTAAAAGAGAATGAACCATTACCAGATACAGATAATAGAGACATCATTGATATCATGAAAAGGCTATTATGGGCAAGGAAAATGATTAAAGAAAATAATGTTGAGCCAGATGAAGTTTCCAGGGAAAGCAAGAAAACCAGAAATAAATCTTTTTATACTGCGCTAATAACTGAGCTTATTAAATCTAAAACGTCAATTGTTGAAGAAGCCCTAACTTGTCAAGCTTGGAAAGATGCTATGGTTGAAGAATATCAATCCATATTACAAAATGATGTTTGGGAACATGCAACCTTAAATAAAACCGTACAAACTAGTAACCTGAAACAAAAAGAACTGTACAAGCATGGACTTCAATAATCCAATGCAAAAGTCAAGCTTCAATCCATTATTGTGAACATGCAATCCAAAACATGAAAAATTGTGAAAACTGGGGCAAAATTCGTGGTTTTCAATAACAAAACTTCCTTCTTACAATGCCCAATGTCTATAATGTCATTTGGAGGTGTTTAAATACCTTCTCCCTACGTGCCCTAACTGTTTCTCAGACCCATGTGTCATTAGGACGACAAAATGGAAAAGTTGTCATAATGTTGTCATGACAATATTGCAAAATGTAATTTTGTCATGAGTAACATTTTGCATTTTCGCTCTTGGAGCTAGCCACATACCCTTAACTTGTTTCCTTAATTATGTCTAAGTATGTTTGAACCTTTAGACCACCATTTTCAGTGCAAGTTGACATTTTTGCCCTCTTAGGCCTAGTTGACAATATTGCAACATTTTTGACAACTTTTTGCAATATTTCCCCAAATGACAACTTTGACTTCTAAACTATGTAACAAGGTGTAAAAACATCTTAAAGGACATATGTAATCAAATTCTAACTTTACTAAGATTTCTAAGGTATTTGACCTCTATTCCTAGGTTTGCTCTCAAAAATTCCTAAGCAACAAAGAAGACCAAAACCTCTATACTGGATTGAACCAAACACAATCCATCTAGGAGCAAACAAATCTGACCTTGAAAGTTCCAAACTTACACTCCTAACTTGGCTAGAGTTAGCACATGCCAAAATCAAAACTAGAAATCAAAACAAGGAGCTTTGATTAGGTGCTCCTGCACCAATAGATAGCTACCTCACCAAATTAGGATGGTCAAAGAATGAAGCTGATTCTAACATATACTTCAAAATTTTTGATGATGTCATGTTAATACTTTTTTTATGTGTTGATGATCTATTGATAATAGGTAATGATCACTTAATTGAAGGATGCAAACACGATCTTTAGCTGAATTTGAAATGAAGGATCTAGGCTTGCTACACTATTTTTTTGGGCCTAGAAGTCTATCAAAAGAAAGTTCATATTTTTCTAAATCAAGGGAAGTACACTCAGGACATCTTGACTAGATTTGGAATGATGGACAGCAAACCTCTAACAACTCCGATGGAAACTAATCTACATAAACTAAAAGAAGTTGTGAATTCAGAGTCTATTGATCCCACTCTTTACAGACAAAATATTGGATCACTTGTGTATCTAGTAAATACTAGACCTGATATCTGCTATGCCACAAATGTCTTAAGTTATTTTATGTGTGAACCAAAGAAGATTCATTTGATGGCGGCCAAATATATTTTGAGATATATACGTGGCACTATTGGTCTTGGTCTGAAGTAAAAAAATGTAGAGATTAAACTTGAAGGATATACGGATTTTGGTTGGGCTGGTTGTTCCATAAATTGCAAGAGTACTATAGGGTATTGCTTTAGCCTTGGATTAGCAATGATATCCTGGTTCAGTAGGAAACAACTAATGGTTGCCTTGAGTTCCACTGAAGCTGAGTACATGGCAGTCTCCATGGGAGCACATGAAGCAGTATGGCTGAAAAAGCTATTATTTGGACTCTTTGGAAAACAACTAAGTCCTACAGTGATTCATTTTGATAACCAGAGCTGCATCAAACTTTCTGCAAATCCTGTTTTCCACAATTGGTCGAAGCACATTGAGACTACTTACCATTATATAAGAGACATGGTTTATAGAAATGTTATCAAGCTTTTACATCAGCACAAATGAGCAAAATGCTGACATTTCACGAAGCCTCTTTCCAAAGTTGAAAATAGTGTACTTTAGTTGTAAACTTGGTATGACAAATTTGTAAACACATTTGTAAATTAATATATTCATGAATAATTGAAATTAGATTGTTTGCAAACTTGTGTTATGAAAGGAGACGATCTTTCTTATGTGTAAGATCACTATTGTAAGGTGTCGACCTTATTTATAGTGGATGTATATTCTAACACCAAAAGTGTTGAAGTAAGTGTTATCATTGTTTTTCGGGCTAGATTTTCTCAGATGTTGGTGTTTTAAAACTACAAGTTCCGAAACAAGCACCAATATGCAAAAAGAGAGTGGATGCCTAGAGGTCAACTAATTCCCATATTCAACAAGAACTCATTCAGACCTGGACCAACTTGACAAAGCACAAGGGCTTTCTACACTTTAGGCTTTGCAAGGCCTAGGCGGGTGCACCTAGGGATCTATCACTCATTTAATGACCTTTCTTGTGCAATATTTATCCTTTATAGCAAAAAATGGTCAGAAATCTTCTTGAAATGGAAACTAACAATTGATTTACAATAGCTAACTATAACTCTACAGTAATAACAAGTGGATGATCAACACATATTTCATTGTTATAAAATTTAGATAATTGATTTTGATCTTAAGTATGTATTATGCAACCAAAGGACTATATGAATTTGCATCACTGTTGATGACCAATGCCTTATACATTGTTACACAGAGTCATACTAGTAAATATTGACCTATTTAATTGACTTGCAATTAAATTTATCAGCTGTTAACCCTAAATCCCATTCTTATGATATCCCTCCTATATACTTAGAAAACCTTATCAATTCATGGAAGCATTTATTTAATTCCTTGAATTAAAAGCAACAATGAAATGACATACAACCTATCCCAATTGCATTAAATTGAAAGAACTTTGCTCATTCAATCTCAAAGTAACACGCATATAAAATGGAGACAGAAATTTAGAGACACAAATACTCAGAACTTCCTCTTGTATTCATCTTCCTTGAAAACAATACATTGCTGATATAAAACTTAGGATATAACTCAAAATATGACAAATTTTCTCGTTCAATATTCATCATATTCTCAGAGTGCAAAATTGAGACAACATACAATTGAAATAAAAGATTGGATTGACTGTAATAGCATAGGCACTAAAAAATAACAGAACGTGGACCCCACTCCACGTTTTGGAAATCCTTTTATAGAGAAGGATTGCATCAAGCTTTAGATGGGAGGACACATGTCAAAATTTGATTCCAAATAAAATACAAAGTAATTTATGCTATTTTCAGTTTACACAACATTTTTTGTTTTGAGACAAAATTGGGGAGGCAGTTCCAAAATTGACAGGTGGCGACTTTCCTCAGATATCTCCAAAATGAGCATGTCTGCACCTTAAGAACTTGTCATTGTCATTTTCCTTTCTTCACTTTGACTTTTCTGCCTTCTAGTTGCGACTTTAACTGTTTAATCACCATCCCCAGATGGCAAGGCCTTTATTCCAGCTGTAACCTCCCAGATGGCTATGTCAGTCTCTACATTTGGCGCGGTGGCATCTTTGATTCCGTTTAGCTCCTCAAGGCACTTACTCCATTTGGCATCCGTGATGGCTTTAACCTTTGTAGTTACCTTGCCCATTTCTGATTCTAGTTTATACAACACATCAAATAAATCATACACTAGTACAATATCTGCCTCACCATTGCAATAAGCCAAAAACCTACCATGATCAAGAATGCCATAAAAAGATGACCATTTTTTTTGAAAAATGAGGGGTAAAAATTTATTAAGACATAAATGATTACAAGAAGGAGAGTTCAACAAGGAGCTCTGTCCTGAGCAGCAAGATCAAATTCTTGTAACAACTCAAGAGGAAGTTGCCCCTATCCATAATATTCCAGCTTGGAGCATGACCATAAACCCATTTGATCAAACAATCAACAACTCTGTTCCATTCACAAAGAATGTAAGTAAACCTAATGAACTCAAGAGAGGTACAAAAGTGAAGAGTCTGATTAACAACAGTAGCCATTTGCCAACTAACATCCTCAAGCTCCTGTGAGGAAATCAATCAAGTTCACCACCACTTGGGAGTCAAATTCACAGATTATCTTGTGGCATCCCCGCAAACAACACTGTTCCACAACATATAAAGTGGCCTGAGCCTCCATGAGATTGTTAGTATGGTCACCCTTATGAACTGAAAAAAAGAATTTAACTTCACTAGAACTGCAACGAGCCACTCCTCCAATACCATCAGGGCCTAGATTCCCTCGGGAAGAACCATCATTGTAATTTTCAGAACTCCATGAGGAGGAGTCCAATGCCCTTGCTGATTCACCCGTCCATTCCCTTATTGTTGAGGCTGTTTGGGCACTCTTTGATACCATTGACTTGCAACCCTATCCTGAAGATGAAAATTGAGGCGATTGCATATAGCAATATCAGCCGGATCCATAACCCCATCTAGTGTACACTTCACTTGAATAGTTTCCTGAAGAGAATGCGAGATCTTCCACCAAAGATGCATAACACCAAACTGAACATCTTGGAAGATTCGAGGATTCCTCTCCAGCTAGATATGCTAAAGAATGAATGATGGGCCAGCAATCCAAGCAACATGTAGAGGAGAAGACTTGGAGGGATCATTGCCCAAGCAACCCCAAGGATTCCACCAAAGGTACCATAACTGAGTAGAAAAGGAGCAATGGGAGAACAGATGGGAGACACTCCTCCCCATTACCACATAAAGCACAATAAGAGGGGCCCTGAAATCCATGTTTACAAAGATTATCCCACGTAAGAAAGCAGTTGTGAGCCACTAGCCACATGAAAAAATTGTACTTGGACCAAATAAATTTACTCCAAACTTTCTTCTACCAAGGGACCTCAGCATCCCCGAATAATTGTCTAGTTATCTCCTTATACCCAACAGAGACATGATATTTACAAGACAAGGTACCTCCCCAAGCCAAAACATCTGGTCCTTGTAGAGAAGAACATTCCCTAGAGGCCAAAATTTGAGAAAACTCTTGACGATCCACCTCTGTGCTTCCATCTATAACCAACTACAGGTCCCAATTGATAAGGAGTCTTGTAATGAGCCACTTTATATCCAGCAGCATGAAAAGACTCACAAAGAGTCTAAAGATGAGGGTACATGGATAAAATATATGGGAATCCATCCCAAGCATCAGACCAAATCAAAGCCTTAGAGCCTGCCATACATATCCAGAAGAGACCTCTCTTGACTAACAAAGCACTAGTCTTCAGAGTATGCTAGACCATAGAGCCACGACCTTCAAGAGGAAGTGTAGAAATAGAGCAAGGATCAGCACCCCGAAAATATTTATGGGTGATAATAGGAGCCCAAAGCTGATGTTGGCCAGAGCACAATTGCCAATAAAGCTTAGCAGCCAACGCTTGACTACTCAAGAGAGCTGATTGAAGACCAAGACCACCCTCCTTTTTAGGCCTACAAACAGTCTCCCGGCTAATCAAATTCCATTTAGTACTACACAAATTATCACTCCGAAGGAATTGTCAAGAAAGAGCATTAAACTCCTTGAGAAAGTAAATAGGAGCAGCCAGAACCATGCTTCTATAAGTAGGAAGAGCTTGAATGGAAGATGACTATTCTTGCCATTCCTTTACTTTTTCATTTTCATCTAGCATACTAGGCACAAAATTTGGGGGTTCCTGTAGCAATTATTTTCATTTTATTTTGAATTAATTGTAATTTCCCTACAAAGAAACCATTCAATTCCTTTACCCTATGAATTAATTTCCTGACACAAATAATCAGCCCTTTGGGTAAATCTTTCTTTTGTGGCAGCATGGGTACAAGGTTTTAAAAAAAATGGGTGTATGGGCACCATGTGGTGAATAAGGGAGACAATAAGGGGATTGCCTTAGAACATTGATACTTTGCCCCCTGCAAAACAATATAATTGCTATGTACATTTTGTGAGGCATACTTCAAAAAATTTATTTTGTAAATCAACAAATTCTTTATGGTTCTGATCTCAATCTCCTTACTTGATTCCAGTTCCTCTTCATCAATAGCTATGGCTTGGTCCATTACATCCCCTATTTCAGGTGCATAGCCCTCTGTTTGCACACCTTTATCTTCAATCTCAATCGCTTCATGATAGAAACCTTTGAAGGATGGATCAATCTTCTTCATTTTTTTCTTCATAACTCATCACATCTCTCCATTTTATCATTCGTTCTTTGCAAACATTTTCATCCAAATAATTTGCAATTACATCTTCATCCCATAAACCCTTGGTTGGAGGCAAGCGGTATCCCCTCATTTGTTCTAGTGCATTCCTGACTACATTGAAAGGATCACATGTTCTTGCAGGAACAATTGGCAATTTATAATTTCTCAAGATTGCATCTGTTTCTTCAATTGCATTTTTGCCAATTTCAAAATCTCCAATTTTGGAGCATCTACAGATAAATGTGCCCTTTCTGACATTGTAACCTAAATACTCCTTATTTATTGAAATTAATTGCCAGAAGAACTCCACAATCCCTAATCTTTCTGGAATAAATTTGGGGAGAAGGTGGGGTGGCTAAGGGCATCCAAAAACCCTAATAACTGAATAATCTTCATATAGAAAAAGACTTCCCCAATCATGCCCTAATTGTTTTCCCTCATCATAACATCTAGTGGGCTTAATCAGTTTCCTTACATTTTTGGGCACCCTTTCTATTATAGCTCCTAACAAATTCAAAACATGGTACACAAAATCTTTATAGAATGAAATAATATTTGAATAGGGGTAGAATCTTTGCCATACCCTTGTCCATCGCTACACAGGTAGTTTCTCTCCCCATTCTTCTTTGCTTTCAATGAAGCTTGGATCAATGAATTGAACATTCTTATACAGAATTAGGTGCATGAGCAACGAGTAATGATGACATTTGAAATTCTCTAGTCTCCCTTCCTGGACTGCAACTATTTCATCATGAATTTTGTTGGCTTTATTGGTGATAGTCATACCCAACATTGGTGTATGAGTCTTGAATATTCAATGCCATGATATAATGTCCACTTGTAGTATCCATAGTCCCATCCGAGCCTAAAACCTTATTTAAGCCAAAAACAATATTATGTAAATATCTTTTAAAATACCTTAAGGGCACAAAATCTTCCTGCTTCTTCGGTATCACTCCTTTTTTGTTTTTTGACATTGGGATTTGTCTGGTCATGACTCTAACAGTGTAGAAATTCTTATGACTGTTAAAATTCTCATTGAATTTCTCCAAGTCAATCGGTAATGACATAGGTCCTAGGTCAAAAGCTTCAATAAAAGTTTGTTTGTCGAGTGAGCAAAGAATGCTTCTGTTCTTCCTGTGAAATGATTTACTAACAAGATTTTAAGCCTTAATCAATGGCTTCATCAAATTGACGTCAACCGAAACTGTAGCATGATCAATTTACCCAAATTCCTATTCCAAGTGTTGGATATAGGGACCTTCCCTATCTTGTTCTTGTAAAAGTACTATAACAACTCACTTCCATTTCTATCCAGCACCTCTACATCTGTACAAAAATTGTATGGGTCTTTGAATACATGGTCGTTTGCTGATTGAAGGATCGACGAACTTGGTTAAAAATGTAGCCATTCATCAGCAAAAGGACTAGGGCTTTTTCCTTTTGATGAACTCAGCGATTCCTTAATTTGAGCTTGTGCAATTAATCTTTTTTCTTCTAACATTCAGTTTTCCTGTGTCAAATTTTAACATCTATCATAAGCATAGAATACAGTTTTAACTTCGACTTCATAAGAAGGTAGTTACATCATTCATGATCATGTGAAGAAGATTACCATTAAAGTCAGTTAAACAAAATTTCTTAACTAAATACTTGAAATTCCTTTTAATGAAATTACTTCAAAAATTGAAATCACATACCTCGGAAAAACAGGGACTGAAATTCATCTAAGCATGCTTCTGCAACCACCCGGGTTAGTCCACAAATATACTATAACAATTTCTCAGATCGACTGCTAACTCAAAAATCATTTGATGAATACCACTAAATACCAATATAACTTAAATTAGGGCATCACTTATCATCTTACCAATTAGGGCATCAATTACCATCGGTTTATATAGGGCTTCTGGTATTGCGTTACCACTTAGAGCTTCCGCGACCACGGATTCAATTTAGGGCTTCTGCGACAACAGATTTTATCTATGGTTTTCCGCAACGACGGATTCAATTTAGGGCTTTCGATACCACCATATCAATCAAGGTACCTGCTGTCACGCAATCAATTAGGGCTTCGGATTTCTTTTCCTTCAGATTGCTTATCTGTGACAATTTCTCAAGATTAGATAATTACTTATATTCAATATTCATTTATATGAAGTAAAATGATGATAACAATGAATATACCTCAATTTAATCTTACCTTCTCATAAACAAAAATGATAATACCTGTTTTCGATAAACAATTGATTTCATGGCTTATCTCTGTTTGACGCATATCTGACATCTTGAGAGAGGTGAAACATTGCCAGGGGCTTTACCACCCAACCTCGGACCACAATATATATATCCCCACACGATCTTTAACGAGAAAGGCCCTCCCTACCCGGAATTGACAGGGAACATCTTAACATTCACTGGGCATCATGATATATAACACGCCATACGACTTGGCAGCAGGAGATCATCATAACAGGAAAATGCATGAGCTATTATTAATGATATATATTAAAAAGTCATAACTGATATCACCGGTTCTTATTGTTGATGAATGCCCCCTTAACCTCATTAGGCCTCCAAGCCTGTGATTTCCAGATGCTTGTTTAATTTTAATAAATTCATTCTTGCAGGGTATGAATGTTTGTAATACATTCTGAACTGAATATCCATATCTTTTATACATGTTTAATACTCTCTTATGAATGAAGAAACATTTATGGTTTAAGACAATTTTCCAAGAACAAGAATTCTTTTACTGACCATCTTGATTCAGTCTGCAATTGTATTAATGAAAAAGAGACACAATGAACATTCTTGATTCAACAGTTGCATTAGAAAGAAAAACCACGATTGGCCATTCTAAATTCGGCAACATTCTTACTTGTCTCCTATGCTTATATTCTTCAACCAAATTGTAATATCTATACCCTTGAAAGACAAACTCTCAATACACACAGATACAGTAAATGAACTCATATTATATCCAACTTGCAAACTAGAAAAGAACAACTTATTGCACTCACTAACCATCAATAGATCTTTAGATTGGTGTCTCCTCGGTGCTTGAATCCATTACATCTTATAATTAATCACGAGATTATGATTCTGCATTCTCAAATCTTCCTTGATACTCAGACTTGATCTTTATTATTAGTTTTGATGGATTGAGACAGAACAATTCATATCACATTTTTATTGATAAATGACACGGGCTGATATTGTTATGATTTATAAGCAAAGCATGGTTGAATGCAATGGTATTATCAGACAAATAGAATGAGATCAGAAGTCTTATTATTTTCTTAATCCACACTATCACAAGCTTCACTTACTGTTATTGCTAAACAGGGTTCACATATTCTGTTGGTATTCTATAAACATGGTAAGCTCAAGTGTAATGTTAAGACTCAATCTGCACATATAACCCCTTCACACTTATTTCAACCCGACTCAGAATGATGATAGGAAATGATAATAAGAAAAACGTGAGCAAAGAAGTTAAAATCGTTTTTGGTTTACCCTTACTTGTTTGCAGATTACAGTACGCCCAGCTTGGTGAAGTCTTCAGCATAAACTAAATCCCGTCGCTCAGAAAGTATGCAAGAACGGCTTTATGTTAACTTGGTTGTATGAATTCATGGTGAACCAAAATGTTATGACAGGCGATGATTGTTTGGGCAGAGAGGTCGTTGGGTATTAGAGGAAGCCTGGAACAAATAACTCACAACAGAGAGAGAGAGACTTGCATTCATCACCAACTCGGGTTACAGGAAGACAATATCGGAGACCATGGCGGGAGCAAGAACAGACGGGAGTGTTGTGTTTCTTCCAAAACGACAAGGCAGCATATAAAGATATTGATCAGCTATCCATCTTCTGCCGTTACAAGATTGAAATGCGATTGAAATTCCCATCGGTTGGAAAATATGAAACGTTGGAACAAGGGGGAAAGGTTTTATTAATATTATTATAATTCAAAAATTTATTAAAATCTTATAAGTACTTTTTAAAACATCATTCTATTAATTTATTAACCTATAAAGATGCCAAAAATATTTTTATATACAAATGCACACATATAAACGTTGCGCTTCACTTTAGTCTTTGCCTCGCAACCTTTCTTTCTTACTCACCACATTAAAATGCGAAATCTTCATTTAACCCTTTATCACAACTTTGCAATGGTTGAGTGCTTATTGTTCAAGACCACAGAGAAACTGCTTAATCAAACATCTTCGCTCCATCACAATATGAAGTCACACTGTTTATAATCAACTTTCAAAGTAGCAAATTCATATCATTTGACCATTTCACAACATCGCAACCATTTAGCTTTCCACTTCATTAACTACAACTATCCAACAAACCGATTACCTAGTCTCTTTTCACAACGTCGCATACTTAAATTCTGACTGTGGCTTAACACCTGTGAAGGTGCGAGATTGTTTATCTCCACTTTGCAGCTTATCTTCTTAACAGACCTTTCATCCTTGTGAAACAGCAAAACCTTTGTAACTGATTGCTTCGTGATTCTACGCAGCTTATGACTTAACATTCATGATACCCACGATGCTGCGAAGACTTCTGTTTTAGTCTTCTCGCCACTTCGCGAACGTTGGATACTTAACATCTTTAAACCTTCTGTTGTAGCAAACACTGCCTTAGAGTTAATTGTCACCCTTTTAGAGGCTTTGTGACTGTAAACTTTAACTCACCTCTTAACCCTACACTGCTGCGATGACCAGTTATCTCTACTTCTCCACTTCAACCTCTCGTTATCTTTAACTATAGGAGATGTAGCGATGACTTCTAAAGCTTGACTACCACAGATATGATTCACATGTTCGCAACTTAAAACCCTTTAAGTGAAATAGAAGCCACAAACTTGTGAACTCATGCTTTTCTCCACTTCGCAGCCTTAACTTGAAGGTTTACAATGCTGCCTGTGACATTGTGATGACCTTGTAGTTGATTGCCTCGCAGCTACAAGAACTAGAGAACAAAATGAGGAGATGATGTGATCAAAGGGATTTCAAGACATCATAACTTAAAATATTTAGGTCACGGCTTAAGATACATGAATTAAAAAAAAGACTTAGGGATATGAATTTTAGGCGTATAAATAGAATTTTAATGTATCCCTATTTTATACTTGCATATCAATTTATGAAACCCTAAGTAGGGTAAACACAATTTTTTCCTGATTTTCACATGACATCAAATTTTTTAAAACTTAGTGAAACTTCAGACCATCATTAGACACATTGATAACCATCATGGTTCTCTGGGCCGGATTTTGTCGGACACCATGAAAATCTATTACAGTTCTTCTGGCTAGATTTTGCCGGACACCATAATTGACTGCATTTTAAGTGGTGTATAACCTTGTGTTATAATTCCTTCAATTCCCTCCTTGCTAAAGAGGGAGTGTTAAGTATATTAGTTTCATTGTAATTGAAGCAATATATATATAAAATCTGATTATTCATACAGAGACACACACACACACACGGATTTATATATTATCTCTTTTGCATTCATATTCTCACACACACACACATATATACATAAATATCAAACCTTATAATCCTAACCGACCAAATCAATGTGTGTCGAATGAGATAAGTATCAGGCATTTGGTATAAAACAGACAATGAACTGTCACTAGTTATAGTTAAGGCTGCGATTGTATTATGGATATTCAAACTCAGACTAGGCCGAAAGTGTTGTTGATTGCAAAAGTACCTCTGGATGTTGTTTTAGTATTGGATCAACCATGATCTATTGGTTTAGCGAGATGCAATCTTCAGTTGAACAAAGGTCTTCTGAAGCTGAGTACATTGTACACTTCATGGGAGCTTGAGAAGCCGTGTGGTTGAGAAAACTATTGGTAGAGTTGTTTGGACAAACTATGAATCCCACAATTGCACACTACGATAACCACTATTGTATAAAGCTTTTTGCGAACTTAATATTTCATGAGAGGTCTGAGCTTATTGAGATTCCTACAATTATATTATAGATGCAGTGGAGAGAATTGTAATATGATTGAGATACATTAGCATTGATGAGCAAACCACAAACATTCTAACCAAGTCTCTCTCAAAGATAAAAGTGGATCACTTTGGAGGTAAGCTTGGTGTGGTAAAATTGTAAATTTTTGAGGTTGAGTCTCAATAAAATCTGCTGTACAAATATTGTTTATATTAATAAACTCTTTCTCATATGAGTTATTAAATGATCTTGTAGAAACATTATGAAAGGTGAGGATCTTTCTTTAATGTTTATTTGTCGTTAATATTGTAAAGTGATGACTTTAAAAATAACTTAACCTACCATAATGATGGGTATCATATGGTTGATATCTTTGCATATATTGTGATAGTTCATATCTTTTACTTAATATTAACTGAGTAGCGTGAAACTACAAGAAATTGTGTTATTGAGGTATGTCATGGTGGATGCTATGAATTATAGCATTCGTGGATATGCCATGAACATATATCTTCTTTGGTAGGCATCATGAGACTTGAGTGCATATCGGAAAAGATATGAATATGATGAATATTATATGGTTGATATTCAAAGTCAACCATAGTTTTAATGATACTGTGTGTTAACATCTATTATGGATGTCATGTTGATGCTCTTTGTATATAGTTTTGAGATGATAAAAAATTAACCTTCCTAGCTAAGAGGGCATGTTATTAATTTAGAGCAAGCTTGCACGGGGATGGGGGTACTTGGGATACTTAGGGTATTGGTACGGGTGTGGGTACAACTATTTTTCATAATGGGGGATGGGGGTATTTGGGTATGTCAAACATTATTTTTAATTATACTTTTATATTTATAGAAAATCTTAAAATATGAGTCATGGCAATGGTTTTTCAAAATAGGAAAAGTGATAAAGTTTGCAAATGTAATATATTGTTTTCAGTTTCAGATTTGCTATATGTTTGTAATAATAATAGATGATAAATGTTTGGATGCATAATAGAGAAGCCAAACATTAAACATGAACTAGAAGATCATAAATCATATGACAATGACATATTGCAAATGATAAACTTCTGAATTGAACAGTGATAAAATTTATTGTTAATCCATATTGTATCAAAGTTTCAAACTGATTAGCTATTGAATTAAGCTTGTAAACAACAAGCTGATATGCAAACAAAAAACCGAAAAAAAATAAATCAGAAATCTTAATCAAGGTCCTTACCTATGATGTTCTTCACAGTGTACCCAGTTATTGGGATATGTTTACCCCAGTAGTTGGGTACGTGGGTATGAGTACCAATGGTGTGGGTACGAGTACCCATGGAACCTTGACTTGTAGTTTCGGTCAGATAACTACGATTGATAAAATCAAATCAATACATGGTGTCTTGCACTTATACATCTGATGTCTATCCATTTTCTAGTGATATTCTTATGAGTATTATTATCAAAGAACCAAAACTCAGAATCAACATGGCCTACTCTACTTGTGAATTGGCTCAGAATTGGCTATGAATTAGCTATGAATCAGCAAAGTGAAAAAGCTCTTGAAATTTAGCTTAAACACACTATAACATCATCAAATAGAAGCTAACATATATAAACGAGGAACATACATGATAAATCCATCATGGTTGAAGGAAATAGAAAACATAATCATATGACATAGATATATAAAATTATAGTGTTGTCAAAGCAAAAATGTATGCAAAACCCATGAAACCAATGACATAAAATGTTCCATGAAACATGTCTTTGTAACAATAGAGCATAAATGTAAATAGTAACACTGCAACTTTGAATACAAATTGCTTGATATCTTTACTTCTAATCGTTGGAAAGTGTTAAATTTTTTGGATTTTGTTATTGAATTGAATTATCTTTCCATTGGTTTTGATCTCATATTAAGTGGCTTTGTATTTGAGGAGAAATGGCAAGCCGTAGAGCAAGAATTCATTGAAAATTAGTGAATGTAATGTTTTTTCCTTTGATAATGTGATATATCATATATTTGATCTAATGAAAAGTTTTAAATGTTGCACATGATTGAAAGAGGTTAAGGAGGATTTAATTAATCTTCTTAGAATATTGGAGTTCATGGTATGTTCTATCAAGGAAGGTATTCTCAAAGTTATTTGTAGCTATATATCTGATGTGTTTCGAAAACATCAATATTTGCTAATCAAACAATAAAAAATTTAGATAATTATAACTCATAATTGAGATGCAACCAAATAAAGAAACCAACAAAAAAAATTGATCTTTGTTTTTTTTTTTTTGCCGAGTCACAAGGTACATAACTCGACAATTTAGGCAGAAATCGCCTAAATTGGTGTTTCAGGCGATTTATGCCTCAAAAATCGCTCAGGCAATTCAATGAGTTATGAAAAAATCAGGAGGGTCAAGTCGAATTGTCGAATAGCCTAAATTGGACAAATTTCAGTTATTCTTGTTACTTTGAGTACTATAATTGATGTTTATTGGAGATAAATATACATTTGTGTGTGTGTGGGGATAAATTTGTGTTCCTTATGATCCATAAATATTAATTATAAAAATATAGTAGATGATGAGATTTTCAATATCGATCTGGATATGCTCAATGATTGAAATTGATTGTATATGATCAAATAAATATATTTTCGAACATGATTCTTTGTTCGAACATATATATGTTTGATCATCGTAAGTACTGTGTCATACATTTTAAAATTCTGATTGTTCTGATTGCACATATATACTGATCGCACATCATGTATATTCAAAACTGTCTCATTATCTTTATCGGCATCTTACCCGATTAATGTGATTCATTAAACTGTCAGAAAATGGCACTACGAGAGTAGGGACATGTCTCTTTGTGAATTAGAATTAGATTCACATAGAGACATGTCTCTAGATGATGATTTATATATTCCTCTATCTATAATCTGATCTATACCTCTTAACACTCTCTAGGTTGTAAGCTCTTCTACCACTACATACTGCTTTATCCACTCAGTGAAGTGTAAGCAGTTGGGTTCAAAAAAAGAAGACTTCATGTATGGTCAGAACAACTTGCACCTCCTAGCATGTAAGAATCCAAAATACAAGAAGGGGCCAAAGAAGCTTTGACATGTAGCACCTGCGTCTGCTGACTTGGATATGATCATCCAGGATCTTATTAGAGCCACTTTTCTTTATATGGATGATGACGAGGCTGCCACAGAACCCTCTATTGCCAGTGGAACCGGTTTGGTTTCGAATGCAGATGATGATTTACCACTTGCAGCTGTTCAAGACCCTATTGATCTGTATTTTTTTGATAAATAATTTTATGATTGATAAACACTTTCATGATTCATGAATATTGAATCATGTCTCAAACTTTAATGAGCTATATTTATTTCGTAATTCAGTAAATTCTGTGTGATGAATTTCTTTAGAATTGTGAACATAGACCAGTGATCAAGTATTTAAATTTTTAAACACAATGTTTGTCTTTGACAGTTGGCATTGATCAATAATCAAGCATCATAGTTTCATACTACAAAATTATTCAGTTTTACCATTATATATATTTTTCTGATTTATTGTAAATATTAAATATACACACACACACACCTATGAATCATAATGGAAAATAAATGTTCACGAATACAGAAAATAACAAATGAACACGATAGTTTCATACTGCTAAATTATTCAGTTTTACCATTATATACATTTTTCTGATTTATTGTATATATATTAAATATACACACACACACCTACGAATCATAATGGAAAAATAAATGTTCACAAATGCAGAAAATAACAAATGAACATGACTTTTTGAATAACTGAGGCTCGAGCACAACGGACAACTGTTGTGCATATAGTCTTGGAATAACGACAGGTACAGTTAAGCCATTATCTTGGAGAAGGATCATGGAGTATGAGCCAGAATAGCTTAAATGAATGAAGATACCAATGGGGCAGAAGACAAAAACACTTTGTTTTGTAGAAACTGGGGATAGAGAATCTCAGAAAGCATTTGTATCAAGCTATGTCAAGGTGACGTGTTAACAACATGGTAGTGATCTGTCTATAACATCCACAATTTCAATGTAGATCTGATTCAAGTTTCTTGCTATTTCTAAATAAATTCCTGAATGATGTCTATGAATCTAGAGCTGTCCTGAATCCTAATACAAGTGACGTCTTTGGCAGTAGTTTTAATGTGACTCATAACATTTTTTTTGCTCTTTGTAGTTACTTATTATCGTAATATATTTTCCATGTGTTTTCTTTACCATTATTGATTGGATTTCTCCTTCATTTCTAGAGTGTTCTGTTCAGTCCGTTCTTCTTGTCTTTGTTGTTACTGATGTTACCTTCTTATGCACATAAAAACTATTTAACTAACTATTCAGACATATCAACATTGATTCTCATCATTCTTGTTTTATACAGGCCCTCAGGGTTGCTTTGGCAGAGACCTTCTATGGAGATTTTAACATAAAGGATTCTGAAATCTTTGTTTCTGATGGTGCAAAATGCGACATTTCTCGCCTTCAGGTACTTAAATTGATGACATCATGTTTTCATACTGTTTTGTTGGTTGGATACGTTTCATGATGCAAAGGATGCATAAAATGTTCCTCTTTGTTAATAAGTTTCTTACTTAGAGCAACACATTACAATGAGGCATGCAGTAACTGTATAAAGGGAAATCATTGGATTGAGCTTTTCTTTGAGAGATATTTGAGAAGGACACAATTTTATGTTAGGGTGGACCTGTGAGATTTAATGTAATTTATTGTAAGCTAAGCTTGACGTATACAATTGGTACTCCACATCTATATGTGAAGTATAAACTATTTGTGTTAGGTAACAAGTAACGAGATCCTATGGTTTAGGGATAGCTGATCTATATATTTTTGCAAAATCTACAATCCAGAATCAAATCTCCTCTGCCCAACACACAGGATTATCATGAAATGATGGACATTTTGTAAACTTCACGCTTGACTGAAATACTATAATTAAGATGTTTTGGAAGTAATCTGCTTTATAAAAGCTAAACTTGATTGACTGAGCTTACCCTTGTTAGTTAATATTGCCTTGGCCCTTGACTGAGCCTTTAACCTTAAAATATTGAAGGAAATGTTGTTGTAGTTCCCTTAATTGCAGACCACATAAAACTGCTTCCCTCAAACAAATGGAATCTCTGTAAGGAATGAAATATATGTTAATGTTGTGCTGTAATCTGATTTCCTAATACTGAACTTGACTGAGCGAGATTTCAGTTGCCAGCTATTGTTAATAATTAAAAGACAGAACCTACTAAGAAATATCAACAAATAGAGAGCACGCAAGAACAAGTGTGTCTATCCAAGACATTTGCTCAATTCCCATTAATAAGCCTTCTGTGTCCAATATCTTGCCCACACCATTAGAATAGTGATAATGTAAGCAATAACTAGAATATTGTAGAAACTATCTGTATACCTTCCCAACACAAGTCCAATGCTCTCTACTAGGGTCAGATATAAAATAAATATCCAACTTAACATAAACCATTTCATATATGAGGCCACCGATAATACTAACATAATGTATGGTTTATGTTTTCAAATCATAATTTGATCTAGTACACATGTCTAGTGAAAGCTTAGTGCCTTTGGTAAAGGAATGCTCATGGGGTTAAAAATTTGCATAGGGAACCACTACAAAATATTGTCAGCATTTTTACTTTGACTAAGACAAAGCTTTTTGTGAACTCGACCGATGCTGTTTGTTATTCTCATAGTTACACCGCCCTGCAGGACGGGGGGACGATGGGACAAGTTTCTGAGACAAAGGAGACAGAGGGGCCTTGATTTGGGGAAGGCAGGGGGATGGTAGTGGGGGGTGGCGGGGGGAGTAGGGGTGTACATGCTATACATATGGTACTTAAAATGCTAGTTATGAAAAGATGTACTACAATATAAGATATAAAGATGTAAAAAACTTAAACATTGAACATTGCGTTGAAGTTTTGAATTGGATCATCATGATTCATGATCAAACAATGAACATTGAACATCAGCAAATGAAAGAGTGTCAAATTATATAATTTTAAATTTATAATATATATCAGATCAATAGTATGAGTATCTACTATCTAATCAATGATCATATGAGTCATGACATAGAGATGATTACAATAAGTATCATGTGCCATGAATCTTTGATATTAAAATAAGTATATAATGCAAACAAAAACTACAAGTCTCCAAGAGCCCATATCAAAATACCAAATGAAACAAAAAAATATTAAAATAATGCCTTTTTTTCATATTTTAGAATTTGCCCCATGTTGTTGTCGTGGGAGACGTCCAACTATCCTCCCACACCCAAAGGGGACTCGGTCACGTCCCCCCACACCCATAGGGGATGTGGGGATGTTTCGCTGTCTCCGGCGGAGGTAGTGCTCCGAGTTGCTTGACTGAGACATTGAGACGATGTCCCTTTGTCTCAGGTGCATCCCCGTCTCGGGTGCGGCCCGGTTTTGGCGAGGTTATGCGTCCTTGTGTTTCACCGGTTATTCTTAGATTGACTTTGGCTGCCGCTGATCTTTCATATCAAACACACCAAAAAATAAAGTTTTAATTGTTACCAAATAACTTGTAATCAACATGCTAGACAATAATTAGAATTTAATTATTATTGTATTTAATGTAAATAGAATGATATTTTTTGCTCCTAACATAACTTACAATGCAAAATCATTGAACTTTGGATACCACATTTTAGGAGATCATTTCAAACTATACAATGGCTATTTTAACTTGCAAACCAAAATTTTACCCCTTTACCTTGAACTTGCCTGGCTATCACATGTAAATTTCCTCTTAAAGATCCATATGCAGAAAAATCATTGTGACATCCATTTTCTCTACTTGAAAATTACAAGGAGTAGTAATTGAAAATTGGAATCTAATTGAAGAAATTCAGCAATAAGAAATCAATTCCCTTTGTCTACAAGCATCTCTTAGACCCTAGTTTGACTTTCTACCTTGCTAACTTACCATTTGTTTTGTATTTCTTATAATACACTCACAATCCCACGAGCTTTATTTCCTCAAGAATACTAGAAAGATCTTAGTTGTCATATTTGTCCGAGGCCATCTTCTCCTCTTGCAGGTCTTACTTCTACAAATCATAGTCATTTGAAGAGATAGCTTCTATAAGAGATCTCATTTCATCATTGGCACTCACATGAAAATAAATAGTCAATGGAAACTTAGTGGGCTATACTTGTTAGGTAGGTTTAGTTGTCTTGTGGATTGTCTCAAGGGTGGAGTAAGAGTTTTTGCTTGTTCTTACGCAAGCTCAAGTTGCTTAGAACTTTGACTTAAAACCCTCTTCTTCCAATTCATACTCCAATCCATCATTTTTTTCTTCAGCATGTGTTTTTTTCTTTTCTTTTTTGAGCTTACTTTTTAAATGTATCATTTCCTTCCTTCCTTTTCCTATGGTGACATCAACGGACCTAAAAATACCCTAAGATCCCTTTGGTGAAGCTATGGAACAATGATGTCATGTTCAAATTTGCAAAACAAGCACCTCACGGATCACAAAAATAAACAAGAACATCTTCCATAGGGATGTTAACGATAAATTATTGCTACATTTCTCAAGATGAAATGTTTTTATAGAAGATAATATTTCAAAAAATATGCAAAAGCTAACTCAAACTAAAGATAGCAAAGATGAACTAGATGTGCAAACCAGAGCTGCATGACATGCAAACAAGAGTCCAACTAGATTGAACTTGCCTAAATTAGACTCAGCTAAGTAAAGTTAAGCAAGGGCAGCTTGTGCTTGATTATGCATAGGAATATTCTTAGTATGTGCAAAAGCAATTAATGCATCATATGTGAAAATGCCTAATACAACAAATATGCATACTCTTAACATCCCCACACCCCGCTGCAGGTGAAATTGAGGGAGACAAACTCTATGCATGAAATGCACGAATGAGTTTTGGCAACTAGGTTTAATAATCATGTACAATGAAAACTTCTCAAAGTAGAGAAAAAGGAGAAAACCACATGGGAGAAAGCTCGTCTCTAAAAGTGAGAGATACATTGCATGAAATGCAAAGGAAGGACTAAGAAGCTTTCAAGAAATGTCCCCTAAAAAATATAAACATCAATAACATCCTTGAAGCATAAAGAAGTTGTAGACAACTGTTGAATGATAACTTTCATAGAGCTGAATGAAGGACCTCCTCTAAGAAAGATGATTATCAGGTTCAAGAAAAGAAGAATCTCCATTAATGCCCCCAATGACACTGCTCAAACAATGAACTGATGGCAAACAAAGTGTAAACATTTGTCAGTCGAAGATATAGATGACACATGAATGTGTACAAGTTGAAAATACATGTGTCAATAGTCTAAAGAATTGATCAATTAATGATAAGTTGTCTCCACAAAATTGGAATGCAAGAATATCTATATGGTAAAAGCTCCATCTCATCGAAATATAACCAGCATCTCTGACTAGTATATATGAACAAATACCAGTGTTACCCGAGTGCGTGGACCAGGCTCAAAAACCCAGCGCACCGGGTGCGCGTACGTCCCTAGTGCATGTACATCCTACACCCAAGTACCCCCACGACGCAAAAACACGCGACCACAACGATCAGAGCACCCGGTTGGGACACGAGGACGCGGGGGTGCACGTGGGGTGCGGCTAGGGTGAGGCCGACATGTTCTTTTTTACTTTTAGCGAGGGAAAACTAATTTGGTGAGCGTTCCATGAGGCCTATTTCCATTTTTGTTATTTATATTTGAACAATGAATTTTGAATCTTTCATCTTTGTCATTTGATAAATTGATAGTTAATGGTTGACTTACATGGGTACTATGTGTGGTTTATATTTTTCATTTATCATTATCATTATGTTTAAAAGTTTTAGCATTTTACTAAGTTCAATAGTCATTGGTAATGGCTATGAAATTTCAAGTTTCAAGTTTGAACTTATGGTTTGTGAATCACATTTCAATTTTCTATATTTAACTATATTTGGTATGTTATGTTGAAGTATCATTTCATAATTAGCATTTTCAGTCATATATATATACTAAGCAACCCCTCCCCCCCCCCCCCCCCCACCCCAATTGCTGCACCCCCGTGTCAGTGTAACATTGAGAAATACTGAATGCTTAACTCACTCCAAAGCGAAACTAATGAGGTATTAGTATGACAATAGAAATGCCCTCATGATGCTGATAAGTGAGAGGCATGATAAATCTAGTGAAATTGTGTCACTGAGCGAGTGAACCCATGCCTAGGATAGAATTAGTAAGATTTGATGTTGTCATGGAGGGACACTCATTGAACAAATGTGTGATGACAAAACAAAAGATGCTATGCAACTGCTCCATGGCACTTTATATGACAATGCATGCAGAAAATAAGGCACAATAAACTGCACAAAAAATCTTGAAAAGAAAACATAAGTGTGGCACTTATTTCCATGTGTTAACAAATAGAGAAGTGCATGAAAGAGTGTTCAAAATGCCCAAATAGGGCAAAATGTTGGAGATGAAAAATTGAAGAAATGTTGAGAGGGGGAGGAGGTGAATCAGTATTTCAAAAATTTAAAAGTAATTGCAACTGAATGTACACAAAGAAAACAAAGATACAGGGATTTATCTTGTGGAAACCCTTTTGGGTAAAAACCATGGTATCACTAATCACTGCAAATGTGGGCTACAACCCAGTACATCTAAGGCTCCAACATTCTCAAAAAAAAGAAGGCTTCAACTTGATCAGACTGAGGCAACTAACTCTAGAGTCCTCAACATCTAGCTAACTGATGAAGCAACTGTATGACAACCAGTTTTTAATCTTGTTTTATCATGAAGTGATAAAACATTTTGAACAAGAGCATAGACGCAACAATTTCTTCCTTCCCCATTTTCTATCACTATCTTCTTGTTTCAAATGAAAATCTAACCCTCCGATTCACACACTACCTAAGGAATAGAAAAACCTTTTTATGTTCACCAGTCTCTGCTTGTATAGCAAAATTGTGTGTCTAACATGGGTACACAACCTGTCCATGATGTTTTCATTGCTACCTGCATGAAAGTAATTGTTGAAGTATGATGATTACATTATGCTAAAAATTGTTCTTTGTTCGGCTTCATCGCACAAAAAGAACACTTGTTACCTTCAGAAAACCAGAAAATCTAGTACATTCTGCAGTAGTTTGCAGCCTTCGGTTAGAAATTCAAGAATCCCACACAGGGTCGACAGTTACAAAGAGTGTAGTGAAGAAATCCGGTTTACTAAATATTCTCTTGTGGACCTCACTATCCTGTGGACTAACATTCTCTTGTGGGCTTAACTTTCCCATGGACTAACTTTCCTATGGACAAACTTTCCTGTGGACAACTTTCCGTTGACTAACTCTACCATAGACAACTTTCCCGTGGACTTCATTTTCCTATGGAAACACAAGCGGACGACCATTTTCCCATGGACTACCATTTTCCCATGGAAAGAAGTCAGTCGGCCTAGAAGATTGAAATGAAAAATACTAACAATCTCCCCCTATTTTTCATTTATGGCAACCCATATTGATCCTACAATATTCCTGAAACTTAGTTGTCCTAAAGCTGAACATACAACTCCCCTTGCAAGCATATGACATAACTCCCCCTTTGACATCAATGACCATGAGATATAGCAATGAAAATCTCTCCCTGGACATATGCCATTTAATTAGGCAGATGAACACGAAGCTTATTTCGAAGATACTCAAAGCTCTTCCGGGATAATGGTTTTATAAAAATGTCAGCAACTTGTTCCTTTGAACAAACATATTTTAGCTTGACCATGTTGTTAGCAACTTGCTCTTTCAGATAGTGATACTTACTAGGAATGTGCTTGGTGTGGGAGTGCATAACAGGATTCTTGGAAATATCAATGGCACTCATATTATCACAATATATGCAGATGGGATTATCAAATTGAATCTTGTAATCAATCAAGGTGTTCTGCATCCAAATTACCTAAGTGCAACATGAAACTGCTGCAATATACTCCGCTTTAGCAGTAGATAAGGAAGTGCAAGACTGTTTCTTGCTGAGTCATGAAACCAAACAACCGCCTAGAAAGAAAACACAGCCACTTGTGCTCTTCTTGTCATCCACTGAGCCACCCTAGTCTGCATCTGTATAGGCTGTAAGAGAGAAACCAGAGCTCTTAGGAAACCGGAGACCATATTCAACAGTTCCTTTTAAATATTTAAAGATCCTCTTAGCAACAATAACGTGAGTTTGTATTGGAGATGCTTGAAACCTTGCAACGTAACCAACGACTTGCATAATATCAGGTCTAGTGGCTGTAACAAACAGTATACTACCTAGCATTGACCTGTAGAATGTTTGATCAACAAGGGGAGACACATCATCCTTAGTTTGCATCCGGCTTCAGTAGGAGTGCTGACTGACTTGCAATCCTCCATTTTAAATCTTTTAAGCAACCCTCTAACATATTTTGCTTGTGAAATAAAAATGCCATCAGTTGTTTGCCTAATTTGCAGCCCAAGAAAATAAGACAACTCCCCCATCATAGACATTTCAAATTGACTTTTTCATGCAATCAGAAAACTCCTTGTTCGTTTTGAGACTATTACTACCAAAAATCAGATCATCAGCATAAACAACAACTATAAGAATATTGTTACCTTCCTCCTTAACATACAGGTTGCTGTCTACATATCCCCTTTTGAAACCTTGCTGCTGTAGATAATTATCCAGCTTGTCATATCAAGCTCTAGGAGCTTCTTTTAAACCATAGAGTGCCTTCTTGAGCTTGCATACATAGTCCAGATTCGACATCCATTTGAAACACTTTAAAACCTTTGAAGAATGCAAAAGCTAGAAACATTCTAATAGCTTCTATTCTAGCTACAGGTGCAAAGGTCTCATCAAAAACAACACTCAAAACTTGTGAATATCTTTACAAACCAAACAAGCTTTGTTTCTAACAACTTTACCTTCTTCATTCACCTTGTTAGGAAACACCCATTTTGTCCCTATTACGTTCTTGCCCTTGGGGCTAGGCACAAGCTCCCAAGTATTGCTCTTGTGGATCTGGTCTAACTCCTTCATGACTGTAATTTAATCCTCATCCTTGGCTGCTTCTTCATAACATCTAGGTTCATTCAAAGACAAAAATGAAAAATCATCTTTTTCAAAGTAATTCACATTTTTCCTAGTAGCCCTTGGTTTCCTTTCAGCTATGACTTGATCTAAGGGATGATTCTTTCGAACAAACTTAGAAGGAGTTTTAAAAGAAGAGGAATCGTCAATTTCACCTTGAGTATCATGCTTCGAATGCCCATGTGAGGTTTCAGCTTCATCATGTGAAGAACTTTGACTTTGACTTGCTGATTTAGTCTTTTCTTTGGCATCTTCACCATCTTTGCTTGTTCCAGCTTGTTTGAGTTGAGATGAAGAAGGTACAATAGTGCTGGTCTGAGCTTTTTCTTCATTATGACTATCCACATCTCACTAGAAACGTTAGTGACTTAATGAATTATAAAATTAACACTTTCAACATTTGTATGTAACCTTTTGTTGTAACATTTAAATGCCTTACCCTTGAGGAGTAGACAAGAAAGATCCCTCATCAGCTCTAGAATCAATCTTCATCTTTTCTAATATAACATGGACTACCAAAATTTTTAAAGTTCTTGACTGTTGCTGGTTTAGCTTTCCAAAATTCATATGTAGTCTTATTGAGCTTGGATCTCAACAAGGTCCTATTTGAATATACATAGCTATAGGAACAACTTCTCTCCTAGAGGTATTACTCACCTTTCTTTTGTTCACTAAGCAATGTGCCATTTCTTGGACTTCTATTTTTTCTTTCCATGGCACCATTTTGCTGTGGTGTTTTTGGGGCTGAAACCTGTCTTTTAATACCATGGAGTTCACAAAAGCCTATAAACTCATTAGAAGTGAACTCTCCACTATTATCAGAAGGTAAACATTTGATTTTTAAATAAATTTCATTCTCCACTAGAGCTTTAAACGCCTTGAATTTATCTAATGCTTTTGACTTTTCCTTTAGAAATATAACCCATGTCATGTGAGTATAATCATCAATCAACAACAAAGTGTTTCTCACCTTGTAAGGCTTTCTATTCTAGTTGGTCCACAAAGATCCGTGTGTAGTAGCTCAAACGGCTTAGAGCTGAAATGTTCTTTTGGTTTGAAAGAAACTCTAGTTTGCTTATATTCTTGACAATTCTTGCAAACAATTGCAAACAATATCAGCTGGCTTCTCTATCTTTGGCATGTCTCTAACAACTTCCTTCCCGCTGATCTTGACTATATTGTCAAAGTTAATGTGCCCAAGGCGCTTGTGCCAAAGCCAAGCATCATCCATGCGACAAAGACAACAGGTTTAAGCTTTAGAGCCCTCAATAATGTAGAGATTGTTAGCTGCCTTAGTTGCATTTGCTATGACATCTTTCCCTTTCTTTATAGTGCAAGAGTTTGAAACAAAACCAAGATCATATGCTTGTTCACATAGCTGACTCACACTCAATAGATTATGTTTCAGATATTTACACAGAGATAATTTTCTACAACAGTTTGACCATTATTCAACAAGAGATTACCTATACCGACAACTCCAATAGTCTAGTAGAGGAACTACTAACAAACCTTACTTTTCCACTCTTCATTTGTTTTATAGATTGGAACTTAGTTAAATGACCTGTCATGTGTCTAGAGCAACCACTATCAATATACCATATATCTTTTTCAGTCTTAGCTAGAAGAGCTATTAAAACAACTAGAGCTTTGTGTGAATCCTATTGGTTCTTTTTCTTCCATACCTTGACAATCTTTGGTAAGCCTTTAGTTCCAGCTTTAGTGAGTGATCATGCATCATAATTCTTATGACCAAACTTGTTACGACTGTAGCATATCAGATTAAATCTCCTAAATTTCAAATTTGTAGGACTTCCTTCTATAACCAGTCTTGCAACCCATAGCTTTGTGCCCAAAGTAATTACAAGAAAAACAACGACCATAAAGGAAAGGTTTGTTCACCTTGTCAGCTTGCATGTGTTGAGAGATAGCATGCTGACCATTATTTGAATTCAGCTGACCCTTTCTATTTGATAGAGAGCTTTTACCTTCTTCCCATCCAACACCTTTCTTGTCAAGAGTTGATTTTTGAGAGACAAGAATGTCATCCAAGGGCATGTTGTTACTACTTGAGAACTCCAAACTGGACAAGGTAGTAGATTTACCAATGCTTCTGACTAAACCAATCTCAGCTTCTAGCTTCACAATGTTACCTTTCTTCAGCTAAATCTTGATTCTCAAGATTCTCATGAATTATCTTGGCCTCCTCATTTTGTATTTTTAGCTGAGTCAAGTGTTTTTCAGCTTCACTAAGAGCCATAGCAATCTTTAGTTTTTCTTCTGTCTCTACTTGCAGCAAATGAACAAGATTTCAATTTTTCTGCTTGAGCTTCTTAATTTCAGCCAGGACTGCAACTTATTCAAATTCTAAGTCAACTTCATCATTCATAACCACATCTTCAAAGAAGCCTTGATCTTCAAGCTGAGCATCCTCCATAGCTAAATGAGCCATATCCTCTTGAAGGTCTTTACCATAGGTGTTGTGTAATTGCTCCCACATTTATTTGGCTGTTTTGAGATGAAGAACTTTGTCGCGTAGAGAATCTGCAAGACAACTTATGATATCACTCAATGCCTTTGCATTTTTAGTCACCCTTTTTTAAGAATTCAGAGGATTAAGGGGTGGATCATATTCAGCTGAGACACATTCCCAAACCTCAAGTCCAAGAGCCTTGATGTAGGTCATCATTCTTAAGCTCCGAATGGTGAAATTAGAGTCATCAAACTTGGGAACCCCACAATTAACATGCTGATCCAGATTCAAGTCATCAATGGCCATGAACAAAATCTCATTATTTTGAGGATTATCCTCCCTACTAGAAGAATTTTCGCTGCCATTTTTAGAGAATAAAACCCTTTTTGTTTTATCAGCTTTCCCAATGACGTTTGGAGAATCTTCTTGTTCTTCTAGCCTTTGCGTTCCTTTCATCCTGACTGTCATCTTCTTTCTCAAAAGGGCATTTAGATACAAAGTGGCCTTGTTTTCCACAGTTGAAACACTTTAGAGAGATCTTGCTTTATCTTTTGCTAACATTGTTTTTCAGTTTCCTCACAAGATCTACAATTTCGTTATTTGAGCCTTCTTCTGAACTTTCACCTTGTTTCTTTTCTTTTTCCTTATTGGTGTTAAAAGCATTGAATGCCATCTCCCTTTTAGAGGTGCCTTCAACTCATAGGCAATTAAAATATTATGCAACTTATCAATGGTAAGAGTATCCAAATTAGAGATTTCTTCAACAACATATACTTTAGCATTAAATTTCACAGTAATAGATTCGAGGAATCTTTTGAACCACTGTTTTCTCCCAAGTCTTTCAACGCATTTACAACTTTATCGACTTGAAGAAAACAGGCAAAAATGCTCTCATCTTCTTTCATGCGAAGACTTTCAAAATTTCGATTATAAGCTTTGGGCACACAGATGGATCAACGCATCCTACTATTTTATGGGTGGACTAGAGCTTCATTCCTTCCTGGACATAGCCTTCAGAACTAGGAGATTCACTTGGGTTGGCCACTATCTTGGTAAAGGGAAGATGGAGAGACAGTTCAACTGAAAGAAAGAACAACATAATACTAATGTGCACATGCAGTTAAAATATCTCATTGGCACTCAAAAGGTTCATCCACTTACAAAAAATAGTATCGGTGGTGAAAATTATGCAAGACCTCAAGCACTCATGGTAACAAAAGATAGACCTACCCTCGAGCTTTTAAGCCTTTGAAAGAGAGACCCAACGCTGATGCCAATTGAAAAATTGAAGAAATGTTGAGAGGGGTAGGGGGTGAATGAATATTAAAAATAATTAAAAGTAAATGCAATTGAATGAACACAAAGAAAACAAAGAAACAGGAATTTATCTCGTGGAAACCCTTTTGGGTAAAAACCATGGTATCACTAATCACTGCAAATGTGGGCTACAACCCAGTACATCCAAGGCTCCAACCTTCTCAACAAAAAGCAGATTTCAACCTGATCAGATTGAGGCAAATACCTCTAGAGGCCACAACCTTCGGCTAACTGATGAAGTAGTTGTATGGCAACCAATTTTTTTATCTTGTTTTATCATGAAGTGATAAAACAATGTAGACAAGAATACAGATGCAATAATTTCTTCCTTCCCCATTTCGTATCACTATCTTCTTGCTTCAAATGAAAATTTCACCCTTTGATTCACACACTACCTAAAGAATAGAAAAGCCTTTCTATGTTCCCAACTCCTTGCATGCATATCAAAACCGTTTTACTCTTCAACATGGAACCAGACAGACCTGCAATCCCAAATCTGGACATTGCCTGTACCCGCCGTGAACCTGGGCGTGAATTTGTGCCTGCACAAGCTTGGATCCAAACCCAGGCAGGAGGGTGCGAACTTGGTAATGTATAAAATATTGCAATGTATCACAATATAGTTTTCTTTTTAAAGTGTTTTTTTGATTTTTTTTGATGTTTGATGTTTTACTGATTTCTTTGTGGCAAGGAAGGACTCTTAGTCTTTACCTTGTCTTCTTTCTTGTTTTGTCACTTGCTTTTGTTTCTTCTCAGTCACCGTTTGGTGCTTCTGCTTTGGCCGGCTCTTCTGTTTGTATGCTCAGTCCCATAAACCATGTTGGTTTTTCGTGGACATTAATAATATTATCTTATGTTATCTATCTCGTGTACTTGGATCTCATGTATCTTATGTTCTTTCTATAAAGGCGATAAACACTTAATTCGAAAATAATGAGAACTTAAACATTGTCTCTTAGAGTGGTAAATGATTGATGATAACTTGATCACAAGTACACGTTTGAAATACAAAATCCATCTCTCTCTCTCTCTCTCTCTGTGGGAGTATTCTCTAATTTTGTTTCCTGGACGAGTGTGTACAAGACTAGTGTTTTTATAGATGCGAGGAAAACATGGGTAAAAAATCAAGGACAAGAAAGATATTGGTTAAAATGCGTTTTTCACATGTTTTTGGTCTAAATTCACATGTTCTCTTTCTAGAATGTCATGATGTCAATTTTTAATTTAATAAAATTTTAATTGAGTTTTACAAAAAATGTGTTTCTTTAAATAAGTTGTCGAGTCGTTGTCAAGCTCAAAACTTTGGGCTTGCCAAGTACTCTATGAGACCAAGTATGTAAACTATGCTTATAGACATATAACATATATATATATATATATAGAGAGAGAGAGAGAGAGAGAGAGAGAGAGAGAGAGAGAGAGAGAGAGAGAGAGAGAGACGTGTGTGATTTTTTATTGATTATTTGAGGATGAATTAGCCTATTAGCCATTTTGAGAGAGAGAGACATGTGTGATTTTTTATTGATTATTTGAGGATGAATTAGCCTCTTAGCCTTCTCAAAATGTGGACCGAGCCTACTTAACCTCCTTGATTCTATGTGTTTGATATAGCAGGTTTGCTTTCAGTCTGTGTTGCTGTGGCTGGATGACTTTTTCTTTTGTTTTAATGGCACTAGGGATGGTTTGTATAGTGGTGGCTATTGGAGCTAGTGTTGGCTTCTTTTACTTTAAGTAAACCCTTTTTTGCTATGTAACTCATTCATATGTGATGTGCATTGTTTTTCTTTTCATGAAGATAGGGAGTCTCCGCATCCTGCAGGCTGAATAGAGAGGCCAACTGGTCCTCTGGAGGCTCGGCCACACATCTGCACGTAATTCCAAACAGAAAAGCCATCCAACCACAGCACCACCATTGACACATCCACAAAAGAAAACTGGCTAAGCATCTAATTGAGGAAGCTAAGATAGCAGTGCAACTTATCCTTGAACAATCATTAAAAATCAAGAATTATTTCTCCAAAATCCCGAGGAGTTGAAAATATCTGGCATAGAGCCCAGATCCTGCACGAGTAGAGAGGACCAAACAACCACAACTACTGACCCACACGTTTTGCACAACAGAATCTTCAACTCAATCTAGATGTACAACAAGGATGAGAAAACAACTATCTAGGACTACAAAGTCACATGACTCATGCTGCTCCGTCATATCACACTATACCAGCCTGACAGCACTTGCCACCCAAGGCTTGGGCCAAATCACATCTTAACCAATTCTGGTATTTGGCAGAGCAGAGTATTTTGTTCTTGGATCTCTGGCCAATAATGTGAAGGATTGTCAAGCATCTCCAATCCATCCATGGATATCTTGAGATTGGTGTGAAAATCCACCATCTGGTTCTCTATATATATGTGTGTTATGCTTGTATTCTCTAATAAATCTAAACTTCTTCAGATCTTAGTTATCCACGGCTTGAGTTTCCAGTTCTGGATATGATTTTTACAAATTGCATGAACCCAAATTTCAAATTTGTCACTCTCTTTCTATGTCAACCTCTCTAATCCCCTTCTGAATGCATAACCATAGACCTCTGACCAATGCTTGCATCTCGCCTTGTTATTTGTGGCTTTCCCCAGTTTCCTAGATAGACACCAAACATAACTTGCCCCAGCGTCAACAGGATTCCCTTTCACAGTTCCCTCTGAGTTCAATTTAAATTTGCCTTTCTATTGACTCTGGGCATTGGTTCTGTATTAGGTTTACTGGTGATGTTATCTATTGAAACCTTCTGACCTCTCCATTTTTCTGGACCTCATTATCCAAGATTCTGAAATACAAGGTCTTTTTAGATCCAAGTTTGGCATTGGTTCAAATATGAAACACGTGTGTGCACCCACACATACATACTTTCCATAACCATATATAACATGGTTACTTTTCCTGCATGGCAAGGTAATCTTTATCTGCATATTTTGTTGAGGCATTGTTTACTTGTAAGAAACTCCTTCCCCTCAACTAAGTTAAAATGAATGAGGTTCTTATTTGTATTCTAACATATATAATCTAATCTTTTCTGTGTTTGACTCTTGTTTTTCTAGGTTTTGTGCTCTGTGTTATCTGTTCTGTAGATTATGGTACTTTTTTATGCTTCTGTTCTTATGTAGGAATACTTCTTAGCTATTTTATTTTGAAGATTATGATTTAATGAATTAATACATTTTTTTTGTTCATGTAGCTTAGATTATATTTGGCACTTTGTTTGATAGCTGTTTGTTTGGATGTACTTACTATTTTAATGTGACCTTTTTAAATATTTCTTTATTGCAGCTTGTTTTTGGCTCAGATGTGACAATTGCAGTGCAAGATCCATCTTATCCGGTAAATTCTTGGAACCTTTTGAAGAAATTGGGGTCTGCATCAGGCTTTTGTATGGCACACATTATTTAGAAAACTATCAAAATGAATATGAATCTTCAGCAGTTCCATTCTAGGGCAGACAAAATGTTTTGAAGTCAACTTAGATTTGTGGAATAGAGAAGTTTATAATGCACTTAAGATTTATATGTTCGGCTAGCAAAAAAATTGGTTTGCAGTATATTGTCTGTATTCACGGTCTGCATATAAATGTAAAACTTGTATCACCTCATTATGTTTCTCTATGTAGGAATATCTCAAATTATATTTCCATTTTCTCTAAAGATGTAGTTTAATGGTGTTAGTAGTACTTCCACATCCCTTTTTGGATGGACATATCTGCATGTTGTATTGTAGATAAAACCATACTAAGTAGCACCCATGTAATTTGGTTTTGGAAAATAGTAGCAATGAAATTGAGTGCAGAAACTTTCTTCCCACTTTTTATCATCAAGATCTGAAAATTGGTAAGGTGTGAGCATGTCGTGTTAGGTTTACAATTAATTGAATTAAACTAGCTAATGATAAAATACAGGTGGCAAGATAGCCAAAGCTACCTATTAAGTGGGGTACCTATGGAAAACTTGTGGTTTGTGGTTTAGTTTAGCCTATAATTGGCCATTGCAGGTTAAGTCGGTTAGAAGGTCCCAGTTGACAGAAGCAGAGGCTCTTTCCCTTCCAAAGTACAGTGGCATTTATGATTGTTCTTCTTTTGGTTCAGTTTGGTGCACTTGCTATTTATAGTAAGTTATTTATCTAACATTGTCTATATTTGGCTGTGCACCTGAGCTGGCTTCAGTTGCAGTGATGGCCCTTGGCACCTTTACTTGATAATGTATTTAGGGATTTACTAATTATAGTAAATCAAGGGTTGATGGAGATGGACACTTTCAATATTTAGCAAGGCATCCAGATTTGACATGGGAGCAGTGGTTAGTAAGTGATGAAGTCAAAATCATTAAATAATGGTTATTAATGGAGTTATGACATTTGATTATTATTAAAGTGTAATTTAATATTAATTAAATGTTTCAAGGAAATGTTATATTGACTTCATGTGACTTTATAATTGAAGGGGACTTAATATTATAAAGTGAGCATTTAAGAACTTCATTCTAAAAGGATATATAATGATTATAAAGTCAAATTATAAGGTGCATTAAATGAATTTATTATTATGTGGCTCATTAAATGTTTTCCCTAAGTCAACAGTCAAAGAAATAAAAGGAAATGGGTTTTTAAGCTATGTCAAGTGTATTGATGAAGATTCAGGATTGATTTCCTCATGAGAAATATATAAAGAAAAATACGCCAAGATCAATCTATTCCATGCGTCGGTGAGTATTGAGAGAAGACTGGAGAGAAACATCTTAGAGTTTCATGCCTGGAAGAATAGAATGCTTCAGATGATTTTGCAACTAGAGACAGTAAAAGATCCATCGATTCTTTCTGCTAGCTATGGCTTCATACAGAGGCCACGATTGTGCTAAATGGTAATGAAATTGTAGGTTCCTGTTTTAGTTTCTCATTCAGATTTGTTGCAGAGAAATAGAGACAGCAAAAGAGTCAAATTTAAGGCTCCATGTCAGTATTTTGGGTTTAACAAAACATTCCAGACATTGCAGCCAGATGAGCCTCCTAGGTTAGCTGCCCTGCCTCTTGGTCACACCGTAGGGTCTTTGGCATTGCAATAATTTCCCAGACTTACACGTCTAGATGTTTTCTTGCATTGAATGGAGATTGTGATCATATTTTGCAAAACTACAGAACTGTGTTTGCATTCGAGGTTTCATGAATTGATGTTAATTGCAGTACTTTATTTCTAATAATTTCGGTTTGTAAGTGCTTGGTCTTGGAGCACGTTCTGGAACTCTAAAATTATCACAGTTTCATATTTTAGTGTCTAAATGAAAGTCTAGTAAGTGTTTGACATTATGTCTATGTTACATCTTTGTCTGCAAAGTGTATTGTATAAAGTCTTTGCGTATTTTGTAATCAGTTTCAGACATATATATGTACTTTCCAGCATAATTATTATTGGAAGAGCATGTCGGATGTTGTGGCAAGGTTTCCTTTTAAGCACCATTCAGGAAATCATGTAATTGAATACCAAACCAAGCATTGGAAAATGAAAACCAGTGAACTGTGACTTAGCATGATGAATGTTTGATAAAATGTGCACTCTTTAAATTGAAAAATTAGGACAAATTTGAGATGGGTTCTTACAGTGGTATTTGAGCATGCATGCTAAGTGTTTGACAAAATGTCAAACATCCAAAATTGAAGATATAATCTGTTGTGGTTATTAGAATGGTTTCAGAATGATATCCAGTCATTCTGTTGGGGATGGAAATGCAAAGTTTATAGAATTTATACAAAAGACATTTGACTGATTAACACTCGTGCGGCTGTGTTAGTTATGGAAATGCTCAGGAGAGTAATTAAACAGGGAAATTGGGTAAGGTTGCACCACAGAATATAACGAGTGACATAAGGGATGCAAAAATGGTTTTATGAAACCACCTAGACAACACATGATGAAGGATAACATGACCAAGCAAAAGGGAATCCCTATAAAAATTTGGAAGAAGATAAAGAAAGAGAAGAAGAAACCAAGGCAAGAGTAAATTGCACTTCATATACCTCCTAGTTCATAAGATGAAGCATGAGTTTAGGTGGAGCTTAGTATGGCAATTATCTTTTGCTCCGTGGAGAAAAAAATGAAACAGGTAATAAAGACAAGTTGGAGCTTTTTAAACAAAAAGAAAAAAAATTGAAGAGAGGAATCAGCTCACAGTATTAAGGAAGAATAATGAATTGGTGTCGACATTGGCCAAAATTTTACAATATGGATGCTCTGGTGGGCTTAGTTTTTAAAATTCTATCAAAGATACTAAGTTTTTGGAATAAGAGCTTTTCATAAAGAATATATATGGTTGCTATGGAAAAGAAAAATAAGTAGATCAAAATTCAACAATGGACTACTAGATATATTCAATGTCCTAGATAATGAAATTATTGCATACTCTTAACCTATGAAGAGAATCAAGATTTTTAAGAGCCAAGGCAGAATTATAGTTTGAGAGTTAATGCCATGTTCGTATACAAGAAGATAGCACAAAATGGAAGATAAATATTCAAAACTAAAGGAAAAGAAGGAAGCCATAGAGAAAACATGTCACTTGTGTTAACTAGGACACAGGATTAAGAAATAGAAAAAGAGGAATATTAGGCAAGGGGGAGTAGTAAACAATATTTCATAGTGGGAGCATTAGATAATCTCCAATAGGTGGAGAAGTATACTCTTGTGCATTTGATGTGAGTATACAGCCAAATGTTTCTCATGCCCTATTCGTTATCAAATTTTGATAGATATCCTTTTGCCATTGAGTCAAAAGAGTACAGATGACATCACTGAATGTATTGTGGTGTCAGGTAATTAATTGATATCAAGAAAGAAATAATTTGTCTCAATGACCTTATCAATGAAGAATAGGGAATATCATATGATGAGTAAAAATTCATCAAAGCAAATTTTTGAATTATTGATGGTTAGCAAATGGTCATACCTTTGTAAAAGGTTGTCTACATTCAAAGGGATGTCTTCTTTCATGAAAAGGCATGAGGAGTATATAAAGTTAAATAGAAGTTGGAGAGAGGAATATTGAAATATAATAGTGTGAGTTGTGTATACAAAGATAAATATGTCAGAAATAAAAATTGGATTGATTTGAAGAAAAATAAAAGCATTTTAAAAAGGCAAACAAAAGGAATTGTTAGCAAAAGGTGATGTTTTGTTCAAGAGGTCGCCTCTATTCAATGATTTGTATTTCTTCCATGAAGAGGCATAAAGATATGAAGATATTGAAGCTGATAGTCAACTGTGAAAAGAATGTGAGTGTAGGATAATAAAGATTAAATTTATAAAGTCCATAATTGCAAGCACAAGGAAATTAATGAGGAATTAAGGTAGATTTTTTAGTGAAAGACATGACTCTTCGAATGGTTGTATCTGTATCAAAGAGTTGCATCCTTTCATAGAATCACTAAAGATTTTATAGAGTAAAAAGTTAATGAAGTATAAATATACATAGTTCTGATTTATATATTTGAGCAATATTCGATACTAATGAAGGGTTACGTCTCTTGGTGATGAGGTATGTTGGAGTAGTATAAAAGGAGAGGAGAGAGAGGAGTGTGTGAGTGAAAAGGTTCCAAGTTATCGTATCATATTGAATTATAGATGTTGTGGAGCATAAAGAAGATTACGAAGATTCAGATTTGATGACAAAAGGGGAAGTCCGTTGTGAAGTGGAAGGTATATATCATGAAGAGTGAAGCTTAAAGATCATTTTCTGATATTATTGTAAGGAATTAAGACCAATTTGTTAAAGACATGACCATTCCTGATGGTATTAAGGAGAGTAAGATTTTAAGAAGAAAGTGTAGTAAGTAACTAAGAGAATCTAACATATGTACAATTTGATGAGGAGCCATTAGTGAAGGCTTATTTGTTAAACATATGACCATTCATATGTGTGTACCTTTTACATTGTTACATCGTGTTGATTTGAGTTTTTCTCCACTACAACATGCATAATAAAATGCTTAACATTTCAAGGAGAAATGCCAAACACTTAATCGTCTCTTGATATAAGGCCATCTTTCATGCTAAGCTGGCAAAGGAAGATTATAAAATGACTTCAAGGTTCCTTCGTAATTGTTGACTTCACTCATTTTTAATGATGTGATATGCTGGTTATCACAAACTGACTTATGCTATACATTCAATGTATATCAACTCTTGCACTTCATAAGATTTTGCTTCACAATGTGCAACGAACATGCAACTTGATTTTTCAACTTTTCCACTTCAACTCCAACTTAAATATCTGTAACTACTCCTACTTCTAATTAGGAGCAATCATGGATGACTTGGACTCTACTAGGTGTAATGTTGCTATCAACTCTACCCACCTAGCAAGCTTCTAAGGAATACTCTAATGGTTTTCAAATCATTATCTCCATCCAATTCCATCAGATGGATGCAAACTAAAGATTCAACATCATTTGATGTTATGTGCATCCAATCATCGACTTACCACACAAGGCACCCTTACCATCAGTAAGAGGTTAGTGGCCCAAATTTTTTCGAGTCAAACAAGTAAACATCCACAACAATGTCCATTTAACTAAACTAATCGAACATGAAAATACTCCAAGTGAAAGATTGAGGAACCATGTAACACTACAAAACAATAACAAGTAATTCACCATGAAGAGCCAACAACAAACTATCCATTACTTTGAAAGCATCATAGCAACGATTTGATCAAGTGTCTTCCATAGCTAGCTTATTGTACTCTAGCTCTCCAATCCCACCTCTTAAACTACTTTCCTAAACTCATCTAATCCATTACAAACGATAGGGCCTTGGCCTTTTATAGTAGATCCATTACAATGAAAGGCCAAGATCAAATCAAGATCAAGGGTGGAGATTTCTTCCCACAAACCCTACTTAGGGTTGTCAAATTTACAACCAATTACATGAAGGCACCAATTCATGGGCGAATCAGAAAATTACAATGATTTTTTCAACCAATGAGAAAATAGGACACTTGGCATGTTGTGATTTATTGTGCTTGAAACTGAAATTTTCTCATTGGAGGAGGCAAACAATTGCCACCTCATTATCCTTATCTTGTGCTTGGAGCCTTGGCCTATAGAAGATGTCTGTTAAAATTGCAAAAGTATCTGTTGCTCGATTGTTAGAAAGCATCTCCTAACGTTCGAGATTTTCTCTATTCTTTGAAATTTCGTCATGTAATTGACTTGAATCACTTGCATCTTCATGAACTTGTGAACTTGATATTTTTTGATTCTCCTTGAATATGTGCTCATGTAGTTGGATCCTTTGTGCTTTCCTTAATTTCCTTTTGATTTCAATCTGAGTTTGTGCATTGATAGATTGAACATAAATCTTTCCTTCTCACTTGAGTCCTCAGGCTTGAGCCATCTTCTTGTAGTATCCACTTGATGTTTTGAGGCCTTGATCTTCACCTTGCCCTCTAGCTTCTCCTTCTAGCACCAATATTTGTTGATGTGATGACAGAGGGTATGTGCACCAAAAGTAATATGATTTTCCAAGAATGAATTTCAATTCAGCCCTCCTTGAATTCAACATGCAAAACAAACGAGAAAAGCATTAAGTTTGTGAAAAGAAACAAATCTGAAAATAAAATCACATCAATAATATACAAATTTCATCCCACTTTTAGTGTTAAAATTCATCTCTCATAACTCTCCAATTTGCCCATTCAATTTGTCTTGAAGTAATTCAGATTTCCTTTTTAAAATCATTGTAAGCTAAGCATTTCAATGGTGCTAATGCGTAGATTTTTTAAATTTAATTGCAAAATTAAAAGTGCCAACATTTTTTCTTTTTTTGAATTTCCGTCCATGGGTTGCAAGAATAATTCATGGTGGGCAGTTCTAGTGATTGTAGAGGATGAGAGTTGGCTGGTGGAAAATCCATAGCTTTGGGAATATCCATTGGGGAAGTTCCTTAGTGTCAAGAATTTCCACCGAACATTGTGTAGCCTATCTTTGTCTTAGAACTTTATAAATTTCATTATTGTCACCCAATTTTATCCTAACTCCACCTCCTCTGCCTCTAACACTTGCTTGAAATGCATTTTGTTAAAGAAAGTAAAAGGCAAAAAAGTGGTGGAAATCAGAGTCAAGAATTTCCATAGGGGAAAATCCATAGCCTTAAGAATTTCCACTGGATAGGGTTTTCTCAAAATTTTATCTTATTTCATCATTCCTTCGTGATTGCTTGTTCTACTCTTGCTCATGATGTCGCCCTCATGACATAAATCAATCTTTAAATGCCTTAGAGGATGGAAAAATTTGGGAGAATTGATGTGGTGGAAAATCATGAGCCTTAGGAATTTCCTCGAAAGGGAAAATCCTTAGTGTTGAGAATTTCCCCTGAATCCACTTTTTCCACTTAGACTTCACAAATTTTTTATGCCCCTAATGCCAATTCTTTCATTAATTTTTTGATTTTCCATGCCCTATCGTGGTCTTGCATCTCTTGAGTTGATGAGGAGGGGAAAATCCTAAGCATTAGGAATTTCCTCTCGGTGGAAAATCTTGAGCGTTGAGAATTTCTTCCTAGTCGAAAATCTTGAGTTTCGGGAATTTTTGCCCAGTGGAAAATCCTGAGCGTTAGGTTTTTCCCTTAGTGGAAGATCCTTAGAAAATTACCATTCTTCCCTCTCCTCATTATTTTAGTATTGGAATAATTAGCTTCCCATCGCAATAAGGATCTTTCAAAGCGCTTGCAGCTCATTTTGTTCAAAAAGGGAATCTTGAGATTTTGAGGAGAAATGAGAAGGGGAAAATCTCGAGCATCAGGAATTTTTCCCCGGTAGGAAATCCTTAGTCTCTTGAATTTTCCCCCATTGGAAAATCTTAAGCGTCAAGAGTTTCCCTCGAGTATGGTTTGTTCACAATCCTTTTCCTGTTTCTCAAACATGCAAGTCTTTCTCACCTAGATTAAAATTCTATCCCTCCACTTGGAGTTAGGCTAAGAAAACACCTCAGAAAGATGCCAAAACTCTCACGCAAACCCTAGACATAAATTACTTCCTAACAAGCCAAAATTACTCAAACTCAGTCATGACTTGGAGACTTGAAATTTTGCCAACTAAAATTATCTATGACAAAGACTCCTAACTGCCAAACTAAAAAGACGGGGTCCCCATTTGCAGTGGGACGGTGGTGTGAAAACCACACAACACATATTTATGAAGGTATTAAAGAGAGGAAGAATTTGAGAAGTCACTGTGGTAAATAAGGAAGAGAATCAATCATATTTACAATTTGATTAGGAGACATTAGTGAGACATTTTTAATAGGGGTTCATGCAAAGGGAAAGAAGAGTTTGGAGGAGATTTATAAATAATTCAGAAACAGATTGTGAAGTAAGTTTTGGGGCAGATCCAAAGGCAATACTAGAGCCACTTTATAGCAGATACAGAAGTGATGTTTTGGGGCAGATTACAAGGCAGTATAAGAGCAAATTCATAGCATAATTTACAAAGTACAATATCTAGTGATTTGGAGCTCAAGAAGTAATCGAGGGGTTGGTGCCTAATGAGTTGGTGATCATAAAGTGATCAAGGGGTTGGTGCTCAGAAATTGAACAAGGGGCTGGTGCTTATAGTGAGTCAGTGCTCATGCACTAGACAAGGGAGATGTTGCTTCTAGTAGATTGCTCAGAAATTGGACAAGGGGCTGGTGCTTATAGCGAGTCAGTGCTCATGCACTAGACAAGGGGGATGTTGCTTCTAGTATGTTGGTGCCTCTAGTGAGTAGGTGCTCACACACTAAACAAGGGGATGGTTCCTCTAGTAGGTTGGTGCCTATAAGTCTTCTCTAAAGAACAATTATACTAAATGATTAAGTTAGCAAGGTCTTCTCCCCATACGATTTTCATTTGAACATTGTGCTAATAATGTGTTCTTATGTGCATGATTTTTTAAATTTAGTAAATAATACTTTTATTGTTGATAAATCTTGTGTGCTGTTTAGAATATGCATAGGAACGAGGTTGCAACATGTGATGAAACTTCAATATTCGATCTACTCCCTATGCTGATGCAGCAAGCAATAATTTGCTTTGCAAAAGAAATGAATGACATTCTCTAGGTATTAAGTGTTTTAATAGTGAATTTTAGGGTTTAAATGGTGTCAAAGTCAATACAGATGCCTAAAAAGAAATCCAAAGAAATGAGTGTTTTGTGCCGCATGGGCATCCAGATTTGGCTAGGCTTAACTGGCCTGTAGAAGTGTGAACCTTGTTTGTTCACACACACAAATTAGACCTAGATACAATTAGCTTTGGCGTGGACCATGCAATGCAGTCAAATGATAATAATAGACCTTAAGTGGACAAATAGATGAGCTGGTGCAGTTATGATAATGCATTGGAAAACTCTGCCTCTGAGATCTACAGCAGATTATCCACCCAAAAACTTCCAATAAGTCAACCTTGCCAAAATAACATATATTGAAAGGCTTTCACTAAACAACTCCAAACTCACATGAAAGTGCTATAAACATTATTAAATAATTCAGCAGGTGGAAAATCATTAATGATAGTCAAGCAGCAGGTATTGAGTGGTTTATGGCCGCCAATCCTTTATAGTTCCATTGAAGTACATAATTAATAATCATAGATTCCACTAATACCTCTTATCAGAGCATCTGATTTGATTTCAGCATTGCATCTGACCTTCCTCGAATCAATCACATATATTCCATTCACATACATAATGTAGGACCTAATAATACAATGTTGTAATTAAGGATAGTTAGTTTGGGGTTAGTTGTTGGTGAGGGGATGTGTTGATTGGTCTACCTAACCAACCGACCTCTATTTAAGAACTCTGGAATATGAATGATGTACTTGTTGTTTTTGGTATTCAATAGAGTATATGGTTTTCCTCACATACATGTGTATGTATGATAATTGTATAAAATATTATGTTAATTCTTGTACACTTGAATGTATGTTATATTGTTTTGGTTAATATCCATTCTACATTTGGCGTCATTGGGTAAGTTCGATCTTGGAGGTCATATATTAGATAGATTGGAGTAATGGGTAGAGCATTCTTTCTGCAAATACAAGTAACAAACAATGATAGAGAAGAGGAGGAAGTCACAAGGGAGGATCAGGAAACACGAGATCTGGTGGTAGCCTGGAAAGTCTCTGTCAACCAGTATGTGCAAAGGGAAGGATGAGCGAAAGCAATTCCAGAGAGCACTGTACATGATGAACTTTTGATGCTACCAATGGTGTATGACCTTCTTGGACAAAGTCCTCAGTTGCTTGTAAGGAACTTGGTAGGTGTGGAGGAACAAAGAGCTGAAACACAGAGAGCGGAGAAGGCAACAAGTACTCCAACAATTCACCGAAAGAAGCACATGGGAGTTTCAAGAGAGAGAGAATCCAATGAAGACAAGTAGATGATAAAATAATTCAGAATTTATGCCCTTGCTTCCAAACAAGGACCCAAGGCGAATATGAGAAGAAGCTGAAGGGGAATTTGCCCTATGGAGACTCCTCCATAATAGGGAACAAGAAGAGAGACACCACCACTTAAGAGAACTTGTAAAGCAATCCGACGAGCCAAATCAACTTGAAGAGAATCTAATTGACAATAAAGGGCATTGTCAATTTGGCAATCTCAAAAGGACAGGGAAGGAAAGAAGGGTAGATAGATCTTGAGACTCCGACATGTAGGGAACATCGTTATATGTAAGAACAAAGCTCTAGTCATAGAGAGGAGGAACTGGGCGGAGGAGGATAATTTTTTCGGAACAAGCACCCAAGAAACCCTCCTAGCAAGAGGGAACATAGTCCCTGCAGAAGTGAAAATAGTCTTGACATGAGGGAACGCCAATCCTGACAAGAGCGAACATAGTCTCGACTGGAGGGAGTAGTCAAATGAGGAGTGGGAAAAGGAGTGCCATAGAAAACAAAAATTTCGAGGTTCATTGGAGAGATCACAAAAGACCGTGCAAGGCATTGTAAAACCTCCATAAGTATATGGAATGCGAATGGACAAAATGATATGAATGAATGGCTAAAGGCATTTCCTACAACTGTACGAGGAATGACTAATGATTGGTACACAAACTTGGAAGCTAGGAAGAAGGGCACATGGAGGGACCAACGAACTGCCTTTGAGGATGAATTTCGGCTTGTACGAGATGATGATGAGATTGTAACAAAGATCAACACAAGACAAGAAGAAAAAAATGAATTTATAAGAGCATATAGTAGGAGACTAAAGGAGTTGATTGGGAAATTGGATAACAAACCTGTAGGTGTGCTATAGAAAAGATGGTTTATTGAAGGGTTAACCCCATCCTTATGATGGAAAATGAAAATTGTCCCACCACCATCATTTGTTGAGGCATGTATGCACAAGATGGGTGTAGAGAGTGAAAGAAAGATTTTTAAATATAGAGGCACAAAAACGAAAGCGAGAGTTTCAAAGAAAGTGGGGTGAATCTAAAAGTGAAAACCATACAAGCATTGCGGGAAGATATGACGAGGAAGATGAAGGAAATAACAGGAAGCAAGGAGGAGAAAAGGGAAGGAAAAGAACTATGGCGTACAGATTGTGAAATGGATGGATGCACGAAGAACACTCGCCCTAGAAAGGCATTTTGCATGTCAGGTAATTGGGCATTCCATCAAGGATTGTCCATACAATTTGAAAGCATGTAATGCCCAAGTATTTTTTGCTCAAGGAGAACCATCCACACCTCCCTCTAATTCCCCACGCAACATAAACACATAAGCATCACCCAGAGGGTATCGAAACACCATAAGGGGTAGCAATAACAACAATAATAACAACACACCAAGGAGCCAAATTTAGTACGCTTCCAGAGGATGATCCGCGACACAATGTGGGAGATGTAATGAGTAGGGGCACTTTGCCTGTGATTGTTAGAGTGGAGGACACAGTGGGGGGATGCTTTGCAAATGGTGTGGACTCAAAATCATGAGTATGCCAGCTGCCCCAAATAGAAGAGTGTGAATGTGCTAGAGGTGGCAGAACCAGAAGAGGAAGTCTTAGCTATCACTTGAATGCAGGCCAAAAAACTCACATATCTGGATGTAATTACCGAAAAAGAGGTTGGACAAGGCCATGAGGGAGATACAAGGGATGATGAATAAGGAAGGGACGATAAGTACCCCTAAAACTTCCTCCACCAAGTCCATCCTAGAAACTAACATCACGAAGCAAGTCTTTGAGGAAATTGTACTTGTAAAGATTGGGGATCTTTTGTAGACCCTACCGCAATTAAGGATTAGCACATGGCAACAATACTAAGGAAGAACCATTGAAGGAGGAAGAAAAACAGGTAAAAACGAAACTTTATATATACCATAGGAATGGGAAGAAGACCGACGGTGGTGGAGACGGAGATTATTGTTAAGGTTGTAGCTTTTGTCGGATTGATTTTATCATGAGATACCTTGTTGATGGTAAATCATCTTTACTATAAATATCTTATATATATAATGTATATTATGTATTTAATATAATATATATAATATATATTATATATATGCTTAAAGATGAGTTATACATATGGTTATTTATATAATTAAGATATTAACTAATGATGATTAACTATAGAGACATTTCTTTTCATAAGACATGTCTTCTCACACATTTATGAGTCTTCAAATTTGCATTTGTAAGACATCAATCACATTGACAATGTTAGTACATTTGCAGAAAATGATCCATGTTATTCAACATGGTATTAGAGTCAGGTTCCTTCAAATTAGACTTACAAGCTAGAAGGTAGATCTAAAGAGCATGCATGGACGAACATCTAAAAATCTCTTCAAGTAAAGATTTTCTTTTTCATGGGCTATAAATGAGAAAATGAAGAAATCGATCATTGTCTGCTACCTGTGATAGACTAAGTTGCAGAGGTTCTATTCTCACACAATAATTCTGACATAATTATCTTCCCTGAATTAAGTAGAAATGTTGTAGATGGATTGTACATTCTGAAAACATACATATTTTTGAATATTATGTAAATATGTCAATTTTGCATCCTATTTTGAGAAGAATTCTTTTGTTTGGGCCATTCACTTAAAATCGATTTATCAGAAACAACATGGAGGAAACCTATAAATAAATTTGAATCAAACTGTAGAAGATATAATCTAAATCAAACGATGGCTTCCTATGGCTGCTTCTACAGCCTTGTGGCATATTATCTCTTCTTCATGTGGTTTACTTCACCTAGTGGCTGTTAGCATAGCTATTATCAGATTTATCATTGTATTTGCTTTACAACTTCTGTAACTATAATTTTACTGCCTTAATAAATCTCTTTAACTGCTCTATTATATTTTGCTCTGACAACTCCTGCAATCAATAATAATCAGTTCTGTTTTCACCAATCTCGTTTTCATTACATGAATTTCTCGTAATTATAAAGATTTAGAAATTTATATTGGCTTGGGAGAACTGCAATCTTAACAGGAAAGCATTATGTGTAGGATACAACATTTGCCATTGTGACGCCTGTGGCAAGTGGATCAAGGAAGTAATATTGCCAACATATAAATCTACATAATTATTGGAATAAAGAGAGTATGAGTTGTACACACTCGGACATTAAAAATAAAAAAAAGAAGTAAAATTCTATAATTGTGTGAATGCAATTTGTGGTGGTTATGAGAAGTGAAGTAAAACTCTGCAACTCAAATTCAGAAATGAAAGAGTGGATGTATACACGTAGAGTGCAACAATCCCATTTTCCATGTCCAGGGGATGTTGATCAAAAAGATTTTTAACATTATTATCAAGTTCCAAATTCATGGCCGCATTTGTAATCCTGAAATGGTGCAATGCAAGCATCCCGAGTGTACATATCTGATGATGTTAGACATAAAATAAAAGTCAAATTGATACCTAAAACAGAGCAACATGTATTTGGAAGGACATGTTTTCTTCTACTGATAAGCTAAATGAATATTTGGACCTTCAATGGACGAAAAGTTCAAGTTGGAACTTAGAAATAAGTTTTCATAATTGATACAAAATTGTTCAACAATATAAAAGTGGGAACTTCACATTGTGAGGGGTAAATGATAAACAATGTTCTTTTCTCACTTAAACCATCTTTAGGGAAGCTGTTCCATTCATTTGGAGATAAGTATTTGTTGTCTTTGAGTATTACATTTATCTACTCATTGTATTCTCTCTTAAATTTTATTTCTATATTTATTGTAAAAATTCATTTGCCTTGATCTTTTTCTTTTATGGTTGAGGAAATTCTTGGAGGAAAAGAAGGTTGGTACTTTACACATGCTACCAAATATTGTGCAAATAAGAATTCATTAGTCATTTGATGATCATGATAAAGTGAGGATCTTGAAGTGAATATCTTTAATGATTGAGATTATGAGTATCCTTCGACATTAAGAGGGAGTATGACACTTCTTCGAAGGCAATGAAAGAGCTTAGAAGATTAATGCTCGAAGGGAGTCTAGAAATACATATGTGTGACTGAATGATTTTGATGGGCCTACTCTTGAGTGCATCATGAGGAAGTATTCACTTATCATTAGAAAATCAAAAGATTGATATAGTATTCAGAGTGAGTTTGATCATTATCCTTGGGTGAAGAGAGTTTCTGAGAAAGTAAGACCTGACTTCCCAATATCTTTGTTCAGAGGGAGAATTTTGAGGAGCAATCCTTTGTGAATGATATCTTCTTTATCAAGAGAAGTTATAAGTAAAATTTATTGTAATGTATTCTTCTCTATGAGATAGAATTGAGGTGAAAACCTTTGTACTATTTCACATATGATATGTAATGAAAGGTGACGATCTTTCATTGACATATATAAGTAGAAGGTAACCACTAGAAGATGACGATCTTATAAATGGTAGACCTATTATCATGTCAAACCTTATTAAATTGTTGTCCCAGAGTGCTGGAAATTATGAGAACGAACAGACAAAAGGTAACCATTGTAAGGTTGCGATCTTATAAATGGTAGACCTGTTATCATGGTTCTTTGGGTTGGATTTTGCCAGACACCATGATAACCAACTTGTTATGTTTCTTTGGGCCAGATCTTGCCGGACACCATAGCTACTACTATAAACCACACTTAAGGTGGTGTTTTTTAAAGTTACGGAAATTGCTTCAATTGTGTTATGAAAGGTGATAAATTTAGCCTCTTAGTGAATTGAATATCATAGTGGGATGATATCTCTTCTTATTCTTGAGAGCATAATGTGTTCTATAAATCCTCCCTAGCTAAGAGGGAGTGTCAAGGTTGTAGCTTCTGTCGAATTGATTTTATCATGAGATACGTTGTTGACGGTAAATCATCTTTAAGATAAATATATTATATATTATATATATTATACATTATACATTATTATATAATAATATAATAATATAGTATATATTATAAATTATTATGTAATAATCTAATAATATATTACATATATGGTTAACATATTAATATTACATATATGCTTAAAGATGAGTTATACATATGGTTATTTATATAATTAATATATTCACTAATGATGATTAACAATAGAAACATGACTCCTCTCATATTTACGAGTCTTCAAATCTGCATTTGGAAGACATCAATCACATTGGCAATGTTAGTACATTTGCAAAAAACGATCCATGTTACTCACTAATTATGGGGTGTAAATTGACCAATACTATTGTAGATGGAGGTTCAGGTCTTAATGTCCTCCGTGAAAAACTTGGAAGGCTCTCTGGAAACCAACCTTGCGGCCACCCACTTTCTGGTTAGTAGGAGCGGATGAACATGGGATCAAGCGCATTTGAACCTTACTGAGGCAAAAAATGGTGATAGGGACTCTAAAGTTCTTCCTCTATTTTGTAGTGATTGCCCTAGAGAAGAAGGTGTGTGATGCATTATTGGGGAAAGGATGGCTAATCTTAGCAAAGGCTAGTCACAATTGGAAGATAAATACCCTTTCTATTGAAGTTGATGGTCAGAAATACACAATTGACGTAAGGATCTAGTCTATAATTCTACAGCTCGCCTCCGATTCAAAAGTCAAGAGAGAGGATGGTAATGGAATTGGGCTAGATGAAGAAGGCATTCTACAACTGGGAGAATGTTCAGAAGATGAAACAAGTTCCTTTGACGAGTTCTTTCACTAGCAAATGGGGGATTATGAAGTGATTAAACTAGAGTATAAAATGTTACAGATTCAAGTGATGGAATTTGAGGATGGTTATCTATGGTGTTATAATGAGGACAACGAAGGTACAACTTCAATCGATGATACCCCAACACACATTCCATAAGGAGAAACAAATAGAGTACAAGGAGGCTAAGCTGAAGAAGTTGAATCTAGGTGAAAAGGACAAGCGTAAGGAGATTTTTATAGGAGATGATTGGGACCCTATTTTGAAAGCGGCGACATTCACAATATTCCTTGAGTATGAAGATTTGTTTGCATGGATGCACAAGGACTTGAAAGGAGTGCCACCTGAACTATGTGTCCATCGAATACCTTTAGTAATGGGAGCAAGACCAGTACGTAGGAGACCTTATCAAATGAATAAAAGCTATTCGACTACGGTTTAGGAGGAGATTATTAAGATGCTCGATGGGTGTATAATATTCATATTGTAGACCAACGAGTGGGTGTCACCAATAGTTATATCGTTGAAAAAAGATGGAAACCAAATATGGATTTGTGTAGACTTTAGTTACCAAAATGCAATAACTATAAGAGAGCCCTTCCAAATCCCCTTTATAGATAGTTTCTTGGAAGAACTGACCGAACAAGAGATGTACTCCTTGATGGACTGGTTTTCGGGGTACAACCAAATCAGCATTGAAGGTGGACTATATGCTTACAACAGGATGCCATTGGGTTCTGTAATGTTGTGGCCACATTTCAAAGAATTATTCTTCACATATTTGATGGGATGTTAGTAGGCAATTTTAAGACCTTCCTAGATGACTGGTCTACCTACAACGAGAAGGAGTAGGACTTGAGAAAAAAGGAGAATGCATGGAACGATAGTTTAAAAATTTGGTTTCAGAAATACCTCAACCAGCCCAAAATTTTTGAAAATCTTGGAATCAACAAAAACTCAGCGAAAAATTTGGCAATAAATGGGTACTTTTATCGAACATTTGAAAATACATAATTCTTAAAAATGCATACATATACACCAAATTTGTAGAACATATAATGATTTGAGATATCTACCATATGTTAAAGTTAAACAATAATTCATAGCAACTAAAAGCTAGAAAGGTTAACATATCGACATAATCATTTACCAAAAAAATAAGTAGAACATTTGAATATAAATAAGTTCAATACATGTAGAAGTCAAACTCTATGAAACTACAATTTCTAAATACATATTAAGTTCAAGTTTTGATGTCAATGAAAGCTGAAAATAGCAATCCTAAATTGCTTCTATGAGTAAAGCTGAAAAGAGAGCATTGTTGCTGGGTGGATGGTGTTGAAGTAGTTGCTATGGCAACATCCTCAATAGGTGCCTAAATAGCTGCTTGAGGCTTTGACAAAAGCTTTTGATGGATGACTAAGGTCATGTTCCTCCTCACGTGCTACCACATCCGCATCCCAATCATTAGTCTCCATGTGAAATGCAACTAGTTGCTCATCTGTCAATATAGGATCACCCACATCCGCATGTGCATCCTCACCATTAGGAGGAGCAAGCCAATCTGTTGAATATGGATCCATGTTATCCAAATCAAGTGCTGCATATAAATCTTTTTCCTTCCACCTTCTCGTGCAAGGGAAGGTTATATTTCACATAAACAAAGTCATTCAAGCGCTTTTGAGTCAACCTAGTATGTTTCTCTGCGTGTATGTTCTGAAAAGTATTCCAGTTTTTCTTGTAGCAAGAAGCAGTACAAGGCTGTGATAAAATTTAGATGGCAAGCTTTTGAAGATTAGGTGTTGTGGCACCATAATCTTCCTACCACAAATCTACAAGAATTAAAAGAAACCATTTGTGATGTGGTAAAAATTCCATTAAACTTCATAAGCAAAATAAATGGTATGATAAAACTAAACACATGTTTGTTTTTACCTGTCTGTAAGGTGTATCTCCTACATTTACAATTAGGAGAAGAAAATAATTGCTCATGTTCGCTCCTGTATCTTTGCAACTCATCAAGTATGAGGTCTTAGAGGTCCGAATTAGCAACGAATCTTCAAATACATGTGTTGAGTCCAATTTGAACCTTAGCATATGCTCTAAAAGATTTTGGAGAAATATAACTTGGGGTTCAAGTAGTAGGCAGCTCCATGAATATGTTGGTGAATTTGTCGGTTCCATCTACGATCAATTATGTTCCATATGGGTCTATATTTGGTCTCATTTGACCTATACAAATGTTGAATGGCCTCTTGGGGCCTATCCATTGCCTCATACAGATACCCCATGTGGTTTTAATCTCCATCCGTAATTTGTAGAACCTTCACCAATGGTTTTGACACTTGGAAGTAAAAAAGTGCACAAAAATCAGCAAATGGAAATATGTCAAAATCAAACACTAAATCATTGATGAAGACATAAAAATTTACTTTTGGGATCTCCTCCATTAGCTTTTCGAAGCTAGAATCAAACATAATCTTCACAATTTTCTCTGCTTCAGGCTTCTTGGCATAAGGCCTCTGTAACCATTTCTTATCTAGAAACATGCCCCTTAGGTCTATCAATGCCTCAAATATGCTCTGCAAATTTAGAAAATTAGTAGCTAAGAGTGTGACCCCTGCTCATTAAAGATTCTTACCACTAGTGTGTTTTGTCATAAGACTAAGGACCCACGTATGATATTAGATGTACTTTGTATTATTCCTTCTATCTTCAACTACCTTCACTACCAAACTTAGTTTCCCTAGGTCTTCAAGGATCAAGTCAAGACGATGGCCAACACAAGGGCTCCAAAATAATGTGGGATGCCTCCATCCAAATTCTACTGGTTGCCACATATGCAACTGCATTATCAATCACAATCTGGATGATGTTAGTCACTCCCATATCCATTACCACCATCCGACATGTTGCACAAATTTTCTGCATTTTTTATTTTATTAGAGGCATCAACTGATCTTAGAAATACCAATTGCTCCCTTGAAGCAACTATAAAGTTGATGAATGTCCTATTCTTGCCATCTGTCCACCCATCGAGTATAATGTTGCAGCCTTTCTTTTGCGAAACTTTTCTTTTCTCTTCTACAAGTAGATGAATGTTTTTTACCTCTATCTAACAACGACCCACTCATCTCATAATGAGTTGGGGACTTGAACCCTTTACTAAATAAAGAAATAGAATTGACCACTTGATCCCAATATAGACTCCATAAATCATTGAAGGGAATATCATTGCGGATCCAAGATCTTGCAATTACCACCTTTGTCTTGTCATGCACCTCCTTGTCCCATGCAGTGCCTACCAAACCAGGTTGAGCACTAGGAGTGTTACATGGAACCCAAAAATTTGATAAAGGCCTACCCAAATTTTTTGATTCTCTGTAATGACCTTGATTGAGTCATTATTTCCTTTCTGTTCTTCTAGTCAAAACCTAATATATTTTTTCTAGTTCGGTAATTGCCTTTAAATATCAACCCAAAAATTGTGATTTTTAGACATGTCTTTTTGTTAAAATTATAAAATATATGTTAATTAATATATTTGTTACATTTCAATTTAGTAATTATATTAGTATCTGTGAGATTCGCATTTAGAAAATAATGGTGTGAATGTCCTGCTATGGCCTCAAATGTCCTTTTTTAAGCTGCTTTACTTTGTGCATATTTTTGAAGACTTGTGAAAGCCTCTCTTGTAGCCTCTTCTGGACACATGTCACACGGTGTAATATCATTGCATGAAATCTTGGCAAGATGATGTTTCAATCAACTTATGCTTGAAGTCATCTCTTTAAGGCAATGGATACATTGGATATCTCCTTTGTTTTTCCTTGGGATCCCATTTTTCCATAAAAGGGTCTTTCCATCTGCCACCAACCATTTCAGAGTTACAAACTGACACTACAACTTTGCAAATTAAAAGAAAGAATTATTAGATACATGGAAATCAAATATTATAAATTAAAATTTAATCACAATTAGTATAAGCTTATAAGAGTTATAGATTCACAGTTACTGTTTTTAAAAAAAAATAATATTTATTAAATTATTATAGTAAATAAATAAATTTAGTATAATTAAAAATGTAACTGTTACTGACTATTAGCATACTGTTACTGATTATTAGAAATTTAATATTAACAAATTGTTATTGATTTACTATTATATGCTATTATAATTAATTATTAAAAAAAAATTGTAACAATTTTCTTATTTAACTAAATATAATAAAATATATTAATAGAATATGAAAAACAAAAATATCCAAAATATAAAATCAGGAAAAAAGAGAAAAATGGAATCCCTACATATATAGAAGAATCAACACTGTTGTCTTTTTATTGTCAGTCACCTCTCTGGCAAAAAAACTTCCCACTTTGCAGAATTTTTTTTCAAAGTTTGGAGCAAAATTTTTGGGAAAAATTGTATACAGACTCCTAATATCCTAAAACAGTGAGAAACAAGAGCCTGCTGCCCAAGAGCCGAACACCCAACTGTTATGGTGAGAAGCAATGGAGGAGAATAAAACAATGTGGCATCTGTCTTTGCCGACTGCTCAACACTCTGTAGCGACAACCTCACTTGCAATGGATATAATAAAACATTTTAACTTTCAACCTAATTTGTTTTTTCTTGTTGACCACAATCAACAATTTAATTGGTCAGATATTTATTTTATGTGCAATATAAACTCATAAACCGTTGCAATTTTAATATAATATTGGGGCTGATATATTCAACATTTATTTCGTCTGCACTTTCAAGCCACGATAATCTGTGATTTTGATGATATATCACCGAATTTTTCAACTATGCATGGAATAGTGCAAAAGAGCTAGACAGGCATTAAACCCAAATAAATGTCGATTCATGGTCCCCCAAGGTAGGCTCCTCGGACATCATGTGTACAAAAAAGAGTTGAAAGCTGACCTTGAAAAAAATAGTCATTGTTGACATAGATGCTCCCACGAATGTGATTGGTGTCAAGTAATGTTTAGGACACGTAGGATACTATAGGAGATTTATGAAGGTGTTTGTAGAAGTATCCTTACCTTGGGAGAAATTAACCGGAAAGAGGGAGAAATTTGCATGGGAAAAGGACCAAGAGGAGCCCTTTCAAGAATTGAAGAGGAGACTGGTTGGAGCTCCAATCCTCATATATCCTGATTGGGACAAGGAATTTTGCGTCCAGGTGGATGCATCTAACTTTGTAATAGGCCCCACTGTGCCACAAATGGGGAAGGATGAATTGGACCCAGCAGTGTACTTCGCTAGCAGGTTACACGCAAAAGAGGAATGATATTACAATACCACGAAGAGAGAAGCACTAGGTATGGTCAATGCAGTTCAAAAGTTTAGACATTACATACTGGCCACTTATTTTACTTCCTTTTTGTAGATCATCAAGCTTCTATGTATCTGGTTCACAAACCTATTATCCAAGAAAGAGTAACTAGGTGGTTAATCCTCATCCAAGAGTTTACCTTTAAAATCATAGTGTGGTCAGGGAAAAGTCATTTGATTTCAGACCAACTATCTAGAATAAAGTTAGAACCTGTAGGAAATGGAGTAAATGAAGACTTTCCAAATGCTCACTTGTCTCAAATTGCCATACTGCCACAATGGTATGAAGGAAAATTGTATTGAAAAGTAGGACATTCCAGCTGATTAATGTGTTATTTTATAAGATGGGGTTAGACGAGGTATTAAGGAGGTGTGATGATGGAAGAGGTCCCTAGGGTCCTTTGGGAATCCCATGGAGGCTTGGTAGGAGGCAATATAGGACCCGATGCTACAACTTGAATGGTACTCTTGGCATGACTGTGGTGGCCTACACTTCATGTAGAAGCCTGGTAATGGGTCCTTAGTTATGATCCTTGTTAGAGGGTAGGGAAACCTCTCCAAAGGGACTTCATGCCACTATTCCCCTCATAGCCACATGAAGTATTTGAGTGCTAGGGTTTAGACTTTGTGGCTCCCCTGCCTACGAGCAACACCCACCAATGCTGTTATATAGTGGTTGCAACAAAGCATCTTATAGAATGGGTGGAAGCAAGGGCACTTTCAGACAACACGGAAATAAGTATGAGCAAATTTCTCTATGAACATATAGTGACTTTGTTTGGCATACCCCTACAATTAACCAATGACAAAGGAGTGCACTTTGTCATCCAGGCAATCTAGAAAATGTCAAGTGAGTAGAAAATTTTCCATTCTTTTTCAATCTTGTAGTACACCAAGGCCAACAGTCAAGCGGAGGCCACAAATAAGGTTTTGGTAACCATTTTGTATAAGCCTTGTGGAGTGGAAAAAGGAGATTGGGAGGAAAGGCTTCCATCAGTCTTATGGGCTTATATGACTACTTGTGAGACCACTATCGTACAAACCCCCTTTCACTTAATGTATGGGTAGGAGGTTGTGAAGTCCCTTTCCTGTTGACATCGCTCAGAATTTGAGATTACCCTTTTATGTGACCCTATAATTGTTAGAGGGTATTATTGGGGATTGAAACTTTATGATGGGGCATAATTTCATATTATAATATTATAATAAAGTGCAAATATAAAAATATGTTTAATCCCACATTGGGGGGAAAAGTAAGTGAGCTCCCACAAGGAAGAATAAAGGGCATGAGAGGTTCTTTTCTAATCATTCGATTATTGTCATTTGCATTTGCTGAGTTTTGTGGAGCCAAGGGTTTCAACATTTGCCATTGGAGAATGGAGATCTTTTCTTTGCCTCCATTTGAGCTGGTAAAATACCTAGTGAATTTCATATGGGGAGGACATCATAGAAGTTTTCTATTCGAGCATATTGGTGAAAGATCCTTCAAGGGGTCATAGCTATTGGAAAAGATGAATTAGTCTTTTCATTGTGCCAAACTTGTGGCCTAGGGCAAGATTGTGGAGTACGATTGAATGAATAAGTGGGATATGGCTACAATGATTTTTTGAAGTGTTGCCACTGCTACAACGACCCGCTACAGTAAAATCCAAATTTCTTGAGTGGTTCCCAGGTTCCTATCCATTTACATTTTGCATTGCATTGAGGTTAGGTTTGAAAATCTTATAGGATTTGTAGGGATATTGAAATCAGTTTTGGGAGTTTTGTGATCTAATTTAGTTCAAAATCTTATCAAAAAGTTGTCAGAAGGGATTAAAATATCATTGAACATCATAGAAGATGTCCTAATGTCTTATTGTCATTGATGCACATTTTCTCATTTGTAACCAGTTTTATATGTTTCATAAAATATACAAAATGCATTTGCATCTTAATTATTAGATGTTTTGGAGTTCTTTGCAGGCATATTTATTAAAGTTTGGCTTTTAAAAATAAATCCAAATTTACATTTGCAATATATCCCTTGTGTGCAAAGTGTTTGACGAAATTCTCAAGTTAAGAAATCAGAAAATAAAAATTAGAATTGCAAGGGATATTACATTAGTATTAGAACTAAATCCTACCATCCTGAGGGTTTAATGATCACATGCAGCCGTCTAAGGTTGGATCTCACTGAATTTACACTTCCAGGTGAGCTTTGTTTGATAGGGAACTAGAATTTGACAGACAGTTGAACACCATGAATGATAGGCAAGAGGGTAGCCCACCAAGAGACAATAGGAATGAGGATTAGAAGACAAGGAATTTTTTCAGAGCAATGGTTACAGGACATGAGCGTATATCTCAGGCTTTGCAGGCACTCACCCCCATGGTTGAGTGCATGAGCCCACATAACACAGAGAATCAAGAGCAAGGGGATAATAGGAGTGCAGTGGGGTTGCCTAGAGCTCATAGGACACACTCCAAGACAGCGGACATGCCTACTTGTCCTACCTTGCTGAGAGATGAGCTTAAGATAGCACCTACAAAAGAAGCAAGAGAGGAGATGTTTACAGATATTCTCATAGTTGCGAATGACGAATGGGATGTATTAGCTCCATAGGTGCGAGGGAGGATGACATTGAGCGGTTTGTTAACATGAGGAGAGAACATTGCAGGGCAGCGAGACGAGGCAGGAGACCTCATGGCAAGGATAATGAATTAAGGCGTGTTATAGGGAAGGTTTACTTTACTACATTTGATAGTAGTAGCAAAATCACAATGCAAGCAAGCTTGATACCTTTTTAGCACTGAGACCTACGATAGAAGTGGAGGTGATAAAATATGCTACGCTACATTTATAGGGAGCTGCACATGAGTGGCTGTACCATGGGATGGTTACCCTTCAACATATCTAGGTGACTTCATATTAGGACTTTTTGGACAGGTTGGTAGAGAGGTTTGATAAGAAGGATCCAAAAGTCTACTTCAGGGAGTTGGCACGGTTGAGACACACAGGCAGATTGGATTATTTCATTTGTGACTTTTAGAGGCTATCTATTATGGTGCCAAATATCTTAGATAGGAGATTGGTTGTTTTTTCGTTGAACGATTATTTGAACCACTGAAGGGTTTGGTAAAAGCCTTTGAACCATGCAATTTGCAAGTAGCAATTAAGAAGGCTAAAAGTATGGAACAAGCAGCTCTAGTAGATAAATTTCAGTCAAAGGGTGCATCATCTAGCAAAGACAACAAACCATTCTTTAAGAAACTTGAAAGGAATTAAAGAAAGGCTGAAAATAAAGATAAATCATTTGCTCCTTTGGATAGAGAGACATTGAATGATATAAGGAAGAAAAAACTCTATTTTTATTGCAACGGACCCTGTGACATGAACCATGAATGTCCTTTGAGGCAAAGGGGAAAGCAAACAGGGTTATGTGGGCTTATTATGAGGATTTTTATTCTGAAAATTCGGACCAGAAATCTGAAAATGATGAATCAATTGAAAAAAAGGAAGGCATAGATGATGAAAGGTTGAACAAAATGGCTACAAGTCATGAGAAGACTGAGGGTAGAGTTAAGGAGGCCTGTCTCACTAGTGTACAACAAGAAGGGATCATTCAGGATGAGAGGGGTGTTGGCTGGTCAGCGAGTTATCACTTTGCTTGGTACAATAGCTACTCACAATTTTATTGGTTCCAAGTTGACTGAGAGGCATGGGATACAAACAGAGTAGTTAGAGGGTTTGAGAGTGAGGGTAGCTGATGGTTACATCCTCAAATGTGATGGAAGATTACAGGTCTGGCCCTAAAGATCAATAGCTTTGATTCCAAAGCAAATTTTTATGTTGTTAACATGGGTGATACAGATTTGGCCTTGGGTATGACTTGGTTACATTAGATAGGGGAGTTCACTCTCAATTTGAGAGATATTGAGATGAAGTTTCAGTTAGATGGGAAGGCCCATATACTTATGCCATTCATGATAGTGGGTTTGGGATTATGTCTTGTCTTGTAGATGCATGGGGGGCTTGTCGAGACATGACCAGGTTGAGTGGGCAACCCGTTGCACTTTAATGCCATTAGAGGGGCTGCAAAAATTAGAATATCACCCAGACATACAAGAACTAAGAATTAAGCACTACAAGGTTTTCAGTGACGTACCACCAGGAAGACCTCCAGATAGAGGTATTGAGCATATTATTGCGTTAGAGGAAGGTGGTAAACCCATCAAGATCACACCTTACGGGCATCCAAAGAGATTGAAGGATGAGATTGAGAAAATCATCAAGAAATTACTTGCTATAGGGCACACTAGACCGAGTAAGTCTCCTTTTGCTTCTTCTGTGGTTTTGGTGAAAAAGAAGGATGGTACTCTTAGGATGTGCATAGACTACAGGGTCCTGAACAAGAAGACCATAAAAAACAGGTACCCCATCCCACAGGTTGATGAGTTATTAGAGGAGCTACATGTAGCATGTTTCTTCTCCAAAATTGATTTGAGATCAGGCTATCATCAGATCCAAGTCAAAGAGCAGGATATAAAGAACACGGCATTTAGGTGTCATTGTAGCCATTTTGAGTTTGTTTTTATGTCATATGGGCTAACTAGTGCTCCAGTTACTTTTGAGTCCACAATGAACATGATCTTTCAGCCTTAGTTGAGGAAAATTGTGTTAGTCTTCTTTGATGACATCCTAGTGTATAGTAGGACATGGGATGAGCATGTACAACACTTAGACATTGTGTTGAGCATTCTGAGCAGGGAGTCCTTGTACGCAAAGGAGTCTAAATGTGATTTGAGATTATCAGAGTTATTATATCTAGGTCATATTTTTAGTGCTTAGGGAGTACGCATGGATCTTGAAAGGATTCGTGCTATTATTGAGTGGCTTACTCTAGTGAACTTGACACAGTTGAGATGATTTTTGGGGTTGTGTGGGTTCTACAGGAGGTTTATTAGTTGATATTCCACGTATGCAACACCCTTGACAAACTTGATAAGAAAGGGGGCTTTCTTATGGACTCTTGACGTACAAGAGTGTTTTGATAAATTTAAGGAGTCGATGACTTTTTGTCCAGTGCTAGCATTACAAGAGTTTAGCAAACCTTTTGAGTTGCATTGTGATGCATCTAGCGAAGGTGTTGGAGTTGTGCTTATGTAGGACAAGCACCCAATTGCTTATGAGAGTAGCAAGCTCAAGGGGCCTTAGAGGAGCTCCAACATTTATGATAAGGAAATGTTGTCTATAATGAGTATTTAGTGAGTAGCAAAATTCAAGCAGTATTTAGTGGGTAGCAAATTAAGCATAAAAACTGACCACAATAGCCTGAAACATTTCTTGGGGCAACGAGATCTTAATGACAGGCAGTAGAAATGGGTAAGTAAATTACAGGCATATGACTTTGATATTACCTATTTCAAGGGGACATAGAATGTAGTAGTGGATGCCTTGTCATGAAGACCCCACTTGAGTTTGATGAAAGATATATCCGAGGATTGGATATATTTGATCCTTGCAGAGTATGCAAAGGATACATGCGCATCGAGATTCATTGATGGATTGATCCAAAATAGTGATTTCACCCTTGTGAATGAGTTCATCATTTACAAAGGGCGCATTTATTCGATGTCAGGGTTAGAGATGAGGAGGATGGTGTTGAAAGTTTATCATGACTCACCTATGCAGGACATCTAGGTTTTTACAAAACCTACCAACAGATTCGTGAGCATTTTTCTTGGAACGGGATTGAAGATGAGGTGTTGCAGTATGTTAGAGAGTGCCCTACTTGTCAGTAGAATAAACAAGAGCACTCTTACCCAGCCGACTTACTTCAGCCACTTCCGATTCCTGACAAGAAGTGGGATTGTTTGTCCATGGACTTCATTATAGGACTATCGAGAGCCTAGGGCAGAGATTGTATATATGTTTTTGATCGGCATATAAAATTTGTCCACTTCTTCCTAATCACTGCCACATACAATGCTACTTAGGTGGCAGGTTTATTCTTTAGAGAGGTATCCAGGATGCATGGCTTACCTCAGAGCATTGTCAACGACAAGGACAACATGTTTATGAGTCACTTCTGGTAGGAGTTGTTCAAAATGTACGGGACAAAGCCCACTTTGGAGTACTAGCTACCACCCCTAGACAGATGGTCAGATGGAGATAGTGAACAAATGGGTGGAGGGATACCCCAGGAACTACATAGTAGGGTAGCAGAAGGCTTGGGTTAAGTTGATGTATCTATGTGAGTATTTTTATAATTCCACTTATCACATGTAATGTCCCCTTTTTAGCATTCATAGCATGATGTTGTTGTTAGCCTATTTTCCCACAGTCCCATAGGCTAATCAGGACATCAAAAGGGCTTAGAGGCCATTTGGCTTAGATAGTTTCAGTTGCAGGTCTTTCTGAGGGGTTTTGAGGCAACTTTGGGCATACTTACTATTTATAGTAAGTCATCTTGGGCATGGGTGGACATCTAGTGGCAGCGGTATGTCGATGGTAATTGTTTAAAATCAGCAAGAAGACTTGTTTATCATTGATAAGATTTGTTTTGCATTGATAAAGCTATTTTATAAAGTTAAATTTAAATATTTAACTTTATTAATACATAGACTATAGTTTGTGAGAAATATTTAAATTAAAAGAGTCCCTTTTATTTTATAACACATTGGAGACATAAGTTACATAAAGGGAGTGATGTTTTATCCCACATTGAGAAAACGAAGGATGGAGCTATTGTGAGAACACTATAAAAGAAATGGAAGAGCTTCTTTTAAGCATGGTTGAAAATATCAAAGAAATTGGAGAATTTTCTGGAGGTTATGTCTCAATAGTTTGAAGGACGAAATCCCTTCAAGCTGAAAATCTTGATGCCATTGAAAGATATGGTCTTGAGATTCAACAGGGTAGCAATTCGAAAAAGCAGAAACGAAAAAGCAGTCCGGAAAAGCGGAACTGAAAAAGCAGGCGGAAAAAGCGGAATTGAAAAAGCAAGTGGAAAAAGCGGAATCGAAAAAGCAAGCAGAAAAAACGGAACAGAAAAAGCAGGCCGAAAAAGCAGTTCGAAAAAGTAAAGCAGAAGGGGCAGTATTGAAGGAAAATTATTACAACCATCTACAACCAGGTTCCCTTGTTAGTATTGTTTTTTTTAGGGTATTATAAGTTTCAGCTGGAAGTGTGCATTATACCAGCATTGTCATTTTGGTAATCCATGTAAATGCCAAAGTCTTGGCCATATTTCATGAGCATTGTATTAGAAATTTGATTGCAATAAAAAAGATAATAGTTGCTTGTGTCATTTAAGCAATTCAATCTCATTATTTATCAGCTAGTTAGTTTGCATACCAACTGTTTGTAAAAATGCCAGTTGGCTGTAGGTGTTCATTTCTCATGCTTAGATCATATATATGCACTGAATATTGTCAAAATTAGTAGCACACTCATGTTAGGTCATTGTGTAGTCCATTGTAGTCTTCTAGCACAAGATTCTCATTGATGCAAATTGAAAAAAAAGTCATTTGAAGCTAGCTGAAATACTATATCAGTCATACATCCCTTGCATGTGAATTGTTTGATGAAATTCCTTGAGCTTTCATCAGCATTTTTGAGAGCAGATTTGAAGAGGGTCATTACAGTGGTATCAGAGCTTGCTTGCAAAGTGTTTGAGGAAATGTCAAACCACTAAAGTATAAAGATCTTTTGGTGTTTGAAGAAGTTATAACTTACTGTGGTTATTACATCACATGTCTATCTAGATGTCACCATTCATGGCATTATATGGATATGAGGCACCCAGTTTCATGGATTTGTTGTTATCAGATGGTAGAGTGCCCAGTGCTGGAGACTTATTACAAGAGAGCCAGGACATTGTAAAGGCTCTTAAGGAAAATATCAGTAAGGCACATAATCAACAAAAGCAGTATGCTGATCAGAAGAAGAATGAATGGACTTTTGAGGTATGTGATATGGTATATCTAATGTTGCAGCCTTACCGCTAGTCCACTCTCAAAAAGAGTGGTGTCGAGAAACTTAAGCCATGTTATTATGGGCCTTTTAGGGTGATCATGAGAGTTAGAGAGGTGGCTTATGAGTTGGATTTTCTGGTAGAGAGCAGAGTCCATAATATTTTTTATGTGTCATGTCTCAAAAAGGCGTTAGGACATTGTGTGATACCTTCAATAGTGTCGCCTCCCTCAGATGATGAGGGGAAGTTGATTTTAGTACCTGAGTCTATCTTGGAGTATAGAGAGAGACAGTTTCGCAGGAGGACCATCAGGGAATATTTAGTGAGGAGATTTCATAGCATCTTGAATTGAGATTGCTTGAGGACAAGCAATTTCAGGAGGGGCGAACTGTGATGTCTCCTTCCAGTTGACATCTCTCAAAATTTGAGATTAGCCTATTATGTGACCCTCATAGGCTAATATGGTGGTTAGAGGGTTTTATTGGGATTGACACTTTATGATGGGGCATAATTTGATATTATATTATTATAATAAAGTGCAAATATAAGAATATGTATTATCCTACACTAGGGAGATAAGTAAGTGAGCTCCTACAAGGAAAGAATAAAGGGTATGAGAGGTTCTTTTTTTATCATTCGATTATTGTCATTTGCATTTGATGAGTTTTATGGAGCCAAGGGTTTCAACATTTCCCACTGGAGAACAAAGTTCTTTTGTGTGGCTCCATTTGAGTTGGTGAAATGCCCAGTGAATTTGGTATTGGGAGGACATCATACATGTGTTCTACTCGAGTAATTTGGTGAAAGATCCTTCAAGGGGTCGCAATTATTGGAGAAGACAAATTAGTCTTTTCATCGTGCCAAATTTGTGGCCTAGGGCAAGATTGTGGAGTACGATTGAAGGAATAAGTGGGATATGACTAGAATGATTTGCTGTAGTGCCGCCACTGTTGCAGTGACTCGCTATGGTAAAATCCATATTTCTTAAGACATTAGGGCAACACAGGGTTGGAGTCCCTCTTATGCACGAAATAGGTGATATTGGGCGAACAAGGCAAGTGTATACACACAAGCTAAGTAAAAGCAAGCATTGGAGTACGTATATGGGTTGGAGATGGAAATCGCATATGTGGAAACCAGGTTCAAAAGTTTGGTGTATGAATATGCATTGGAGTATGGGAAAAAAGTATGGGGTGGCATATGCAATAGTGAGAATCCAGTATTTGGACACCGCGTACGGCTAGAAGTGCACGAGTGTTGTACGACCAATAGGGGTACACGCAAAGTGTGTATTGGAGCACAATAGAAAATTGGATTAGAAGGGTGCAAGGATACAACATAGAGAAGGTTTTCATAGCATCAACAACGACGTACCAAGGAAAAAGTTTGTACAAGTATGAAACAGAAAGCTGCACATGTGCAGTATAAGCAACATATCCAACATATCATTGAAGAGAAATCGTACCAAGGAGGATTAAACAAAGCCACGTGGAGAGCAAAAATGGTTAGAATACACACAAAAATATAGCCACCTAGAGATTGGCCCAACAACATAAAATGGTGAAGACCAACATCGACAACCCAAGCAAAGGGACCATTATTGATTCAAGAAAGAACAAGGCGTTGTAGGTGAGAAAAAAGGCTACAATGAAGGATAAGGGGAAGAATGCAAACGACATTATGGATGCCAACATCACATTTAAAAGTGTAGTAGGGAGCGAGTGTCGGACATGGTGGGAGAATGCAAAAAAGAGCCATGTACTCAAGGAGGCCTTACGAAAAGCAAAGGTAAATAAAATAATTTTTATGCCCATTTTTTATTTAAAGGAATTTGACCCTTAGTTGCGAACCATGGTTGTTGGATATGACAAGAAGGGGCATAAGTCTATAATCCAATATTTTCAGCAAAGCCTCACTATCTCATGTTCCCCAAAAGATGTGGATGAAGTATTTTGGGTTCCCAACAAAGGGCACGTTGCAACAAAAACGACAAAAATTGCAGCAAAAGAAAGGAAGAAATGACTTCGCCTGATGTGTAGGGATGATCTCTCCAAACAGGAATGGGACAACATTCTGAGTAAGAATAACAACTGTGGGTTGAAGAAAATATTCATAGCCAATGATGATTGGAGGTGCAATGTAGACCTGATGAAGAAAAAACTTACTGGTGGAAGCTCCAAAACTGAGATTGCCACTTCGACGCTACTCATAGTAAATGGATTGAATATGGGTAGGGTTCATAATTGGCCACAAGTTCTGTCAGAAAGGTTGAGGGAATTTTCGTAATTAAAACATAGAGCTTGCTACATGCCCCATTATGCCATAACATTGTTCTTGGAAGCAGTTCGAACATAGATAGCCCCTAAGCATAGAAGGATGTTTGTGTCAACAACCAGAGTGGAATCCTATAACCTAGCCATGGCATACTGGTTTCATCTTGATATCTTTGGAATGGTGCCTTGAGGGGGAGAGCCAAGGAAAAAGAAACTAAGGCAAATGACAGTGCCTAACAATTGCGGTGCAAGCACAAATGACTGATGGAGAAGATGAGAGCTTGGATGGAGAGGAGACCACTACAGGGACATCTTCTTTCGATTAATTAGACAATGAAGACTTTCGGCTAAGCCATCTCAAGGCCACGCTTGGTGAAGTCACACTTTTACCTATAGATGGAGGTCTACTACCATGGGTAGTTCTAGAGCTTGCAAAAATCCATGGGGAACCAACTGGAAGAACTCGTACATTATTGGGCAGTATGGAGGAGAAACTGCATGAAGGTGGGCATACAGAGGAAGGAGTGCAAGAGAATATGTGGGAAAGTGGTTGTACAGTGGGCCGTATGGAGGAAGGTGTGTAGGAAGGAGGTCGTATGGTTGCTCATTCTCAAGAAGTTCGTACAGTTGCTATAGGGAATACTAGTATGAAGGATGGTACAGAGGGGAGTGGTACTGGAGAGACTATTACAGAGGTTGATAGTGCTGGTACAGAAGTGAATATGGAGGTTGGAAAAAGAGTCCGTATAGATGAAGGGATGCAAACAAGTGGACAACTACTTCCTCAATGGGGTGTGAAACACATTTTCATTGTAGCTAATTACGTTTCTTTGGGCTAGTTACCTAAAACTAAGATGATAGATCTTTGATGCCATAAGAAGGCGGCATATAGCATTAGATTGGTGACACTAGAAGGCATCAAGGTGGGTCAACCAATTGCCTTGTTGGTTCAATCTATTGGCAAGAAGGAAGTAAGGGGGAGAAGTCCATGGAGAGAACAAGTACAGGTACACCAGTAGCACAAGGTGAGGACAAGCGTCGTTGGTAGAGGTAGATAATTTGTTGGGAAAATTTGAAACGATGCCTCCCCCTTCACCAGTCCCCTAGGAAAAGGAGATAGAAGACCGAGTGGACCTCACAAGGAGCCCTTGGAACAAGTAGCAAGAACGACAACGCCTTCTTTTTTAGAAAGAGCTGAAAATTTCCTTAAAGAGTTACAAGGCATGGAGTGGGCCACTAAGAAGATCATGAAACAGGCTCAGGGGCAAAATTTAGAAGCCATCATCATAGAAGCAGAGTAACTAGAGGCATTTATGTAGACAAACTGCCATATAGAATGTACTTATGCAGAGTGGAGTCGGACATGACTAGGTCACAGTAATCTGGCAGACTGGACATATTGTTCTCGCGACACTTGGTCAACCACTACTTATATAGTTGCTGGCCTGGATGGAGGAAGCATTTTGAGGCACCTTCCTCACAACGAAGCATGAAAAGGACTTGACTAGGGTGACTGGAAGAAGATAAGGAATTGACAAGCCGAAAGGAAGCAGAATGGCAGGTTGCGAAAGCAACTCTGGAAGTCAAATTGATGAAAGTAGAAAAGGATAGGATGGATGGCTAGTGTCTACTTCACGGAGTTCGAGCTAAGCACATGGCTCTTGGGCGTTACAACTTATCCGTGAATGAGCCTCTAGTTGAGGGACGTCTTCCCACCGTTCTTCTTGAATTATAGTTCATTGTGGTTTTATTTTGCAGGGTAGTCATCTGGAAGACAACTTTTTTGGGGGGATAGATGTAGGGCCTAATAATACGATGTTCTAATTAAGGATAGTTTGGGCTTGTGTAGTTGTTGGCTAGGGGATGTGTTGGTTGGTCTACCTAACCAACTGACCTCTATTTAAGAACTCTTGAATATGAATGATGTACTTGTTGTTTTTGGTAATCAATAAAGTATATGGTTTCCGTCTCATACATTGCTACATATGATAATTGTATTAAATATTCTGTTGATTTGTGTACAGTTGAATGTATATTATATTATTCTGGTTGATATCCATTTTACAAATACCATGCGTTACAACAAAGGAATTACTTTCCTTTATACAAGTTACAAATATCAATTAGGTCAGCTAGTTAGGACTTTCCCAATGCGTTGTTTACCGTACTGGGTAAAGAAATCAACGCACAAACAATAGATATGAATAGCAAAATTTCTTATTTTATTCGCATATGCCAAAGACATTACATTATGCTTCCATCATGATTTACAATAATCTCGAAGGGTGTATAAATACTTTTTGAAGAACCTTCCTGAAGGAGTCCGTCGGCCACATACAACATGTCGCTACACAACAAGAACTTTCTCGAAGGGACCTGTCGGCTACATACAAGAACCTTCCCGAAGGGGTCCGTCGGCTATATAACAAGAACCTTTCCGAAGGGACCCGTCGGCCACATAACAAGAACCTTTCCGAAGGGACCTGTCGGCTAATACACAATTTCTACCGACGACATCCGTACTAGGTAAAGAAATCAACGCACAGACAATAGATATGAATAGCAAAACTTCTTATTATTATTCGCATATGCCAAACAGTACATTATGCTTGAATCATAAGATGAATGATGAATGATAGATGATGATTTACAATGATCCCAGACGGGATATAAATACTATCCGCCGAACCTTCTCGAAGGAGTCCGTCGGCCACAAACATTATGTCCGCTACAAACTATTTACCCGTCGGCTACATAACAAGAACTTTCCAGAAGGGACCCGTCGGCTGATACAAGAACTACCGACGACATCATCCCCCCCAAAAAGAAAAGTTGTCTCCTGACGACTACAGAACAAAACTCAAACAACTAATACAACAATATTGATCTGCCACATCACTTTCACATTCATCTTGTTGCATCTATAGCCTTTGCTAGCACAATACTGACTCCTCAAGCTGACCTTGATAGCTACCTGTGCTGCTTTCTCTGCTTTCAACTCCTCCGTACCCTGAGCCAAGTGTTGCTGCACTGCCTCCAATTGGATGATCAGCTCCTCCCGAGCTCTCTACGCATCCACCAAGACAGCCTCACGGCCAACACCTACTCTCAGTGCCTCTGGTACACAAACACTCCATGCTTGCAGCAACTCCAAGTCTTCTCAACTGGTCAGACTCCCACGATTGATAGCTGCAACGATTGGGGGTCCAGGGGGCAACGTCGCAAATCCCAGCGAAATCTTTGTCTCAGAAAACTATACGACAATCTAGAAGAAGTCCGTATGCTGGAACAAAACCAAATCTATATGCCAAAATGAATCCTATAATTCTTTATGCCAAAAATCCGTACACCATCCTGAAGATCGTATGTTGAAAGCAAAAGAAAATCCGCATGATATAGGTTCTCCAGATCAATGTCTTCACAAATGCGTACGATGGTTTAGGTTGGAAAAGCCGTACGTTGAACCTTATTAAAATTGATTCGTTGAAAATCTGTACAGTACACCAGCTTTTAACAAGCCGTACGATAACTTGGCCTTAGAATCCATACGATGACTGGCTCCCAAATCCGTGCACAACCCTGCAAAGAAATTCCAAATCCTTACGGTGCCTATCTGATTGCATCTGAGAAATCCGTACGGTTACACTGCATCTGAAAAGTCCGTACGGTGACTGCATAAAACCCGTATATAGCTTGCCTGCTAAACATCGTACGGTAGCCTTTTAAAACCCGTACACTGCATCTTCATTAGAAAATCCATACGGTGAGCAATTATAAGCCGTACAATGACTTTGAAAAAGCCGTACAATGGAGAGTTGGTCAAAAGCCGTATAGTTACCCGAGAAATCCGTATGGTGGCTTCTCACACTTAATTTTTCTTCTTTTTTTTTTTTTCATATATATATATTTTTTGGAACAATTATGTACAATATTTACATATATACAGTACTTACAGTCTTCTCTCAGTTCGTCCACGGAGGTACATTATCATGGTAGACATTCAACTTTGACCTCTTCATTGCGTCGACGACTTCCTTTCCGTCTAGCATCCATAGTTTTATTGCTCCGTTATCACCCACTTCCCGAAGTTGATATGGCCTGACCCATTTCATTTGAAACTTGCCTGGGTTGATCTCGTTCCATCCGTCATACCTCAACGCCCACTGTCCTGGTTGGAACTTGCTCAATTTCAGATATCTATTGTGCCATGGTTTGTACCTGTTTTGTGTCCCCTCTGTGGCCCCCTATGCCTGCAATCATTGCTCATCAAATTTATTTAAGGTACACGATCTATTGCCCAGTTTGTTCCCGAAGCTTCGTACCATGGACTCCATCAGCTGCCCCTTCTGTCTGTCAATAACACATTCACACTGTATTGCTACAACTTTTATTGAACCCTTCCGCTTTGTTTCCTGTCCGGACCGTATGATGTGTCTTCCTTGCTGCTGGCACCTTTCTGCTATATCTGTGGTTTGACGTAATACTTTCTTTGTGCGCGGTCGTACAGCGGAATCTTTCCTTCTAGGTTCGTATTGTATGTCCTTTCCTTCAGCTTCAGTCATACTTGCACTTCCTTCTTCGGCTTCTCTGTGTTGCTTCGAACATTCATTTCCTCCTTTGGCTTCTCCATGTTCTTTCGGACATTCATTTCCTTCTTCGGCTTCTCTGTGTTCCTTCAGACATTCATTTCCTTCTTTCTTATCTTCGTCGACTCTTAACATATTACAGCTCAGAAAGAGTTCGTAGTCCTCTATCTGCCAGTGGTAAAGACCGTTCACTGAATCCAGATGGTCGTCTATCAATACTCCTTCCAACCGCAGGACTCCCTCTTGATTTGGTTCCATATTTTGCCTCCTTTCATCCTCTTCTTCTTCGGAATCTCGAACTTTCTTGTTGTTGGCTTCATCATCGGTGCTATTTTCTCCTGAAGGCTCGTCGTCATCTGAATCGGATGAGCTGGTCTTCTTCTTCTTCTTTGTCTTCTATTCACTTTCGAGGTTCAATTCCCGATTGTATGCTTTAGTATATGTCGATGGTGGCACGATCTTCATCTTTCTCCGTACCTTCGGGTGAAGGCCTTTAATGAACCATCTTTTCTGGAGCCCATTTGTTGGCTTATTCTCCATTTTACTGATTAAGTCCTTCAACCTCCTGGCGAAGACCCGTACTATTTCATTCTTTTGCTTGGTATTGAATATCTCATTATCATCGCGCAATATTTGAAATTCTGCACAAAACTCCTTAATGTTATCCCAAGTGTTTAATTTTTGCGGATCTGTGTCAGTAAACCAATCAATCGCAACTCCTCGTAGGGTGGCTGGAAACTGTCGGACCCATTCGTTCGCATCTGTTATGCCATTCGCTCTCCAGATTGTTTCACATGTTTTACAATGTCGAATGGGATCAACTGCTTCATCACCATCAAATTTAGGCAACTTTTCTTTCGGACCTGGCATTATCATTGTATGTTGGGGGTTTTGTTGTGTACCTGCGCTGTTTTGCATTCCTGCGCTGTTTTGAGCACCTGCGCTGTGCTGAGCTCCTACGCTGTTTTGAACACTTGTGCTGTTCTGGACACCCGTGCTGTTCTGGACACCCGCGCTGTTCTGCACACCGGCGTTATTTCCAACACCTGCGCTATTCTGGACACCCACGCTGTTTTCGACTTTCGCCCTATTTTCAACACCCGCGCTGTTTGCAACATCCGCGCTGTTTTCGACATCTGTGCTGTTTTCAACACCTGCGCTGTTTGCAACACCCGCGCTGTTTTCGACTTCCGCATTGTTTGGTGAAGAAGAGGTTTCGTTCACTAAAGCTGTCCGTTCTGGAAGTATATCTCGGACGAAGAGGTCACTCCACGCTCGTGCTCCCTCGGCATTCCGAGCTGTGCGAGTCGATCTCCTTCCGCAGGATTCTCTTCCCGTGGCGTACGCAGGTTCAGAAACTCCTCCCTCGCTTCTTCCACCAAATCAAGCCGTTGTCGAGTCTCCTTCAACAATCCTTCAACGCTCCTGCTTTTGTCGGCAATCTTCTGGAATCTCCTTCGGCGCTCTGTTTGTTGAGCCAGAATTAAATTTTCCTGCGCAACGCGTATGTCATCTTTTTCCTTCAGCTTATTCTTATCTTTGTTCAACTAATTCGGCATTTAATTCATATCCACTTGCTTGCGTACCAGGTCCATCGGGCAACGGCACCAAATGTTTACCGTACTGGGTAAAGAAATCAACGCATAGACAATAGATATGAATAGTAGAACTTCTTATTTTATTCGCATATGCCAAAGACATTACATTATGCTTCCATCGTGATTTACAATAATCCCGAAGGGTGTATAAATACTTTTTGAAGAATCTTCCCGAAGGAGTCCGTCGGCCACATACAACATGTCGCTACATAACAAGAAACTTCCCGAAGGGACCCGTCGGTTACATACAAGAACCTTCCCGAAGGGACCCATCGGTTACATACAACAACCTTCCCGAAGGGCTTCGCCGGCTATATAACAAGAACCTTTCTAAAGGGACTCGTCGGCCACATAACAAGAACCTTTCTGAATGGACCCATCGGCTGATACACAATTTCTACCGACGACATGCGTAAATCATTACATCAACCAATGCTAAGGCACAAATGATACATAATACAAGTTTATAGCAATTACAACCATTAAAACCTGTGCCATAATCCTTAATCTTCAACAAATCATATCACATGCTACACCACCTAATTGGCTCCCATATGCAAATATGGAATTGCCACATGCTAGTGCTGACTATAGTTGACCCAATTTATCCATAAATCCCACAATATATTGTAATCCAAGTCTTCTCCCATGCATGATATCATTTTTCAATATTGTAATAAACTTTTACTCAAAATACAACCATCTCTGGCATATTTTCGTGTCATTGGCTTGCAATTAGTCGTAAAGCAAATAATTGTAACTCTCACACATCAACACGTTAGATCATGCAACCTTAGACATAAGGCCTTTACTCACTCAACATGATATTGCCAAGCTTGCATACCTTGAAGTTCTGTATATTGTCTGTACAACTCTGTCCAACTGCTTGTAACATCCAAAATCATTGTTTGTCTAAAATAACCAATACATAATTTATACATATGTTGAAATCAATGGCAAAACTTGAATGCCAACATTCCTAACAACAATAACTCCAACCAATACCTAACAAACTCTTCATGACAATGTAATCACGCTCGTTTCTTTTGCAATAGAAACTCAATGCATTTGGTGTTGCATTCATGGTGTAAGAATTTTGCCATCTATGTGAGATTTTCATTTCTTTTAATAATTTCAACAGCCGGTTATGTTTCTTTGTGATTTCTTCTAAAAATCAATAATTTGTGTTAAATGTTGTTGAATCCGCTTGCTGTGATGAACAATTGAAGAGATTAATTCTACTGCGCCTAAAGATGAATTTGTCTTGTGTGTGCATAAACCTGAGTAGATGGGCGATTTGATGAGTTTTTAAAAATCTACTATCTTGATGAAATTCTGTTGATGATTGTATCTACTAAAAATAAATTGTGAGTTACTCTGAATTGTGCTTTGTGGGTTTTCCATTTCCTTGTTATTTAATTCACAAAATTGGACCAACGATAGTTAATGTCTGTTAGGATTCTTTTTCATTTATTTGTTGGAGATCTCTTGTTAGTCTTAACTTTTTATTTGTTTAGAAAATTGGTCAAGTGAGAATTCCATCATAGATTTAATACAAATTTCATTTGTAGGAATTCCATACATCAAAAACTATAAATTACAATTTTTTCTTTTTTGTTAAAGATCCATTGTTTTCTGCCCAAGTTTGGACTGGACCAGCAAAGGCCTCCTTGTGAGCCTTAATATTTATCTTCAATTGAGCCTTCCAAGCAGTTTTACTACAACCACAGAAAACCTTGGGCTAACCTTTTTACCAAGGTTGGACGGGTACGTGGGTACGGGAACGGGGCCGGGTACGGGTACGCATATTTTTCAAAATAGGGACGGGGGTACGTGTGTATGCCTATTTTTTCTATATAATTAATATTTTATAGAAAATATAAAAATCAAAATATATGTCATGAGTCATGACATTGGGCATTCAAAACAAGAAATTTGAAATATATATATATGCTATTGCTGAATATTTAATGTTTAACGTATTTTTCATAATAGGGGACGGAGGTACTTGGGTATGTCAAACTTATTTAAAAATTATACCTTTATATTTATAAAACATCTGAAATTATGAGTCATGACAATGGTTTTTCAAAACAAGAACAGTGATAAAGTTTGCAAATGTAATGTATTGTTTTCAGTTTCAGATTTGCTATATGTTTGAAATAATAATACATGATAAATGCTTAGATGCATAACAAAGAAGGCAGACTTTAAACATGAACAAGAGGATCCTAAATCATATAACAATGACTTATTGCAAATGATAAACTTATGACTTGAACAGTGATAAAGTTTATTGTTAATGAGTATCAAAGTTTCAAACTGATTTGGTATTGAATTATGTGTGATAAACAACAAGCTAATACAAAAATAAAAAACCAAAAAAAAAATCAGAATCTTAATCAAGGTCCTTAGCTATGATGCTCTCCACTGAGTACCCGGTATGTGGGATATGTGTACCCGGTACTTGGGTATGTGGGTACTTGGTGGGTACGAGTACCAGGGGTGTGGGTACGAGTACCCATGCAACCTTGCTTTTTACTCTTTCAAGTGGGGAATTTGTATCGCTTATCTGTTGTCTTGTGTGTAAACAACACTCCACATAAAGCCTTTTGGGGGGAATTGACAATTACAAATTACAATAATGTATTTTCCACTCAAAGATGTTTTTGAATAACAATAAAATTTCTTGTGCAAAGGCTTCCTTACACATCCTTGGCATCCACTTTCAAAACACTTTATAGGGGGCACGAGAATCCTACATGAACAATTAAAAATAAATCATTTTACCTTAGTTGTAGGAAACTCTGAAATCAAGCTTTTATCATGCCAATATAAGTTTAAAGACTAGTGATGATTAATGGTGCCAATCAATCATCTAGCTAATAGATTGTTTCCCTGAGATTTTTCTAAAAATCCATCATAAGTCAGAAATCGCTTCTGAGAGTGACAAGATGATCCATATGGCCAACTCAGCTCAGTATGATGAATGTCAACCTTGAAATGATGAACCTATGCTCCCCTATAACTTTGGAGCCTCCTTTCCTTGCCAATTAACTCGGGGGAACTTGGGAAATAGGTTAATTGTTTACCAAATGACTAAGCTCAAGAAGGGCAAATTATATATCCAATTGTGTGGATATATGAACCTGTATGTTGCCATATCTGGTGCATCTTGACGTGCTACCACAATGTTTTCTGTAATATCCAGTAAAGGGTTGGTTGAAAAGCATTTAAAATTGCAGCAAATGTAAATATGAAAATACTGGTTGTGTTCATGCATTCTAATACACAAATTATTGCAATCATAATTAAATGAAACAAAAATCATAAGTAAGATATTTTAACCAAAATGTTTGTAAATAATTTAAAATAAAAACTATCTATGCTCCACAGAGTTACGTGGACAAGGATGTTTTAGGGACTGAGACATGTTCCCTGTACAAGTACAGTTTAGGGCCAATATTTAGAGGTCGGTAGGGACTATTATTTAAAACATATGCACTGTTTAAATAGAGAGAAATTTCACAAAAAGCTTATCATAACATTAATTATCCATTCATAAATATTGAAATGTAAACAATAGACATACTATTGTAAGTCTATAACTAAAATACTAAACGGTAAACATAGAAGTCCAACTCCATAATCAACTGTCCATAATAATCATAATAATGTATTTGCAAATATGTGGCTATCCATAAACAACAAATGGTATGTCTAGGAATCTAAATCCAATCAGAGCCAAACATTGAGTCATTGGCAGGATGTGGGTCTTCCTCATCTAATGGAACCCCAAGCAATCCTGGAGGTGTGTCATCCTCTTCAACTTGATAGCATCTTTGGGATGGATATCCCAACATAAGATTGAAGTCTAACAATACTCATTACTCTACCAATCTTGTGACCACAATGTATTATGGATAGCCACCAACTTCTATAATTGTCTAGAGGTAATGTTGTTCCTCTGGGATGATTGGATGAAGCTATATGTGGATGAATTCATTTGTGCAATAGAGGAACTACAACTTGTGAAAGAAAACGAATAACAAGTATTCTTAGCTCAGGTGCATCCCGACCATGTCACATCCACCATCCAATAGGGTTAGTTTGAGCTAATGTAGCTCTATCCATACTTTCCTTTGCCTACGAATGTTTGGACCATGAAGATTGGTGAGTGCAAGCGACTAACCCTCAAGTTTAGTAGCATCATCTCTATTGTACATTTTGGTAAGGGCCTTAAAGAAGCCCTCCCTATTTGAGTTCAATATAAAAACTAAAGATTTTAAATAATGAAGAGATAATCATAAAATATTTGATTGTAGCTTGCTATTTGAACTTAAATTGAAAATTGAGATATCGGATTAAATCACATTCTCATCAAAATCCACATGTTCTATTGTATGTGAAATGAGGGTTTTATTGTATTTTTGTATGAAATTGGAGATCTTTATGCGATGACCTCCGCCACGATACTATTCCATGACCTTGGCATCGTTTGTGACCTTTCCCATGGTCATTCATGGCTCTGGTAGTAGTTGATTCTGCGGACTTTTGGTGTGGGTGTGTTCTTTGGTTTGCTTTCTTCTGTTTTCCAGAGTGTTATTGCGGGTTTTGTCGCTCGAGTTTGATGGGGAGTGTCCACGACTAGGCTTTCATCGATTACGGGGTGTGCTCGCCGCGTGGTCTTCGTTTGTGACGTGAAGGTGCTCCGCTTGCTGGTTTTCCTCCGTGATGTGAGGGTGCTTTCCATGTGTGCCTTCTCTCCTGTGTATGCCATTCTTGTTGTTGCCCTTTCTCCTGGCGTTCTCCTCTTCTCTCTTTTGTCTTCAGGTTTTTATCGTAGGGTGTTTACAGTGTGGTTACGAGTTCCACGACCTTGACACCATTTGTGACCTTTCCCATGGTCATTCATGGCTCCCGTAGTAGTTGATTCTACGGACTTCTGGTGTGGGTGTGTTCTTCAGTTTGCTTTCTTCTGTTCGCCTAGAGTGTTATCGCGAGAGTTTGATGGGGAGTGTTCGCGACTAGGCTTTTATCGATTACGGGGTGTGCTCACCACGTGGTCTCCGTTTGCGACGTGAAGGTGCTCCACTTGCCTGGTTTTCGTCCGCGACGTGAGGGTGCTTTCTGCGTGTGCCTTCTCTCCTGTGTATGCCATTCTTATTGTATGCCCTTTCTCCTGGCGTTCTCCTCTTCTCTCTTTTGTCTTCAGGTTTTTCCGTAGGGGGTTTACAGCATGTTTATGAGTGCCTCTACTGGGTTTTTGGTGGGGTGTTCCTTTCTACATATTTTCACATATTAGGTTGCAGTTTTATGCTCTGTCTGGATATGGTAGACATTGCTGAACCAGGTCCAACCCATGGTCAACAACTCCTCACTTATTAGAAGTTATGTGATAGGATTTCCAAGCTAGAAATAGAGAATTTACAGCTGAGAGAGCAGGTTACCTCCCTAACTGATACCATTTCTGAACTTAAGAGTCCCACAACATCCAATACGGCTCGATTCCAAAGTTTCTCAAATACTTTAATCACTGAGATAGCAGGCTTGCAAACCAGTATTAGCTCTATTGTTGCACAACTGGAGGTACTTGATGCCATCAAAGAACAACAATCCATCATAGCAGCTAAGCACTCCTCTCTTGTATCTGAAACCGAATTGAAAGTCAAGTCATGGGCCTCTCTTTGTAGTAGCACAGATTGTACACCTCTCGCTAGTATTGACAAAATGGTACAGGGTAAGATTGAGGATGAGAGGGTGAGACGGGTTCGTGAGGTCAACCTGGGAGTTTGTGGACTTCCCTCTACTCATGATCCTCTTGCAGCTAGACACTCTTTCTCTGTGATCAACTTGGTCTTGCTGACATCATGTTGGATAGGTGTTGGATTGGACATGGTGACGTCCTATTTATCAAAATTTTTCCACTTGCAAACAAACTTTGGGCTCTCCGTGCTTAGAGGAAGTTATTTTCTCTTCCTTCCAAGATCTTCTTAGATGAAGACCTCGCGAAGGCTCAAGTTGCAGAGCTCAGACATGCTCACGGTATTGTTGCAGAGGCGAGGCAGGTTGGTAAATGGGCAATTATTAGGAACCTGAAAGCAGTTATTAGAGATTCCCCCCCTAGTGGTTGGGAAGAGAGGTAGGCCCCCAAGGCCAAATGACAGTCCCACCAGTAGTCGGACAAGAGGGAGATCCCCACTTGCTCCCTTCTTGTTAACTGTTGGAATGGTAATGGGTCTTTATGGTCATTACTTGGTCCCTTCCTGTTAACTGCTGGAACGGTAATGGGTCTTTATGGTCATTACTTGGTCTTTTATATGATGTGGGATCCGCAGATATTCTTGTCATAATTGAGACTCATGAGAGTCCTATGCGTCCTCTTCCAGGTGTTATTGGTTTTCAGTGGTTATCTATTTGTAGAGAGGAGGTTTGTGTTTTTGGTGGGGTATGGGGCTTGGGTGGTGTAGCTTGTTTGATTAAGGAGGATATTTTTAGTAGCACTTCTATTGTACACTCAGATTTATGTGGGTTCGCATTGATCATAAGTGTCACCGTTAGAGAGATCTTTATTTGGCTGATTGCTACTTGCCACCAGCTTCCTCTCACTATCCTATTCATGGTACCGATGACAGAGACCCTTTTATTGACCTTTGCGAGACTATTTCTCAGTTTGTTGCTCTAGGGGATATTATTATTCTCAGGGATTTCAATGCGAGAACCAGAGTACTCTAGACTCCACTTTATGATCGCAGTTTGGATTCCATATGCTCCACTGAGATTGATCCAACTTCTTTAGGGATTCAAAGGTATTTTAAGGATGCTCTTGGGCTATTATCTGTGTATGGTAGACATTTGCTGCGGCTTTATGAGTGTTCTGGCTTTGTGATCTTGAACGAACTTTCCTGCTTCCCTGGATTTGAGTTCTTCACTTGTTGGCCTCATTGTGGTGGTGCTAGTGTCGTTGATTATGTTCTTGCTTGTCCCTCCTTCGGTTTTGCCTCTTCCCTCTTCTTTCGTCCCCTCTCATGTCGCCTCATCTTTCATCTGTCATTACTCGCTTGCCTATTCGCTTCTGTCTTCTTGACGGTGATTGTGAGCTTTTTTCCACTCATCTTTCGAGACTCCTCAACCCTTCGTGCTTCTCAGACTCGTGTGAGGCCACCTCCATGTTTGACTTGCTTGCGTCGGGTATCCTTAAGTTTGCCACCCTTTCCGTTCCTCATTGTCCTCCTTTGCCCCTTCGCAGCAAACATCGTAAGCCTTGCCCTATGAACCAGTGGTTAGATTCGGACTGCAAATCTTTCCATCATTTTGTGCGTTATGCTTTTGAGGCTCGCTCCACTGATTTTGCCCGCATTCGCTCATCTTATCTCCGCTTTCTTCAGAGTAAGAAGCATAGCTTTGCCGCTTCTAAGTGCAAATTCCTTTGCTCCACGCTAATCTGCAATCCCCAGCTCTTTTGGCACACTCTTTTCCCCCATAGTTCCCCTCCACCATCCACCCTCGACTTTCGCTCTCTTACCTTGCACACCATGGCTCTTTATGATATTCCTGGGCAGCCTTCTATCCACCCCTCCTAGCCTCCTTTTGCTTGCCTTTTGACCCTTTCCGACATTTATGAGGCTATCAGATCCATGAAGTGTAGTAGAGCTACCGATGAGGAGGGTTTTCAGGCTAAGCTTTTCAAGTTCGGCGCCTCAGTTCTGGGACCCTATCTCTCAATTTTTTTCAATGGAGTGATTCACACTTGGTTTCTGACCTCTTGGTCTAGGCATCTGATTTATCCTATTTACAAGACCGACCCTATCTCTGATCCGGGCAATTATAGAACCATTATGATTGGGCACACTTTTGCCAAACTGTATGCGATAGCCCTTAATGCTATGCTATCTGCGGAGCTAGACAAGAAAGGTTGTAGGGCTAGAGCGTAGGCTGGTTTTCGGGTAGATTATCAGACTATGGATCACATCTTCACCCTCCGGGCTATTATTGAGGAGGCCAGACACAGATGAGAGAAGGTCTACTGTTGCTTTGTTGATTTTCGCAAAGCTTTTGATTCTTCTCCTAGGGTGGCCCTATTTGAGAGACTTAGGGAGGTTGGTATTTCTGAGATGTTGTGTACCATTATTATGAGATTGTATGAGATTGTGGTTGGCAGATTCAGGACTCATGAGGGCTTCTTGGATCCGATCCATAGCACCATTGGGGTTAAGCAGGGATTTCCTCTCTCTCCTACTTTGTTCGGGTTATCTATTGATGAGCTTGAGGACTTCCTCCTGAAGTCTTCGCTTCCTAGGGACGGATGTTATCTTCATCAGGTTCTGATCTCCATCCTTCTTTTTGCAGATGATGTGGTTCTCCTTGCTTGCTCTCTAGATAGTTTACAGAGATTTCTTGATGGCTTGGCTTCCTTTTATGATCAGCGATAGCTTGTGGTTAACTTGGGTAAGACTCGAGTCATGGTCTTTAATTACTTAAAGACTTCTCATCTTCACTTCATTTTTCAGGGTCAAGAGATTGAGATCACTTCATTCTACACATATCTGGGGGTTTTGTTTTTTGGTCCACGCTTTAGTATGAGACTAGCTATTCAGCGCAGAGTTAAAAAAAGTATGGGTTCTCTTGCTTTGCTTGAGAAATAGTGTTTTAAACATCACTTCTAGGATACCTTGTCCAAGTTATCTCTCTTGGACTCTCTTGTGTGGTCGACTATTCTTTATGGGTTTGTGGTTTGGGGCCCTTTTGTTCTTAGCTCTGATTGGGCCTCGATAGAGCGAGTTCAAACTTTGTTCTTAAGGCGCATCATTAAATGTCACAGGTTCACTCCTCACAGTGTCATTTTTTGCTAAGTTTGGTGCTCATCCTTTCAGTCTCGCAGCCATTTTTGATTTGGTTTGGTTCCTCCATTGCCTTCTTGGGTTTGTGGATAATGCTGGGGACTGTGACTGATACTCTTATTTAGCTTATTGTTCGTTTGTTTCTACTACGAATGCTAAGTCTGGTTCTCGCAGGCGTTGTTGGATGCCCTTGCTCATCTTCTCCCCTCTCGGCAAGAGTTGAATGAGCATGTTCGACTTGACATCTATAGATGTTACATTGCTGCTACCTAGGTTAACCCTTCTGGTGGGTTACACCTGTAGATGTCTTTTTATGCGGAGCACTTTTTGGAGATTTCTAATGGGATTATTATCTGTCCTAGCCACCTTTCTCGGCGGTGGTCTCATGCCTTGCGGATCTCCTTAGGTTCTTTCAGAGTTGGTTCTCATTGTCTTCGGGCTTAGACTGATCATCATATTGATAGTGGGGAGTGGATTTGCATGCTCTGTACTTTAGGGGAGGTGGAGGCTGAGACTCATTTCCTTTTTCGATGCCCTATATACTACGAGATCCAAGGAAAATTCTTCTGTCTCTTGTGGGAGTGCTTCTCTCTCTATGACTTTTTCAGCTACTATGATCAGTGATGTCTTGCACTTATCTTCGTGAGGCCACTATGCTCCGTGATAGCACGATCCAGTCATTGCTTCCACACCGAAACTCGTCTACTCAGCTCATTACTGCCTTCTTTACACTATTATCTCCTTTGCGTGGTGTGAAAAGGCCTTCTAGCTCCATTAGATCTACTGGGCTTTCTAGATGTGTTAGATCCCATTCCGGTTATTTGCACCAGCAACACTCCTCTGTGAGTGGCCAGAGACAGTACAATGCCTCTACACATCAGCATGCGTATCATTCAGTGACTGATTTCTTTTCGCCTAAGAAAGACTCCTAGTCTCTCTTAGCGTTCTCTCTGTCTCTTTATTTGTTGTAGTTGCTTCGATTTTGTCATTTATTTTTGGACACCTTTATGTGTTCCTACTGGTGTCAGCCTCACTATTGTAATGTTATAGTCCCATAGACCTCTTTTTGGTCTTTTATTGGACATTAATATCATTATCTTATCTTATCTTATCTCATCATTAGATGGAGCCACTCTCTCAGGTCTTGGTCCATACCATTTGGGTTAGATTGGCCTTTTGCAAACTCTTTGACGGCTTGGAAGGGCATTCAAATGGGGTAGAGGTTGCTGCCCCTGATAGATCCACTTTAGTTGAAGACCCCCTTGCGGCTGTCCTAGTACTAGATCTTTTAGTTTAAATTTGAGATGTCGAGTTTCTTCCATTACAACATCCACACTATCACTACTACCCTTACTCCCACTTCTACTTATGATTATGAAATGAAAAATAGTGCTGCAAGTTGAAAACAACACATATTTCACTCACAATGCCCTCCCTATGTGTTGCAATACAAGTGGAAAGTGAGAAAAATGGCCATTAAGAAATGGAAATTGAAAAACATACCTGGACTGAGGAAGATTTTATGGCAAAACCTCCTCCTGCATTTCTGACATATAGACTTACTCACTAGCTGCTGTTTGTCTTGAGTTCTTGTTCTTGGCAAATGATGAAAGGAACAAGTTTTTACCTTTTTGGTCTTTTATATCCTCAAATAGGGTTTGTATATTTTATTGCCTTTTATACTCTACGTGGGGCTGCACCTAACAGAGAACAATTTTAAATGATAGTTATTATTTTCATTGTCAGCTTTTACTTTTATTGCGTTGGCTGTTGGGGACGGAAATCCGTTCGAGGTATAATCGAGGGGCCGCTATGCCATCCTGATTCTGAATTGATTTCAAACCCCTGTTTTGGGAATGGCACATTCCTGTCCCCATACTGTACTGGGGATGGCAGCAGGTCCAAATTTCCAGGGGACACGTCCCTGTGGAACACAGAAAACTATATGCTCTATGCTGTTAGATGCATAGAGAATTGAATACACACACTCATATAATTTCTACTTCTAGCTATTTCTGAACTAGATGATTTGGAAAATTTGCCTTAACAATTCTGTCTCAAATATTGCAGCTGTTTCTATACAACTGTGAGTTTAAATAATCAAATCGGATCACAGTGCTTAAACATACTCTTCCATCTTTATCCATAAACTGTATGGGTATGAAAGGAATTCATCTTACTTTGTAGGTCTCTCGTCATGTAGTATGCTGAAGCTCACTTTCTCCGCCCCTGGTTATAATTAGCATCCACTACAGTGAATCAAGTAACTTATATTTTTATCTGACATTTAGAAAAATCTACATGCACTTACATCAGCAACTTGTGGAGACCCCTTGTTAGGTTCTGTGGGCCTATCCCTTTTTGCCAAGTCTCATGCATTTAACTCTGATGACATACATTGATTCACATCAGCATCTGGACGTCCAAATCCATATCAATTTTTGGTGATGTTTTCAGGGCTTTGTAGCAGCAGTGGCAAGTGAAATTCTACTTATGGTTTGAATGACTAGCCCATATATTTTAAGCTCCTCTTAATGCATGTGCTATCGCATGGCTTCATTATCCACTAATTGTGGTGCAGTTAGTGATGATTAATAATTGATATTAAATACTTCACACTCAGCAAAAGGTTGACAAAAATCATGGCAAGAACTTTGTGAAGAGTTAACCGACTGCCAAATTAAGCCACTGAAGTTGGAGTTTCTGTGATATTTCATCATTGATAGGAATTTTATTTTATAAGTTGTTGGAATTTGACTAAGGGTTAACTTTAGTTTTCTTAAAGAGTAGATTGATATATGATAAGAGGCAGCTACATGGGAAGGACATTGTGACCATGCTCAAGTGACTTTTACAATGTGAATTCCAACACAGTAAAAGACCATAGCATGGTGAACTTGGCTCTAATAACCCTTTGCAATTGAGTGTAAATATTGTTATTAAATTCCTACCTTTCTGTAGAAATTCTTAAATACCGAGAGTTATGGGGACAGGTTGCAACACAATAATACCTTTCAATTACAACAATCACAATCTTTATATAAATTACTTACATAATTAGCAAATCTAGTTTGGCTAAAAGCTTATCATGCAGCAGTAATCGGTAATTTCCTTAAATTTTGGAACACAATTTTCTAATGTTTTAGATTATGTTCTGCTCACATCCATCATATGAAATTTAATTACATCATTAGCAATCTAGTTTTGTGAAAAGCTTGTTATGTAGCAATAATCAGTAATTCGCCTACATTTAAAAATGCAAGTTTATAATGTTTTAGATTCTGTTCTATATTTCAATTATTATTCATTTTATTTTTAATATGGAACGGCTTACCATTCTTTATTCATATTATTGTGAAGTTCAACTACATTCCTTACTATCCTTCCCAAGAGATAATAACTAGTGAATTCTTCTTTTATTATACCTGCTAACTAAACTTCGAAAATATTGCTTTGTTGGAAGCAAATGTTACAACTACAGAGTATATACAAAAATAAGGAAATAGTAAAAAACATGAGTAATAGACCTATGTCTTTATTTAATAGCTAAGTTACCGATTCTTCTTGCATAGGCCAGGCTTTCGCATCTGAAGCGGACGGATGCGTGGTGCTTCTGGAAGCCCTGTGGAAGCTGGCCGGAAGCCAGCCACAGGCTTCCAGATATGCGTGGTTCAGAAGCCCTGTGGGAGCTGGCTGGAAGCCAGCCACAGCCTTTTGGATATGCGTGGAAGGACCACGCCTACCCTGAAGCCTGTGACTGGTTTCTGACTAGCTTCCACAGGGGTTCCGGAAGCACTAAGCAGCACCTGCAGGCCCAACGGCCAATAATGTAAAGAAAAACCCAAAAACAGCTTTAGTTCCCTATTGTGCATGTGCCTAAATTGATTTTTTAGGTTATTTTTTCCTATGAAACCCTAAAACGACCCTAAAGGTGAATTTATTCACAACTCATTTTGGAACATGACCTATTTGAACTTATTGTCTAAGACTAAACTCTTATGTTGGACAAGAACATATTGATATATGATATATATATCATATGAATTTTGATAAAGGGTGAAGTATCATATTCATACTATCAAATGATTTGTTTTTGTATATTTTTTGCATTTCTTTGCATATATATATGTGTGTGTGTGTATGTTTCTTCTCGAATCTGCAGCCAAAACAATTTTTTTTTCCTGCATCCCATATTTGCTTTTGGAATCGGCATCGGAATCGGTAACTTAGTTTAACAGTAATGATTAGTTATTATGGTTCTTTGTGGTTAGGTGTTCCCATATGAAACATCCATTGCCCCAAAGTGTATAAGGATGATCTCGACGATGATAGAAAGGAAAGAAATAAGTTATAAAAAATGAACATTGATGGCCAAAAAAAGTCTGTCTATGGGGCATGATATTCTTTCTTAATTCTTAATAGAAAAAGCTCAATTTTCAAGGTATCTGGTGGTCAGAACTCCAATATGTCAAATGATTTCTTAGTTGTGCTAAATGGAATAACTTTGGTCATGGGTGGTCATGGGAACAAGACTAAGTGATTTATTTAGGTAAATACAGTGGGTGTTTAGAATTATGAGACTGATTGAATCTTTCTTAAGAAAGATAGCTTTCTAGAAGACTGATGGATTAAACTTGCAGGAGCATTAATTTTTGAATAAGTGTTCTAGTAAATGATATTTTTTTTGTGACATGCTCGTATATCAGAAGTAACTTTGGTGGATGGTGAGTTTTATTGGCATTGATATTTAATTGTAGTTGGTTTTGGGTATTAGCTCTTAGCAAGATTTTTTGTTGTTAGTGGCTTTCATAAAAGTTAATTCTCTGGCACACCTGATGTATTAGTTGTTTGCTTCATATCTGACAGGCATATGTGGATTCAAGTGTTATAATGGGCCAGACAGGCACATTCCAGAATGATATAAAGAAGTATGGAAAGATTGTGTACATGACATGTATTCCTGAGAATGATTTTTTCCCTGACTTGTCATCTGTACCCCGGACAGATATCATATTCTTTTGTTCGCCGAATAATCCTACAGGTTCGGCAGCCACAAGGAAACAATTGGAGCAACTTATTGCTTTTGCAAAAGACAATGGTTCGATTATAGTATATGATTCTGCTTATGCAATTTACATGTCTGATGATAGTCCAAAATCAATATATGAAATTCCTGGAGCAAGAGAGGTATTATTTCATTTCATTGCTATTACACTCTGCCTTTATTTAGTATGGTATTATTAACCATGAGTGCTGAAACATTATAGAAACTGTTCGCCGTAATAGGCAGGATTAAGGTGCATCCAGATTAAATAGAAATAGTGCTAATTAGCTGATTTGCGAAGGTATTTCCTCTGCATTTGAAGTTGCAAAGGCCATCCTGTTAGATCTCCTCTGGTCATCACTTCATTTATGTACAATATCATATATATGACATATATGCAACTTTCCTTTGTTGTTTGAGGGACACATATTTCTTGATTGTTTATTTGTCTGTTTGTAATGTTCTTTTGTCAGATTTGATAAGGAACAATGAATTTAAAACTTACAGGAATTATGTCAAACAATTGTCAATAAAACCAGTCTATCAAGCAATCTATCACAGTACGATTATCCTGTTATTTAACCACATTCAGCTGTGAACTAATTATGATAATAAATGAGAACTTGTCAACAAACGAGAACATTACATTAATATTTTATGACAGTAGACCCCAGTATTAAAGTTCTTATGCATAACATGACTTGTCACAGCATATAATAGGAAGATCACATACTGAAGGTGAAGTTACAGAGTAAGTTTGTTGGGTACAGACCTGATTTCAAGATGAGGCACCTTGTTGGAAGCCAACTGAGACGTATTTGAAACCAATATCCACCATCATTTATTTAATACAATGAATCAGTTATTGGCTGCCACTGTTATCAGCTCCGACTGTATCAAAACTTCTCACAGACTTCTGTCACCTGTAGTTGCTGCTGAGGACTAGGGACATGCAGGGTCTCTTCTCCACCAGTAATAACACCCGACCTGCTATCTGGACAATGGCGGCTTGCAGATGTTACACTGTAAATGTGTGCCAGTTCTGATATACCGCGGCCCAAGCTGAGTTCAGACGTGGCTCCCACTGATGACTCTATCCGACTGATAATCCCTTCTGCCATTTCTTTTCCAGAACTATACTCCACGATATAGCAATACAGACATAGGTGTTTGAACTGGAAGTCAAGGTGGCTATTTCAGGTGTTAAGTTTTACCTTGGATAATGTGAATAACTTATCTGCTTGATGCCCAACCTGGATCACTGCTGGTGTCCTGTGTATTAAGCCAACCCACCTTCTGTTTATCTCCCACTTCTTTCATACACTTAAAACCTCAAATTCGAACTAAATATTGCAACTTTGATGTGTGATAGCTAGGTTTGCGTCTAGCTTCACCAACCTTCTAAAAGGGATTTTGTCCTTAGAAGGAATCCAGTCACAAATTAAGCAACCATTAGGATTTGAAGAATTAGCTTATATTCATTCGTTGTGTTTTTCCCAAGACTGAGCCTCTTATTTATAACTTCGAATGAGGGAAGAGTGTTGGAATAAGAGATGTGGGATAAAATACTGATTTCGTCTTCTAGTCACAAGTCACTTTATAAAGTGAATGTCTTAATAAAACATAAAGTAACTTTATTAAAGTACTAAGACATTAATGACAAACATTAATACAAATCTTCCCCTGTGACTGGCAGGCATCCTTATTGGTAATGCTATTAATCTATCCGGATGTGGAGATGGATTAGCCGGGCGCCAAAAGAACTAGCGCGAAGGAAGGGACATGACACTATTAGGTACCCAAGCTTTGGCCATTGTGAGTGTCATTTTATGCTGTTGAACATGCCCATTTGATAATCAACAGAATTTGATAAAATATTGTTTTTGAACTAAGTTGCCGGATTTAGACCAAATTCATCAGGGTCCGGATACGAGCCCGGGTCCGCGACGGGTTTGGGCAGGGTTCGTGTTTTTCCCTGCGGGTCCGCTCGGGTCAGAGCAAGCACGGACCTGAGTGGACCCGCAGGGCAAAACACAGACCCTGCTCGGACCTCTCGCGGACTTGGGTGAATCCAAGCGGACCCGCAGCAGGTGGGGCCAAAAAGTGGCTCAAAAAAGCATTAAAAATATGTTTTTTTAATTATTATTTTTGCCAAACCCTAAAGTAAGGCCTATTAGATGCATTTCATTCATCTAATCTCTCATTTGCTTTGTCATTTTGCTCTCTCATTTTGGTGTGGCCATTTTGCAAGTTTGAAGAGAAGGTTGTAGAGATTGTTTGTGGAGTCTCAAATCCTTCAAATAATCAGTGCTGAGTGTTCCAAGTATGCATTTGTTCCTTCCTTTTGCTTCTTTCATAGTTTGTTTTTAGTTTTTTTTAATATTTATTGTTGTAAATTTTTATCAAGTTTTGTATGAGTTTTGATATATTTTTTAAAATTTGTTTTTATAGATTGCAAGAATCCAAGAATGAGTAGTCAGGGTTCAATGGGTGGGGTGGGATCCCAAAGATTTAAAATTGATAAAGGCTCTCCTTTGTGGAAGTATACAACAAGAACTAAGCAATGTGTTGGAGGGGGAGGGTATATATGGAAATGCAATTTTTGCCAAAACCAATATAGAAGCTCCTATTATCGGGTTAAACATCATTTGATAGGTCCACCAGGTCAAGGGATTTCCATGTGTGAGGGGCCCCTAGAGGGAGGTAAAAAAGGGTTGCCGGCTGCTCAGATAGCAGGCATGTTAAAAGAACAAGAGGCTGATAGGTTAGTGTCAAAGGCAAAAAAAGATAAGTCAAAGCAAAAACCACCAACACCACCCTCTCAAGCAATCAGTAGACCACATCCCTTCCTACCTACCCCATCTGTGGATGAAGACGAAATAGAAACACCCCCATCCTGCAAGAGAGGCCAATTAGATATGGCATTTGAAAATGACAAGAGAGAAAGTGCTGACATAAAGATTGGGCGTTGCCTCATTACAAATGGTGTTTCATTCAATCTAGTGAGATCCCCTTATTGGAGAGAGATGGTGAAAGCAATAAATGATGCACCTCATGGTTACTGATCCCGTGGATATGAAAAGTTGAGAATCACCATATTGCATAAGGAGAGAAAGAATGTAGAAAACCTCCTCAAACCAATAAGAGATTCTTGGATCCAAACGGGGGTGAGGATTGTCTTTGATGGATGGAAAGATTGCAAAAACTGTCCATTAATAAATGTGATTGCTATTTGCCCCAAGCGGGCAATGTTTTTGAAGGCGGTTGATTGTGAAGGGCAAGTAAACCATGCACTGTCCACATCTTGAACTTAGCGATGAAAACAATGGGCAGCCAAATTGAATGGATGAAAAATGTGTATGAGGAGGGTGAGTAGATCCAAATGTTTGTGACAAACCACCATATGTCACAAGCAATTTTCAGAACTTTCTCCCGCTTGGAATTATTGAAGATAAATTTTAAACTTCATTTAGCTTCATTTATCATTTTAATTTTTGTGTCATACTTTACAAAATTTAATACATATTCTTAAATTTTTGTGTTATCAACTTATCATATTAACTTACAATTTGAATTAACATGGTAATAGGTTGCTGAAACAAGGTTTGCTTCACACACAATCGTCCTTAGACGACTTGTGAGGGTGAAAGAGGCATTGTGTCAAATGGTTATTAGCAACAAATGGGGTGGATGGAAGCAAGCTGATATAGTAAAGGCCAAAATTGTAAAGGATTTGATCTTGAGTGATGATTTTTGGAATAGGGTGGAATATGCATTAGAACTCACTGAGCCCATCATGTCTATGCTTCGGTATGCCGACACAGATGAGCCTTGTTTGGGGAACATATATCATGCCATGGACTCCATGCTAGAAAGAATGAAATCAATAAGTTTAAATTTTTATACAATACTTTATCCTTGTTTATGGAGAGATTTTGATTTTTGATTTTAATTAAGTTATTAACACTACATCAAGATAACTTACATGTACATCATTTGACATCCTAGGTCATTCAAAAGAGAGAGCAGGTATACACTACATCAAGATAACTTACATGTACATCATTTGACATCCTAGGTCATTTAGAAGAGAGAGCATGATCCTGATACCTTGTACACTAAGGTGGAGAAAATTGTTCCACATCGTTGGAACAAGATGACTACACCTTTACACCTCCTGGCATATGCACTTTCTCCTAGATATTATAGCAGTGAGATACTTGCTATTCTTGGTAGAGTGGCACCATATAGAGATCTTGAAGTTGCTACTGGGTATAAGAGAGCACTTAACAGGCTCTTTAGTGATCCTGATGTGGCATCAAATGTTAGGAGAGAGTTTGTTGATGGTGGCCATTGGATGGTGGTACCTACATGGGGAAAGTTACATGTACCTCCAACCTCTTGCCATTAAGATCTTGTCACAAGTATGTATTTAAGTTTTTTTCCTTTTCTTATGGCCACTTAGCTTGTCGAATTAGCACTCTTAAATTCCTATTGTATTGTAAAATTACTTAGCGAATTTTTTAAAATTTGTTGGTTGTCTCTCTAGGTTGCGAGCTCTTCTGCTGTTGAGCGGAATTGGAGTACATACTCCTTTATCCACTCAGTGAAGTGTAACCGGTTGGGTTCGAAGAAAGCAAAGGAATTTTCATTTATTCACAACAATTGGCGCCTCCTATCACGCAAGGATCCAGGATATAAGAAGGGACCAGAGAAGTTGTGGGATGTACTACCTGAGACTTCTGACTTGGATATGACTGTCCAAGATATATCTAGAATTGCTTTGCTAGATGTTGAGGAGGATGTGGCTACATCTGGGGCGAGTGAAACCGATTTGGATTCGCATGATGAGGAAAATGTCAATGATATAGATGAGGATGAAGCCATTGATCCCTCATATTTTGATGACCCATTTGACCCTTGAAGGGCATTTGCATCTTTGATAAACTATGTTTAAACATTTGTCATTGACTCATTGAGTCATTTATGATTTATCACCATGTTTCAAACTTTATTAAGTCATAATTTATTATCTATCAATCTGATGAAGTAGTCTATGTTTTGAAATTCCATTTTGCATTTTAGTAATTTAATGTATAATTTTATTTACAACATTAGCATAGATTAATGAGTGAGTATTTAATGTTTATCTTTGACATTTGGCATTGATCAATAATCAAGTAACATTGATATATTCATACTATGGAATGACTTAGTTTTACTTTTACAACTATGTGAGTTTTTTTTTTTTTGCATATATATATATATACTCACAAACCCAGCCAGGAACCCAAATGGGGAATTTTTTTTTTTGCCCGAACCCACGAACCTGAACCCCGAACTCGAATCCATCCCTGAACCCGAATCGACAACTTAGGGAATTACCAACCAGATCTCAAAATACAGAACTATGTTAAGCACACAAGACAGTTCAATTTGTACACAAGAAGTAAAACCTTGTAGATACTATTCTTACCATAGTAATGATAGGCAAGGAAATGATCTTTCTTTATCGATACCAAAAACCACACTGATACATTACCAATGTTCCAAATATTTGTAGACGGGTCGGTCAATTGGAAGCCAACCGACGCATTTCCTCACCACCTAACTATCCAACCCGATTAGTTTAACAAGTACTAAACATAACAAGTATTTTATTCCGACTACATCTATCCCCCCCAAAAAAGAGAAGTCGTCTTCCAGACGACTTTACAACATGAAACAAAAACAACATTAGCTTCAAGGAGAAGGATGGGAGGACATCCTTGTGCTTGGAGTTCCCCTTAGCCGTTTTAGGTCGCGTTCTGCTGTCTTTTGCTTTGCTCGCACGCCCTATAATACTCGAAGTGTGTCCATCTTTTTAGCCTCCGCCGTAGCAACGGTGCACTTCAATTTAGTTTTTTCCTTTTACCAAGCTTCCTGTATAGCAACTTTCTCCGCTGCCCACTGTTGCTGAAGATTCTTTCTTTCTTGCTCCCAATCCTTAGCTAGGTTCTTCTCCCTTTGAAGTTTCAAAAAGGTTCCCTGGAAGGCAACCTCCATTGTTGTCAGTGCTGCAAAGAGAGGCGATTGTTCCTGTCCCATGGAAGTGATAGAGCTGCCCGTCCATGTGGTAGCCATGTCCTCGTAGGAATAACCACCCTGTTCAAGTAGTTTCCAGTTTGTGTGGCAACCAGTGTACATAAAGATGGCCAATGCCTCTGCCGTAGTAATGACAACCTCCAAATTCTGAGCCCTGGCCTGTTGCATGATCCTCCTAGTAGAATACTCCATGGCATGAAGCTCAGTGAGGAATAGTTCAGCCTTGGCTGCAAAGGATGTTGTGTTTGATGGTTCTCCGCGCTCACTTTGTATGTCAACATGTTCCTTAGCAGCTAGTGCTAGGGGTGAAGACACCATGCCTTCCTCCTCAAGTAACCTATCTGCTTCCTCCAATACTGTATCTGTATCCGTACCAACTAGTGTCGTTATGCTATCCTGGGGATGAATTTTCCCAGTTGTTTCCTCGCCTCCTACTGGCTGTACCACAAGAGCAACCGGATGAACTACTTCTGGACCACGGAGTGTTTGTACCCTTACTTAATGAACACACTTGGTTTGGCACCTCAAATCTATGACCTTAATACCAAAAGATTGTTCTTGAAGGATAAGTGGTGCCATCTTCGGAACAGATACTCGGGAAGCCCCCCAAGTCGGGATTTGTTGCTTACCATCTCCACTTGTTCTTTTCGTGACACCTGCTTGATTTGGATCACTAGATAGTTTTTGGTAAAGTTCCAAGGGTTCTGGTACCCCTGCTGGAAGTGGTCCCTCCGACGGTGGTAAAAACGTCATTGCCTGCGAAGTCCCCTGGAGATGACTCAAACGGAAATCTGCATCCTGTGAGTCGGAAGAGGATGAATCCATATTGCTGCCTTCTTCCTCTGAACTTTCATCATCTTCATCCTCTTCTGCTCTTGCTTCTTCAGTCACCACTATTTGTTTTAGTTTCTTTTTCTTGGGTTCACCACCATTATGAGATCCAACATCCAAGGTATCCAGATGGAGCTAGTAGTTCATAGCCGGTTTATATGGTTCTAATCTACTAGCCAGAAGCAGTGTTCCCTTGTGTTCACTGTCCACCTGCTAGCGCACTGCCTCTAAGAACAAGGCCACTGTATGATGAGGCATATAAAAGGCCTTATGCTTCAACTCCATAAATTCTTGAAGTCTATCAGAAAGAAATTTGGCCCAGTTATATAACTATCCATTGTATAATCCATCCACCATAGGCAACATTCATACTACAATGTCAGAAGTGCGGCTGTCAGCCGTGAGCTTACTTTAAACCAAATCTACCACGTAGCACCATTCACTATTTGCTAGAAAAAATTTCTTCAGACCTCGACTATTCTTGAGGATCCCTTCCCATTCCACACTTGTAATGTCTTTTCAGCACATTAATTTCAGCCACTTCTTGTCTACTAGTGTCATAGAAATTTTTTCCACTTCTTGTCCTCTGTTAAGAATTCCGAACACCCTACTTATTTCTTCCGCTGCATAAAAAATTGTCACCTGTTGCTGAAAATGTTGTATTATAGATTTATGACTTGATTTCTCATACCCTGTGATTAAACTTTGTAGGATAGACTCAAACCCTTTTAATTAAAAAATGGGCATGAAAATGATTTTATCTACCTTGGTTGTAGATAATGCTTTCCTCAGGGGATGGTTGGTAGCTGCCTACTCCCACCAAGTTTTGCACTCACCTCCCAGCATACTTTCAAATGTAATATTTTCAGCAGTAATGGTGATTTTTTGTGTGCCTTTCCTTTTATTTTGTGTCATCTTCCTCGAACACTTTCTTCTTTTTAGGATCGATTATGTTTCCCTTGCTCGGATTTTCAATGCTTAGTTTCACCATTGTGTGTTGCTGTGTTAGTGCCTAGATCTTTTTAATTGGTTGTAGATGTCACCAACTGAAATGTAACTGGTTGCTGCAAATCCGCCGTACCACCCATTGTTGCCGTACGAAATTTCTTAGTATGGAAATCTGATGCAGTACTAGTGTTTATCGTACGGTCTTATGCTTGTAATGATGCCATCGTACATAATTATTTTGTGGTATGCCAAGGTGTTGCTTATAGTGGTGCTTTCGTACGGAATTCTTTTTACCCTTGAGTTGCCATATGAAATGGTGCCACAGTACAGGAATCTTCCGTACGGAATTCTCTCTGGTTTGTTGCCGTACGGGTATCTCTCACTTGGAATGTGGTATAGAATATATCTGCCCAAAATGCTGTAGTACAGGGTTATTTAGTACGGAAAGCCTGACGTACAGAAGTCTGTAACTTGGAGTAACACTGTACGGAATGCAGTTATATGCCTTGGAACACTGTATGGAGGGCTAGCGTACAGGAGTGAGTACTTCCTGACTTGCTACAGCAACGACTATGTCTTTGTTTTGCCCTTGTACGAACTGTCCTTACTCTTTCTTCTCCATTATTCGTACGGTTGGTGTTCATACGAGCACTTCCTTCTCTCCTTTCCTTGCATGTACAGCTGTTATGACAATACCTCCTCCTTATATAGACCTCTCCTAATTTGTTTCCCTTCACTCCTTGTGCCTTTTATTTCACATACTTTTTCATTTTCTTTTTTTGCAAATTGTTTACTTGCTGACTCGTTTCTGTCCTCATAGGCTTTTAACTTAGACCCATTTACTAGGTCTTTGATAGGTTTGTTATCCAAATTAGTTAACTTTATTGCTTCATTCTCCTTTACCTCTGATATTTTAAATGGTCCTAGCCATCGAACTTTAAACTTTCCTGGTTTTATTTCATTTTTCCTATTGTATTTTAGTACCAGTTGCCCTTGTCAAAAATCGATTTTCTTTAAATGTTTGTCATGCCAAAGTTTTTGCCTTTACTGCGCCACTTCCGTACTCCATTGAGCAAATGTCCTTCTTTCATCTAGTTTAAGTACATAGCTGTTCTTTGAGGCTCTCCTCATTCCCCATCCTGTTTTCAACTGCCACCCATAAGCTTGGTACTACATGTTCCATGGGTACTACGGCCTCCTGCCCATACATAAGGTAAAAGGGTGTATGTCCCATAATGTCCTTATACGTAGTCCTGTATGCCCAGACCACTGCTAGGATGCGCTCCTCCCAATCTTTGCCCTTCCACTCCACAAGTTTTATAGAGGATGGACACTATCACTTTATTCATGGTCTCTGCTTGGCCGTTCGCTCTAGGATAATAAGGACTAGATAAAGAATGAAAAATTCTATACTCACTTGTCATCCTTTTGATGGTATGATTGATGAAATGTATTTCTCGGTCACTAGTTAGCTGGAGTGGAATCCCAAATCTGGTAACGATTTGCTCGTACAAAAATCTGGCTGTGTTGAGGGTAGTATTGTCTGGGAGAGCCCGCACTTCCACCATTTTTGTTAAGTACTTCGTTGCCACCACTATGTATTTACATCGATGACTTTTGCTTATTGGTAAGGGTTCCACAAAATCTAGTCTCCACTGTTCAGATAATTCTTATTGTTTGGATGGAAATAATGGCATGAAGTCTCTTTTGAGCAGCCTTTTTGCTCTTTGACAAGTGTCACAACTCAATACCCATTCCTTGGCATCTACAAACAATGTGGGCCACCATAGTCCTCCCAAAAGTACCTTTCTCGCCGTAGAATCTGGTCCCATATGACCTCCTGCCAACACTTCATGTGCCTCATTGAGGACCCCTGAAATTTCTTCCTCCATTACGCATCTCCTCAGTATTCCGTTCGGTCCCATTTTTTATAATAACCCTTCGATTAGCTGGAATGTGCTACTTTTTAAGGCAATTTTTCTTCTTTCTGCTATAGGCATTTCCTTGGGAAAAGTTGTTGTTGATAAGTAGTGTCCAATTTTTTCGTACCATTGAGGCAAGACTGCAATCTTAAATAGGTGTGCATCTGGAAAATCCTCACACACTCCACCACCAGAGGCTTCCCTTGACTTAATCCTTGACAACTGATCAACAATCACATGAGATTTTCCCAGCCTCACTATAATTTTGAATGTAAATTCTTGCAGCAAAATTAGCCATCTACTCACTGTCCCTTGGGTCACCGGTTTGTTCACTAAATACATTAGCGCTTGGTGGTCAACAAAAAATTTAAAGGGTGTACCAAGTAGATGGTGTTTGAATTTTTGAACTGCATAGACCATACCAAGTGATTCCCTCTCCGTGGTACTGTAGTTCCACTCCGCTTTTGGCAGAAGCCTGCTAGCAAAATATATAGCGTGATCCAACCCTTCCTTCCTTGTTTGGGCTAGGGTGGCACCTATAGCATAGTAGGATGCATCTACATGAACTCGAAATTCCTTGTCCCAAGCAGGATAGATAAGGATAGGTGCTTCCACAAGTCTTTTTTTAAGTTCTTGAAAGGCGTCTTCCTGTTCCTCCTTCCATTCAAATCGTTCCCCTTTTCTAGTTTAACTTTTTTGAGCGGAGGTGATACTTCAGCGAATCCTTTCATGAATTGCCGATAATACCCAACATGCCCTAGAAAATATTTGATACTTGTCACATTCTCGGGCATCTCCATTCCCAAAATTACCTTTATTTTGTTTGGATCCGTCTTTAAGCCTTCTTTACATACTATATGTCCCAGAAGTCTGCTGTGTGGGACCATAAACCAACATTTCTTAGGATTGAGCGCCAGTCTCGCTCTCTTACATTTCTCCAAACATTCTCTAATAATTTTAAGGTGTTGTTCCTTTCCGCTGTAAATTGACCAATCATCAAGGAATGCTTTACAATTTCCTACTAACATACCATGAAAAATGTGTAGTATAATCCGTTGGAAGGTAGCCAGTACATTGCATAGTCCAAAGGGCATCCTATTATAAGCATATACCCCATTTTCCACCACAAATGTGGTTTTCAGCTTATCCTCCGCAATACTAATTTGGTTATACCTAGAAAATCCATCCATGAAAGAGTACATCTCATGGCCAGCACTTCTTCCAAGATATTGTCTGTAAATGGAATGGGAAATGGGTCTTTTATGGTCACCGCATTTAAACTTCTGAAATCTAGACATCCGAATTTGAGTACCATCCTTCTTGAGTGATATTACAATAGGAGAAACCCATTCGCTTGTCTGAACTTTAAATATTATCGCTGCGTCCAACAGCTTTGTGATTCCTCTCCTACTCGCTCCACATAGTTTCTATTCATTCTATAAGGTCGTTTCCACACTGGTCTTGCTCCAAGTATGAGTGGAATTCGGTGGACACACAGTTCAGGTGGTACTCCTTTCAAGTCCTTGTACATCCATGCGAAAATGTCTTTTTACTCCATAAAAATTCTGAGGGTTGCTGCTTTCCACACTGGATCCTAGTCATCACCTATAAAAATTTCTTTGGTTTGCCCTATTTCTCCTAGGTTTAGGGCTTGGAGGTTAGCCTTTTTGTATTCCACTTTTTGATCAAAAATGTGGGCAGGTGTTGTGTTCAAGGCGGTTACACCTTTGTATTTGGTATACCCTTCCGGGTATCATTCCTCCGATTCTTGTATTTGTAACATGTTGCAATCTGCTTGGAAGACTTCATAATCTCCCATCTGCCAGTGAAATAAACCCTTAAGAGAGTCTGTGTCATCCTCCAAGTATTCCCCTAATCTGAGTACTCCCTCCTCGCAGGTTCCATCCCTTTATATTCTTCTCCTTCAAAGTCAGATGCTAAGTCCTAACTTATTGATAGCCATTCTCTCCCTAATAAAGCATCATATCCTTCCTTCTCCAAGGCAATAACCACAAAGCCTAAAACAAATTGTTGGGTTCCTATTATTACCTTTTGCCTTATCAAGGTGCCAATCGGTTTGATGCCATGCTGATCTGCTCCTACGAGCTAGAATTTGGGCGGCCATAAGGTGGGTTTCCCAATCGCCTTCCAAGTATCTTCGGATAGAACATTCACCTTGAAGCCTCCATCAATTATCGTGTTTGAGAGTTTGTAACCCATGATCTCCATCTCTACCACTACTAGCTCTCTCCTTAAACCTATTGTAAGTAAGGTGTTTTCTTCCTTTTCTATTGAAGGTTCTTTTTCTACAGGCTCTACTGCTTTTGGTTCCACTTGTTTTACTGTTTCTGGTTCCCCTTGGGGATCCTATTGAGTTGGCAACTTTCCTTGTGTCAATGCGACTTGTAACTGGGGTAGTGTATCCAGTAATTCCCCAATAGAGAATGGAATGGTAGTTTCTAATACTTTCCTCATGATGTTAGGTACCCCCTTGCCCCTAGAGGTCTTGGCTGGCTTAGCTGTTGTTTCCCCTCTCAACTCATTTTGAATGTTTTGCTTAGCCTCCTCAAATCTGGCCTTTTCCATTGTAACTGGGGTAGTGTATCCAGTAATTCCCTGATGGAGACTGGAATGGTAGTTTCTAATAGTTTCCTCATGATGTTAGGTACCCCCTTGCCCATAGAGGTCTTGGCTGGCTTAGCTGTTGTTTCCCCTCTCAACTCATTTTGGATGTTTAGCTTTGCCTCCTCAAATCAAGCCTTTTCCATAGTCACCTTTGGGTACATGGCTTTCTTGGCTTGCATCCTTGTTATTGCAAGTATCTCACTTTTTGATCCTGTAATATCTAGCATGTTCACACCTTTTTGCCTTGGGCAATTGGCATCCTCATGGTTGCTCGGGCCACACCATTTGCAGAGCATTCCTCCATTCTCTCCCTCTCCGTTTTGACATTCCTGAGCAAAATGGCCCCATTCGTTGCATCTTCGGCATTGGATCATGGGCCATCCTTGAGAATCATATTGGATTGCTCGTCGGGGTGTGTTCGTGTTGCTATTGTTATTACTACTATTGGCACTGCCTCTTTGGTTATTCCTGTACCCCCCTGGTGAAGCTTCTGTATTATTGTTCTTTGGGGTAGTTGCTGGTGGTGTAGATTGTTCTCCAGTAAACAGTATCTGGGCATTCCTTGTTTTTAGGTTATAAGGGTAGTCTTTGATTGCATGACCCCCTATCTGGCAAATCTCGCAAAACATCTTTCTTAGGCATGCTCCTTTGGTATGACCCTCTTTTTCGCAATCTGTACACCATAGGTCTTTACCTTCCTTCTTCTCATCCTTAGTTCCGACTACTTCCTTCATTAGCCGTTTGAGGTCCTTCCTCAAGGCTTGGATCATTTTCAACTCTTCCTCACTCTCCTCCGAACTCTCACTAGAGCTTCCATGCCGTCTCCTCTTGGAGGTTTTATTTTCACTTTCAATGTTCAGAGCACTTGTACAAGCATCTTCAAAAGTGGATGGTGGGACTATCTTCATTTTTTTTTCTTAAGGACGGGGTGAGGCCTTCAATAAACCATCTTTTCTTTAACCCGTTTGCAGGCTTATTGTCCAATTTGTTGATGAGCTCGTTCAGTCGCCTGGTATAAGCCTTCAGCAATTCTTTCTTGTCTTGCCTGGTGTTATAGATTTCTGTGACAATTTCATCATTATCTTTTAACAATTTGAATTCCTTCTCAAATGCTCCACGCAAGTTATCCCAAGTGTTCTTCTTGCCAGCATCCAAGTCTGCATACCAATCTATGGCGATCCCTCTTAATGTGGCAGGAAATGCCTTCAACCATTAATTACTATCATTCTCCTCGTTCGCTTGCTATATAATTATATAGGTTTTGCAATGGCGAGCAGGGTTCTCTGATCCGTCCTCCGTAAATTTAGGCAATTTTTGTTTATTGACTGCCACATTCTTTCCTTGTTGCCGCCTTCCCAATGGAACCCCTCCTCCCAAGGGAACACCACCACTCAGTGGAACCCCACTTCTAGATTGAATACCTCTTTTCGGTGGAATGCCACTTCCTGATGAGACACCACTTCCTAATGGAACACCCCCACTGGATGGAAACCTACTTCCTGTTGGAAAACCCCCTCCAGATGGAACACCACTTCCCGATGGAACTCCACTTCCAGATGGAAGTTTACTATTTACCATAGTGGTAAAGAAATCAACGCATACAGACAAAGGAATATAATAGCAGAATAACATTCGCATATGCTAGAACATACATTAGGCTTCATAATATTCGCAATAGTAGATGATTGATGCTTTACAATGATCCCAGACGAGATATAAATACTACCGCCGAACCTTCCTGAAGGAGTCCGTCGGCCACAACATTACATCCGCTACAAACTATTTACCCGTCGGCTACAAAATACAAAACACCGACGACAGTCAATCCGTCGGCTACAGAAACACCGCCGGACCCATCTAGTTGGCTAACACCATCCCCCCCAAAAAGAAAAGTCGTCTCCTGACGATTGACAAAATATCTGAGACAAATTAACAAACAAAATACATTAACAGAGTGACTACAACAAGAGAAATCTGCTTCTGACACATCACTGTCACCTTCGTCCCGTGCCTGTAGCCTCTGCTAACACAACACTGCCTCCTTGATGAAGTTGACCTTGATGGCCACCTGTGCTGCTTTCTCTGCTTCCAACACTGGGTCCACTGAGCTAAGTGTCGCTGCACTGCCTCCAACTGGATGATTAGCTCCTCCCGAGCTCTCTATGCATCCACCAAGACAGCCTCCCGGCCAACACTTATTCCCAGTGCCTCGGTACACAAACAGTCCATGCTTGCAGCAACTTGAACTCTTCTCAACTGGTCAGACTCCCACGATTGATATCCGCAACGATTGGGGGTCCACGGGGCAACTTCAACAAAAATGCACTTCGCAACCCACACAGAAATGCACAAAACACACCATTTCTGTCATTTTCTGCCGACTCTACACTCTTTCTGGCAACCACTGATGCGTCCCCTTCCCTTTGTCACCATCTGTAACTCATTCTGAACAACTTGAATCTGTTGTCGTTTTTTTGTTTTTTTTTCCTGCTTCCTCTACAATCCACCACAAATCCCTCTGCACACAGAAATTCTTCTCCTTCCCTACACAGATTCCATCTTGGCTCCTGCAATTTTACTGTGCTGCCGCTAAACTCAAAAGCGCCCAAACTAAATATGCCATATTTTTCCCACTCACAAAACCCTGAGCTTCTCCTTCTGGCAGAACAAACACTCTTCTTTATGTCTCTGTTTCCTTGCGGAGAAATCTGGCTGGAGGGAATGGAGTCTGGCAAAAATGTTTTTTACCCGCAGCCTTTCTGGCGGAGGAACTTAGAAGTTTTATGCCCGCGGACAGGCTGCCCGCGGGGCTTTAATTAACCCGCGGACAGACTGTTCGCGGGGCCATTCCCTTTCAGGCTTTCACGCTCGCGGATAGGTTGTTGCCCGCGGGGCCTTTGTCTTCACCCGTGGGACTTTTTCACCCATGGACAGACTCTGCCCGCACAGAGTCTTCCTAGCACCATATATTTTGAATTTGGATCCGTTGACTGCCGGAGGTACCTTCTGCCCGTCCAAAGTTGATAATCTGATCGCTCCATTGTCGCCGACCTTCCGAATCTGATATGGTCCAACCCATCTGGCCTTAAACTTTTCCACTTTGATTTCATTCCGACCATCGTACGCCTTACGTCTATTCTGTGCCACCTCCATCACCCATTGTGCCTGCGGTCGTCGCGCAACTGGATTATTTCCTTGCTGTCGGTGCCCTTCCACTAATTTTATGCTGCGGTGTAACCTTTTCTTTCCGCGCCGTCCATGCACCATGTACCAGACAGTGGGATCTTTCATTTTTCTGTGTTCAGACTGTATGTTCTTCCCCTTAGCTTTAGCCATGGCAGCTTTTCCTTCTTCCGCTTCCCTGCATTCCTCCGGACATTCATTTTCCTCCTTTTTCTCACCTTCGTCGACCCTTAGCATATTACAACTCGGAAAGAGTTCGTAGTCTTCTATCTGCCAGTGGTAAAGGCCATTCACTGAGTCCAGGTCGTGTCATTCGATCCTTCGTCAAGTCTCAATACTCCTTCATCCGGTTCCATTCTCCTCTTTCCTTCGTCATCACTCTCGCCTTCACTGTCAGAATCTGACGATGCTGCCTCCTCGCCAACCATTTGTGTATGCAGGTCAATTGTGAATCTTTTGCCTTCGCGCTCCATTGATAGGGTATTTCGTTTCCAATCATGTTTTACTTTTGCTTGCACCAACCAATCCCATCCCAGAATAGCATCATATCCTTTTCTTTTTAATGGAATGACCACAAAATCTAATAAAAATGGTTGCGTACCAATGGTTACCGGTTGTGCCCTCAAGGTTCCTAACGGTTTGATCCCGTGCTGGTCCGCCGTGAGCAACTGGAATGTAGGTGGCCACAGCGTCGGCTTCCCCAACTTCTTCTAGGTATCCTCCGGTAAGACATTCACGCCGGACCCTCCATCAACAATTGTCTCTGTCAAAACATTTTCCAAAATCCCCATCTCGACGACCGTCGGATGCCGTCTGGAGGTGAGTGCGAGCAACATTGGGTTTGTTGTCATCACTTCCCTACTGTCCCTTCCCGTGTCCTCTGTAGCTTTCGGAAACGGTGTATGATTCAAAATGGCCGTCCGTAACTGGGGCATTGTGAGAAGGAGGTCACTTATCTTGACCGGTATCTCCGTTTGTAAGATTTGTCGTACAATGTTTTGTTCTGCGAAGTTCTTTGCCAAGGTCCCGATGATGTCTTTCAACTGAGATGTCCCTGCCGACGATGCCTTTCCAATTTCCGCCTGCATTTCTCCCAATTTTCTTTTTCCCTCCGCTTGCCTCCGTGTAATTGCCAGAACCTCCTCTACATTTGTGCCGATAGTGATCAAGTTTACTCCAAACTTTGGACACTTGGAATCTTCGTGATCGCCGGGTCCGCACCATTTGCATAATAATTTCAGTGTGTTTGCCGTTGTACAATCCCGCACAAAATGACCCCACAAATTACATGTTCGGCATTGAACGATCGGCCGTCTGTTTGCATCATACTGAGTTTGACTTCGGCTCCCATTATTACTGTTATTGTTTGCATTGTTGTTATTTTGCCCTCTGTTATTATTCCTGCACCCTCCGGATGTGGCACCTGCACTATTCGTATTTCCGCTACTGCCCGACGGGGAAGCCTCCTGTGTGGAAAACACCTGCGGAGATCCTCTTGTCTTCATGTTAAAGGGGCACTCTTTTGTCGAATGGCCCATGATCTGACAAATGTCACAAAATTGGTTTTTTGGACACGATCCTTTAGTATGGCCGTCGGTCTTACACTCTGTACACCACAGTTCACTTCCTTTTGGCTCCTTTTGCATATTTTTAAACTCCATCATGTGAACCATATCCTTCTGTAGGGCCCGAACTTTCTTGCTGCTACCTTCGTCGCTGCTGCTATCATCTCCGGCAAGTTCATTGTCATCAGAATCAGATGAGCTAGTTTTCTTCTTCTTTGTCTTCTGTTCACTTTCAAGATCCAGTGCTCTGTTATACGCGTCCACATATGACGATGGTGGCACAATTTTCATTTTCCTCCACAATTTCGATTGTAGGCCATCCACGAACCATCTTTTCTGCAATCCGTCCGCCGACTTGCTTTCCATTTTGTTTATTAAGTCTTTTAATCTCCTAGCATAGACACGGACAGTTTCGTGCTTCCCCTGCTTGGTATTGAAAATTTTTGCTACGATTTCATTAACATCCCGCAAGAGTTTAAACTCCGCCAAGAACTCCTTTTTAATGTTATCCTAGGTATTCAGCTTTTGTGGATCCGTATCCGAAAACCAGTCAATCGCCACACCTCGTAGGGTCGCCGGAAATTGGCTGACCCATTCGTTGGCATCTGTGATTTCGTTTGCCCGCTAGATCATCTCACATGTCTTACAATGTCGGATGGGGTCGGCTGTACCATCGCTCTCAAACTTCGGCAGCTTTTCTTTGGGTCCCGCCATCACAACACTGGAGGTCTGCACTGTCACACCGAAGGTCTGCACTCCCGCATTGACGGTCTACACTCCCACACCGGAGGTCTGCACTTCCACACCAGCGGTCTGCACTCCCACACCGGCGGTCTGCACTCCCACACCGGCGGACTGCTCTCCCACACTAGAGGTCTGCACTCCCACACCAGTGGTTTGCACTCCCACACCAGCGAACTGCTCTCCCACACCGGTGGACTGCTCTCCCACACCGGAGGTCTCAACAGCTGCGAACCTTGGTGAAGAAGAAGGATCTTCTGAAGTTGTTTCCCGCGGAAGTCTATCCCGGACGAAGAGGTCACTCCATGCTTGTGCTCCCTCGGCATTGCGAGCCGTGCGAGTTGATGCTCTTCCGTTTGAATTTTCTTCCCTCGACGAACACAAATTCAAGAACTCCTTGCGTGCTTCTTCCACCAATTCCACCCGCTGTCGAGTCTCCTCCAACAATTCCTCCGCACTTCGGTTTCTGTCGGCAATCTTCTGAAATCTCCGTCGGCGTTCGGCTTGCTGAGCCAGAATTAAATTCTCTTGTGCAGTACGGATTCCATCTTTTCCCTTCGCCTTATTTCGATCCTTGTTAAGCTGATTTGGCATTAATCTTCATTCCTCCACCTTCCAGATTCATAAGGCAACGGCGCCAAATGTTTACCGTAGTGGTAAAGAAATCAACGCATATAGACAAAAGAATATAATAGCAGAATAATATTCGCATATGCTAGAACATACATTAGGCTTCATAATATTCGCAATAGTAGATGATTGATGCTTTACAATGATCCCAGACGGGATATAAATACTACTGCCAAACCTTCCGGAAGGAGTCCGTTGGCCACAACATTACATCCGCTACAAACTATTTACCTGTCGGCTACAAAATACAAAACACCGACGACAGTCAATCTGTCGACTACAGAAACACCGCTGGACCCATCCAGTCGACTAACATTTACCTCTCGATGGAACACCACTTCCTGATGGGCTAGACTCCTGACTCCTTATCTCCTCTTGAGGGAGTTCTTGCCATTTAGGGGTTTCTGGTTTTCGGCACCGGAACTACCTTTCCGGTGTGTCCGAATTAACCAAATTGGCTAGTTCCTCAATAGTATGTTCAATCCACCCTTCCTGACTTTGATAGGAATCCCCTTGTGTTCTCTAGTTACGACATCTCTCTTCTTTTTGCTAGAGACATAAGGTTCTTATGGCGACTTCCTCCTCAGTTTCATCCTCTGGTGTAGTCCTCCTGTATTTATTTGGAATTAGGGGCATGAAGTAATTCAGTGCCTATCTCTGTATCTTGGCTTATTGGGTTCCTCTCCTTTAGTATTCTGCACCCTCTCAGTAAACTGTTGAAGAACTTCTTGCCTTCTTTCCCTCTTGATTTGTGCTCTTTCATCCTCAATATGTACGAGGTTCCTTGCCAAAAGCCTAGGAATCTGTCTTAAGAGATCATGCACTGCCAATGGCACGACGAGTTCGTCGTGTACCATGCTTTCAGGAACTGGGAGGAACCTCCCATGCTGTCAGCAGGTCATGTGTCAACTGATCCTCCCTAGTTATTTCCTCCTCCTCTCTGTCACTATTAGTAATTTGGATGTAAGGTATAAATGGTCTTCCCATTAGTCCATCCTATCTAGCACAATACCTCTAGATCCGAACTTAGGCAACGGCGCCAAAAATGTAGTGGAATTGCCAACCAGATCTCAAAATATAGAACTATGTTAACCACATAGGACAGTTCAATTTGTACACAAGAACTAAAACCTCGCAGATACTATTCTTACCATAGTAATGATAGGAAAGGAAATGATCTTTCTTTATTGATACCAAAAACCACACCAGTACATTACCAATGTTCCAAATATTTATAGAAGGGTCGGTCAGTTGGAAGCCAACCGATCCATTTCCTCACCACCTAACTACCCAACCCAACTAGTTTAACAATTACTAAACATAACAAATATTTTATTCCGACTACAATCACAACAAATATTAAATGCATGATATAAGGAACTTTCCACAAAATTCTAAGATTCCACCTACACACCTCGATAAATGAAATGACAATCATTTTTCTTATTTTTCTTTTTATGCCACCCATGCACCTCGGTAAACAAAAAAGCACTGTCTCCATTTTTCCATTTTCTATTTAAAAAAAATAATTTTTCCTCTGATTTTTGTTACTTTCTCTCCACCTTTTATTAATTTTTTTATTTTAATTTTTTTAATCACACCCCCTTTTATTTCGTGATGCAAGATGCTCTTGCATCATGTAATAACCATGTCCTCTTTCATCTTGTGACCAATGGCCTCCATTTGATCGTTTATATCCTTGTTCTTCATAAGATGCTCTTGTAGTGTCATCTTCTCATCTATCATAAGGTTAAACAAATGCTCTTTAGAAAGAACTCTTGACTTTGTCAGACGTCCCATGAATGTTAAAGTGTAGCTTTAGTAGAAGTGAAGAACACATTATACTTAGTATATGAATTTCTTACTCTGTGTGTGTGTGTGTGTGTGTTGAATTACTGTTATACATTTCTGGAGTGATTCATATACTCTCTTATCTTTGAAATATATATATAATATGTAAAATCCTTAAAAGACCATCAAAATATATTGATGTCTATGGGGCTTGTTAATAGATTGAACCGACGGCAGTTTGACTAATGATGAGAGAGTCCATGTAGGGACATGACCCTACGTGGCCAATGACCCCACGTGATTGGCTACGAAGAGTCATGTCCCTACAGCTGAGTAAAGGACATGACTCTCCCTCTATATTTATATAGATCAATAGCTGAGTAAAGGACATCAATAAAATTGGCAATGCACCTTTCTCAGCAATAACAACTGCATAAACCAGCTTCAGTCACAGTCATTGTTATTCAGTATAAAATCAAAGTTGGTAAATCACTACAATTAGAAATATATTCAGATTCATGTCTCAGAATTGTTATTATTATTTGAAGATATATTACCACTGATCTCTATCAGAGATCTATAAACATTAACATGGTATTAGAGGCACACTGATAGAGAAATTCAGTCAGTCTTATAACAGATTTAAACCTATTAAAATATCTTCAATTTAAAACGATGGTGAATCACATAAGACTGGAAGATAGACTTGAAGGAGCCTCCAACTTTGCATCATGGAAAATGGATTATTCTACGAGAAATGGAATTAGAAGGATACATAGAGGAAGATAAATCTATATGCCAGAGAATGATTCAAACAAAACAACCTAGAAAAAACATAACAATAAAGCTATGAGATCATTATAGATTCTGTCAAAGATCACATTCTTTCATCTATATCAAGCCTTAAATCAAATTATGGGATGTTTTTCACTATTAAGAATACTTTCGAAATTAATAACACTAGTAGATTGTTAACATTGAAGCAAGATCTACTATACATCAAAATGATCAATGGAGAATCGATTACATCTTATTTTCTAAGAATTTCAGAGTTAAAAGACCAACTTGCAACTATTGGAAGTCAAGTAGATGAAAAAGAACTTTGCATTGTAGCACTAAAAGGACTACCTTTATCTTGGGAAACTTTTATTGGTGGACTAAGCTCTCCACATGAACTTCCTAAATTTGAACAACTTAAAAATGAATGCACTCAAGAAGAATTAAGATTAATTTCAAGAGGAATCAGTTTAAATCAAGAGGAAGATATTCAAGCTCTCCAAGTCAATACCAACAATAAAGGAAAGAAAGGTAAATTCAAACAAAAGAGAAAGGAATTCAACAAAACATACAAGAAAAGAGATTGGTCAAGAGTACAATGCTTCAAATGTGGCAAATTTGGCCATACTCATAACTTCCGTTCGAAAAGGAAGAAAATTCAAGCAGCACTAGCAGAAGTCAAAGATAAAAACTTTGCGTTCTACTTAGCACTCTCAAGTGATCTAAACTCCAACAAAAATACATGGATAATAGATAGTGGAGCATCTCGTCATATTACAGGCTTTAGAGATAAATTCGAAAGCTTTGAAGGATACTCCTCTGAAGAAGTGGCTATTGGAGATAATTCTACACACTCGGTAAAAGGTATTGGACCTTGTTCAATTCAACTGAATTTAGGTATCACTCTTCAACTAAAGAATGTGTTGTTTGTACTTGGTATAAAACGAAAGTTGGTCTCCATCTCTGGCCTTGTAGACCAAGGGTATCAAATCACATTCCAAGAAGATAAAGTGCTATGCTGGCCAAAGAACTCCATATTAAGAATGCTATATCCATCGGATTTAGAGATGGAAGTCTATACAAACTTTGTAACCATCAAAATCTAGCTCTAAATCATGAAATCTCAAACAATAATGAAATCTGGCATAGAAGACTAGGTCATTTTCATTTTTCATGCTTTATCATCCATAGAAAAAATAGTAATAGGGTTCCCTAGTTTAAAACCTGATCATTGGAATATTTGCAAAGGATGTGCCATAGGTAAAGACACAAAAGGATCCTTCCCCAAAAGTGAACACAAATCCAAATTTGTACTTGAACTCATTCAAACTGATTTATGTGGTCCAATGTTTGTACCTTCCCTAAGCGGATGTCTTTGCTATGTAATGTTTATAGATGACTATTCTAGGAAAACTTGGATATACTTCTTTAAACTGAGAGAATCAACCAAAGTGTTATCCAAATTCAAAGAATTTAAAGCTCTAGTTGAAAACCAATCTGAACAAAAAATAAAAACTATAAGATCAGATAATGGAGTTGAATACATTTCAGAAACTTTCAAAGTTTTTTGCATTTGTGTTGGGATTAAGGAGTTTTCTGTACCATATAATCTTCAACATAATGGAGTCCCATAAAAGAAAAATAGATCTATTATTGAATTGGCCAAAGCTATGATGCATGATCAAAACCTTCATAGCTTCTGGGCTGAAGCCTCTAACAATGTAGTTTATATCCAAAATAGATGTCTTCACTCAATATTGGAAAATACAATTCCCGAAGAAGTATTTATTGGCAACAAACTAGATTTAAGCCACCTAAGAATATTTGGGTGCCCTGTATATCTTCACATCCCTAATGAAAAGAGACTAAACTAGAGCCATCAGGAAAGAAGGCCATATTTATCGGATACAGTGAATCATCCAAATGTTACAGGATTTATGTCCCTGTTCAAAAAACTATTGAAATCAGTAGAAATGTAAAATTTGAAGAAGACATTGCTTTTACATCTCCAAGAACATTGATGAATCATACTCAGAACCTACTATAGAAGTAGATGAGAATCCTCCAATAGAGAATGAGGAGGAGATTGATAGTGGAAGTCTTGCACTTCCTAGTCCAAATTCAGAGAATTCTGAAAATCCTAACAATAAAAAGAGATCACTTTGGGCAAGAAAAATGATAGAAGAAAATCATATAGAACCTAATGAAGTAGCTAGAGAGAACAAGAGAATAAGTAATCGTTTATGCTATGTAGCCCTACTCTATGAAGTCATCAAAACAGAGCTTACAAATGTGAAGAAGCATTATCATGCCAACGTTGGAAAGATGCAATGACTGAAGAGTATCAATCCATACTAAAAGATGATGTCTGGGATGTTGTACCCAGACCCAAAGATAAATCAGCTGTCTCTTCTAAATGACTATTTAAAATCAAGCATGCACCAGATGGTAGCATTGAAAGATACAAAGCCAGATTTGTAGCTTGCAGATTCTCACAAAAGAATGGAGTAGATTATGAAGAAACTTTTTCTCCAGTCACTTGTTACACTTTTGTTAGAACCATCATAGCTGTAGCAGCATCCAAAGGGTGAAAGATACACCAAATGGATGTTAAAACTGCATTCCTAAATGTTGAAATTGAAGAAGCATACATCAAACAACCTGAAGGATTTATCATGCATGACAAAAATTCTCATTTATGTAAACTAAAGAAAGCACTCTATGGTTTTAAACAAGCTCCTAGGGCATGGTACGAAAGGATAGACAACTACCTCTCAAAATCAAGATATTCCAAAAATGAAGCTAATTCTAATATATATTTCAAAATAGTTCAAGGTAATATGATTATTCTTGTAAACTATATGTTGATGATTTACTAATAACAGGTGAAGAACAACTTATAGAAAAATGCAAACAGGAACTAATAGCAGAATTTGGCATGAAAGATCTAGGGTTTCTTCATTATTTCCTAGGTCTAGAAGTCTGGCAAAAGAAGAACTACATCTTTCTAAATCAAGGAAAATACATTGTTGACATTTTGACTAAGTTTGGAATGATGGATTGCAAACCCTTAACTACTCCTATGGAAGGAAATCTACATAAACTAAAGAGAGATGGATTTGAATCCGAACCTACTGATCTTACTTACTACTGACAAATTTTCGAGTCATTGATGTACTTCGTAAACACTCACCTTGATATTTGTTATACAACTAACGCCTTAAGTCAATTCATATGTGAGCCGAAGAAGATACATCTCATGGTAGCCAAACACATTTTACGATACTTACATGGTACAATTGGTATGGGCCTCAGATATGATCTAGTTGAAATTAATCTTCATGGATATTCAGAATTTGATTGGGCAGGCAACTCTACTAATCGTAAGAGTACTACAAGATGCTTCAATCTCGTGTCAGCAATGATCTCTTCGTTTAGCAAAAAACAATCATCAGTCGCCTTAAGCTCTACTGAAGTAGAATGCACAACTTCTTCCATAGGAGCTAGAGAAGCAGTATGGTTAAGAAAATTGCTAGTTTTATTGTTTGGAAAGCTCTTGAAGCCTACAATTATCCATTGTGATAACCAAAGCTTCACTAAGCTTTCAGTGATTTAAGCATATTGAAATACCCTATCATTATATTAGAGACATGGTAGATCAAAATGTTCTCAAGCTGGAATACATAAGCGCAAATGAACAGACAGCTGATGTACTTACCATATCTTTTTCCAAATAGAATATTCAGAGGTAAATTTGATATGTTTAAATTATGATTGTAAATATTGAAAGTAGGTTTCAGTTTTATTTTGAAATATTTATGTATACTCATTTTGATTCAAATGCTACTTTTCTATAGTTGGATCTGATATGTAATGAAAAATGACGATTTATCATTGACATATATTATTAGAAGGTAACCATTGTAAGGTGACGATCTGACAAGTGGTAGACCTGTTATTATGACAATATTATGTTGTTGTTTCGAATAATCAGAAGTCCTTATAATGAATGTATTATGATCAGACCTCATTAAGTTGTTTTCCCAGAGTGCCGGAGATCATAATACTTGTCATGATAAAGTTCATGTCATTGTGGCTTCGGTTATCTGATGGATTACTCTAGATCTTTGGATGTTAGAAATCAGATATCCTATTCTCCCGATATGTATCATTGGAGATGATACCGGTGCACATACCAAGAGAATATGAGAAATTTTTCTCACTTCTCCCTCGCTAAGATGGAGTGTTAAAGTGTAGCTTTTGTAGAAGTCAAGAACACATTATACTTAGTATATGAATTTGTGACTTTCTCAATATTATATATATATATATTGAATTACAGTTGTACATTTCTAAAGTCATTCATATACTCTCTTATCTTTGAAAAAAAAAAAAAAAATATATATATATATATATATATATATATATGTAAAATTATTAAAAGACCATCGAAATATATTGATGTCTATCGGGTTTTTTAATAGATTGAACTGATGGTAGTTTGACTAGTGATGAGAGTATAGTCCACATAGGGACATGACCTTACGTGGCCATTGGTCACTCCCTCTATATTTATATAGATCAACGGTTGAGTAAAGGACATCAATAAAATTGGCAATGCACCTTTCTCAGCAATAACAAATGCATAAATCATTTGCAGTCACTGTCATTGTTATTTAATATAAAATTGAAGTTGGCAAATTTAGTACAATCAGAAATATATTCAGATTCATATCTTAGAATTGTTATTATTATTTGAAGATATGTTACCACTGATCTCTATCAGAGATCCATAAACATTAACAATGAAGACCCTTCAAGTGATCCCAAATCTCTTTAGCTGTACTGCCTGATGACATTTCTAGAAGCATTTCATTGGTGACTAATAATTTCAATAGCATTAACAGCCTCTGGGTTACAATCATCAATCTTCTCTTAGTCATTGCCTGTCGTTGTCGGACGAGTAGTGATACCCAAGATACTGTCTAAACTCCAGTATCAAAAAACTGAAATCATCCTTTGCTTTCAGGTATTATAGTTCTTGTTGTTGAAGTGTTGATTGTGTGCCAACATGATCTTGGTCAATGATTGTATCCCTCTTGTTTTTCATTGAGGTCAACTTGTCACAAAATTAAAAGATCTGATTTTTTTTTCAAAAACCTTCAATGAAAATTTGGCACAAACTTCGAAGCATTGCTTCAAAACGAAAACCACTTGCAGAAGATAAATTAAATTTCTCCAAAATGGCATAAAAATCATAAATCACAAATTTTGTTGAAAACCTAATTTTTTTTGCAAACCTCAGGTGCAAGAAAATTATTAGTCAAACCCAAAAAATGGCAACTTCCATATATTGATAAGTAGGAGATGATTTCCACAGCTAGTCAAATTGTGATGTGAATATCAGGATTTAACTGTGTGATTTTGAGTCAAACTCGATGACCCATGTTTCATGAGTAGTGATTCAACATGAATCCATCTCTCATGAGAATAAATGGAACACTTAGCACTCATTGGATCTAGGTGATGCTCACAGAGGTGAAGCACCGAGACTTCCCGGGAGGTCACCCATCCCAGTACTACTCCAGCCTGAGCGCGCTTAACTACGGAGTTTCCTCCACAGTTAAACCCAAAGCTTGCAACCCCATTTGCAAAACCTTCACCAAGTGTTGTGCCTTATGAACCATTCATTAGAAAGCCCCTTAAGCTCATCAATTGATAAGTAGGAGATGATTTCCACAGCTAGTCAAATTGTGATGTGAATATCAGGATTTAACTGTGTGATTTTGAGTCAAACTCGATGACCCATGTTTCATGAGTAGTGATTCAACATGAATCCATCTCTCATGAGAATAAATGGAACACTTAGCACTCATTGGATCTAGGTGATGCTCACAGGGGTGAAGCACCGGGACTTCCCGGGAGGTCACCCATCCCAGTACTACTCCAGCTTGAGCGCACTTAACTACGGAGTATCCTCCACAGTTAAACCCAAAGCTTGCAACCCCATTTGCAAAACCTTCACCAAGTGTTGTGCCTTATGAACCATTCATTAGAAAGCCCCTTAAGCTCATCAATTGATAAGTAGGAGATGATTTCCACAGCTAGTCAAATTGTGATGTGAATATCAGGATTTAACTGTGTGATTTTGAGTCAAACTCGACGACCCATGTTTCATGAGTAGTGATTCAACATGAATTCATCTCTCATGAGAATAAATGGAACACTTAGCACTCATTGGATCTAGGTGATGCTCATAGGGGTGAAGCACCGGGACTTCCCGGGAGGTCACCCATCCCAGTACTACTCCAGCCTGAGCGCGCTTAACTACAGAGTTTCCTCCACAGTTAAACCCAAAGCTTGCAACCCCATTTGCAAAACCTTCACCAAGTGTTGTGCCTTATGAACCATTCATTAGAAAGCCCCTTAAGCTCATCAATTGATAAGTAGGAGATGATTTCCACAGCTAGTCAAATTGTGATGTGAATATCAGGATTTAACTGTGTGATTTTGAGTCAAACTCGATGACCCATGTTTCATGAGTAGTGATTCAACATAAATCCATCTCTCATGAGAATAAATGGAACACTTAGCACTCATTGGATCTAGGTGATGCTCACAGGGGTGAAGCACCGGGACTTCCCAGGAGGTCACCATCCCAGTACTACTCCAGCCTGAGCGCGCTTAACTACGGAGTTTCCTCCACAGTTAAACCCAAAGCTTGCAACCCCATTTGCAAAACCTTCACCAAGTGTTGTGCCTTATATGAACCATTCATTAGAAAGCCCCTTAACTGTGGAGGAAACTCCGTAGTTAAGCGCGCACAGGCTGGAGTAGTACTGGGATGGGTGACCTCCCGGGAAGTCCCGGTGCTTCACCCCTATGAGCATCACCTAGATCCAATGAGTGCTAAGTGTTCCATTTATTCTCATGAGAGATGGATTCATGTTGAATCACTACTCATGAAACATGGGTCATCAAGTTTGACTCAAAATCACACAGTTAAATCCTGATATTCACATCACAATTTGACTAGCTGTGGAAATCATCTCCTACTTAGCAATTGATGAGCTTAAGGGGCTTTCTAATGAATGGTTCATAAGGCACAACACTTGGTGAAGGTTTTGCAAATGGGGTTGCAAGCTTTGGGTTTAACTGTGGAGGAAATTCCGCAGTTAAGCGCGCTCAGGCTGGAGTAGTACTGGGATGGGTGACCTCCCGGGAAGTTCCGGTGCTTCACCCCTGTGAGCATCACCTAGATCCAATGAGTGCTAAGTGTTCCATTTATTTTCATGAGAGATGGATTCATGTTGAATCACTACTCATAAAACATGGGTCATCGAGTTTGACTCAAAATCACACAGTTAAATCCTGATATTCACATCACAACTTCCATATAATGAAAAAACTGACTTTACATTGGTAGAAAACCATGTATTTGTCAAAACCTTAGGTAATGCGAAAAAATCATGTAGGTAGAAATCATCTAGAAAATTGCTCCACAAAACTCCACCCAAAATTCTCCGATGCATAGTTGGAAAACTTACACTTGGAAAACACAAGCCAAGCCCCAAAAAAAATTCAAGAAAAGTTCTGCAAGTTTTGCCAAAAAACTCCGGAAAAACTCATGAACCTAACTATTAATTAATTAATTTTTTTGTAAAATTCAATGAGAAGATGCATGTAATGAGTTAATTAAAGAGAACACAAAAGAAATAAGCAGAGTTCAGATATGTATAAATCCATAGTGGGTACAAAGATCACATTTTGATGCGGAATGTTGATGGCAGGAAGCAAAATATTAAATAGTTTGTCAAACTAGAAGTAAATACATCATCACAATCACATCTTTCTGTTCCTAGCTCTACTAGCATTAAAGTGAGAGGGTCTAGTCCTAGAAGAGGAACCCCGCATTGGGCATAACTATGAACTCTGTGGTTGTGCCTCCTCGCTCAGTATCCATAGTGACTCTTCTTGTTTAAGTGTTGTTCCTCTGGCTTCTAGTCATTTTTTCCCGTTTCTTTTTCTTTTTCTTCACAAATGTTTATGGCTTCTTTTCCATCTCTTATACTGTAATTATCTCAATAACAACAGATAATCATAACCTTTATGAAGTTCCATGGCATATTCTTAGGGCAAAACCAATTAACTAAATGTTCAAAATGTAAATATTAATTTAAATACTTAACTCTATACTACCTCGTATTCTTATTGTCTCCACTTTTCGTTTATTAATATATTCTTCTTGTCCAATATGGTGCAATTCACCCGATATGATAAATAATGTTGGGTATTAACACTCAATTCCGCACTATGTATAAGCAAGCATTAATTTTTCCACATTATCATAAATTATTCATTCCTGTAATCTTTTCCAACTAAGCCTTTATTTTTAATTTGATTTCTGAATAATGAACTTTAAATAATAAAGATTTCTGATACACACTATATCCAATAAATAAATCTCAAAGTACCTTTACTCATGGGACTTGGACACCTGTGAATTCTGAGGTGAATACACCTGGTAGAGAGATGGGTTTTTGTCAAACTCTTGGAGTCTTGAGTGTTTTCATCCTTAACCTTCCTGAAAAGACAATGGTCTTCAATATTCATCAATAAAATATTTCTCTTCTTGTCTTCTACTCTTGCCCGTGTTTTATAATGTCATTTGGTAGTTTTATTCAATTATCATGATTAATTAAAGCGACTTTAATTAATTTAATTTGTCTGAAGTCACTTTATTTACTTATTAATTTTACATTTTGGAATTTTGGTAATAACAATAAATAAATAATTTAATATCCCTTTTTATATTATTAAATCTTGGGAATTAAATAATGATTATTTTGTAATCAATGTTAAAAATGGGACATTCCACAATACCTTGTCATCAAATCAAAGGAATGCTTTCGTCCAATCAGCCAATCACCAAATAGAAATGTGATATATTGTCATGATCCTTGTTGGGTGGATATTTGTTGAAAATCCAGTTGCAAAATAGGATGACCAGCCACAACATATGAGATAGAGTCTCTCCTACCTTAAAGGGAAGGCTCCCCCTTCTCACCGTTTCTTGAATCAATTCAAGGTAAGAAAAAAGTTAAAGAGATTTTGAAAGGGTATTACCAATATTCTTTCCTCTGAACTTTCAAGAAATAAACAACTTACCTGCAGAGCGAGTAATGGGCAAGATGAAATCTCTAACTACACTACTCTTTAAAGTTGGAAATATTGATATCGATAATCCAACATTAACTCAAAGGCTAGTTGAAAGCATACCAATTTGACTCTAAGTCTGGTCTTAATCTTTTCTATAAGAATAACTTTTACTATTGGGGCCCAAAGATTTTCAAAAGTAAATGATTCTAACTATTTTTATGAAATAAGAAGCTAATAGAAGCTATAGTCATAGCTCCTAGTCTATGTATTACAAAAATCACTTCCAGCCAAAGCTTCGAATCCGATTGTTTCTTAACTTTCATGCTCAATTATTTAGATCAAACGACAATAGCATGAATCAAAGAAGACAAACACAAATTATAATCAAAGCTTCCAATTTGCACTGATCACAATTGTACTCAATCGAAGTTCAGCGCCAATTGTTTCTATGTATTCACTTTTCATCCAAAATAATATTACACAATCAAAGTTATGCTTGCACAACTTCTTCAAAGCTTTCTTGCATACAAATAGAAGTTTATTTTAACAGCAAGAGGGCACTCCTTTATATATCCAAAGAAGTTGAGAAAAAAAGCGGAGGAAAACATGGGAGCAACTTGAGGAAAAAGTGGGAGCAACTCAGCCAAACTTGACCCGATCAAACTAGGTGAGAGAAACTATAGGTTTACATGTCATATGGACATGTAATTGAATTACATGTAATTACATATTTTGATGCAATTCGTTCTCTCCAACTACAAACTTGAATTCTAAAGAAGGAAGAAGATAAAAACAATCCTAGGGATTGCTCTGAAGAGCCTTGTACTTGGCGATGCAAACATGTACTGTAGGAAGATCTGAGAGTTCCATTATCTTTGATATATCTTATTCTGATTGCATTGACATATGATGATTTCACAACATTGTAATTTGGTGAAGAGAATCCCATAGGTGTCTTACTACTGATTTGTATGTAGCAAACCTGTTGATCATATGCAGTCCAAATTCTTCAGAATCAAGATCAGCATTCACTTTGACTACATACTCTGAAGTCATCTCCTCCTCTATGACTAGGTTGTCATGTTCAGTAAGGACATTACATCCCATTTGCTCTAAATTACACATGATTTCTGTTTGAATTGATTGACAGTCTTCTAAGGCTGCTTGAAACTTTATCAGAAGTTTTGCTAGTGTCTCTTCTTCGTGACCCATGAGTCCCTGACAATTGTAGAATATTTCTAAAGATGTAAGAACTTCACACGTAATTAGACCATCTAAATCAACATTAGCCATTTGATTCCAATCACCTAGGATATCATTCAAGGTATTGGCTTCTTGATTCAAAGAAATAATCAGGTCATGCAATATTTCTTCAACACCTCGACTATGTTCAAGAACTTTGACCATATCTTTGATGGTCGGATTTCTTTCAGAGACAACCTCTCCAAACCAAATCTTCACTGCTTCAATTATGATATTATCTGCTTTTCTCGAGGTGTCTGAGTTGTGGTGACCACATGTTGTGTAGACTGTTGACGAATGACCTCATCAAGATGAGCAACTTCTTTCTTAAGCCGATTCTTCTTCTCCCACAACTCACGATTGCTTTTCGATACATTGGCAAGTGCCTCTTGAGCATCCTGTAGACAACCAAAGCCGCGATTGTTTACCAAGTTTAATTTTAGAGAATTTGTAATCTAAACGGTTAAGTTCTTCAACTGGTTTGTCTACTAAAGGTTCAACAATCTCCACATACTTAGTCTTTTTAGAATGCACCACAATCCTTGAAACAATTTTCTAGTTCAAAGATTTAGACTTACTTTTCTTGATAGGAAGGTTGTATCGAGGTACGACAAACTTTCTTCTCTTCATAGTGGTTTTACCTAACCATGTAGGCAAACTAAGACCCTCATCTAATGAAACAGGGACAACGACTACCATAGACATTGATCCGGATTGTATTTTCGTTGTGACTGTGCATGCTTTAGTCTGCACAACTGAATTCATGGGCACCCGATGAGAAGATTATCTCATGAACAAATCAAATCCAACCATTGAGGTATCTACTTGGGAAATTTGACCTTTCATGAAAGTTGGGAAATCTTCAAATACATTTCCCAAAATCTCATATTTCTCAGCTGCAAAAAATAGGCGAGGTCATTGAGGACATAGGGAGTATCGACATGTTAACCTCTGAAGCGGGCATGGTAGATGTAATAGCTGTAGAGAATGAATCTACATCATTGTCTCTATCATCCAAAACGGGTGTTTCTTGAATGGATGGACCTTGAGTGTTTGTCGGCCCCGGAGCAGAAATGATCACAATATCTCTTTTTTCCTCTTCATCTTCATCATTAGACTCTTCTTCAGATTCCTCCTTAGGTTCTTGCTCAGATTCTTATTCCAGCACAAGCGCTTTAGATCCCTTTCTGCATTTAAGCTCAAACTTGAGGGATTTAGCTAGAACTGAGGAAGATGCACCATGTTTACTTGAAATTTCTACTTGATTTGTGTTTCCAACTAGTCCAAAATGATCAGAATCTAGCTCGAGCTTAAGATATACCCTCTTGAGGTGATTGATTTTCAGCCACTTGTTAGTATTAGCGAAGATGGATAGAAATTTATTAAAGATGGAAGCACTTACTTTCTGTTGTCACTGCATGAGACAAGTAGCTTGTTAAAACCATCCTGACGATATTTTGGATCAAGAATGTTGCCATCATCTTTAACATGAAAGTTGGGTGGGACCTCAATCATGTTAAGATCAATGATTTGTTGCAATGTGAGCCTGTAACAATCCATCTTCATGATATCTGACTCTGTACGCAAATCGATTCATATGTCCTCTATGCGATGAACATGGGTGAATGCTCTTTTGATCTTTAAGTGCATTCCTCGGTAATTGAAATCAAACCTAGCTTTGAACTTCTTCAATATGATTAGCTAAAGTTCTACTATCATAGCTTTTACCTTGCAGACTAAATTGATCATATATTGACCAATTACCAAGGGCTTGGCTATAGTGATACAGAATCCTGGCCAGTGTTGAGTATTTTGATATGTTTGCACTTCCATGAGTTGTCTAGCAAACTCCATTAGAATGATTTTATCAATAGTATATCTCAGCAAGTTATATGGTTCTCCTTTCAAATAACCAGCTCTCAAATAACTGAAAGTTGGAAATTATAAAAAGATGGCATTGTATTGATTTACCCTATTCCAACCTTCATCAGTGACTCTCTTGATTACCAACTGTTTATCAAACTGATAGCTAAAATGTCCAAAAAATGCATCTTGAACTCTCCTATAGTGATACTTGCTCTATTTAAATGTGATTTGATTGTAATAGCTCCAAATTGGAACTTGAAGCCGATCCGCTTTAGTTGAATATCTTGAGAAGGACCCCATAAATGCAGCAATGTAAACCAGGTATGAGTTCATGTAAAATGGCATTGATGTTCCCACATTGAGCAATTGCTCATATAGTGCTGTACTAATAAGCTCTCCCAGAAGATGGGTTCTTCATTATCAAAGATTTGAAACATGAACTTGTACATCCATGACTCAAGCACACCAGATTTGTTGAGGCTACATACTCTACTAAGGAGACTAATCAAATCCTTACATTCTGGCCTAAACTCAGATCTGCAAATTGTTTTGGGCCATCTTTTAAAGTTATGTCTTTTGACATCCAACCAATATGGATTCATATACCTTTGGTAATCTGATTTCTTCTCATTCCATAACTCCAAAGACGTCTCTTTTGACAGATCTACACACTCTGCACTGTGAGGAACTTGGAAGATATATTCAATAACTTTTGGATCTAGGCTGATGATGATGTTACCATCTGTATCGTTGATTATTTTGGTCCTAAGACTTACATGTCGAGCACATCCAAAGACGAATTCCGGTTCCAAGGCAACCATAGGGAAAGTAGACACCAAATGAATGTTACTTATCTTGATGCATCTCATTTCCTTGTTTCAAGGAGTTTCAACCCTTTGTAAGAAATCAGCCATGTCAACATGTTAGAAACTTGTTCCAGAGGAGATGAAACCTAAGATGCAGTTGCATGAGCTAACTCCTTGTCATACTAGTACTTCATCTTTCCTTTGGATTTTATAGATGCGGGCATATTTTGTACTGCAACATGCAAATCCCAAAGGGTTAATACATCATTGGAAGATATAGACTCCACGAGGACATTGGCAAAGATAGATCTTTGAAGAATAATGTGTTTGGAGTATTGATTAAATACTTGTGGAACTTATGTAATGAAATGAATGAGATATGGCAAGGACACGCAAAAGGCGAAAATGAGACTTAGTAAGATGGAATGCATGTGGGTAAGGATGAGTTTTATGTAAATGATTCAGGAATGTAAGCTAGGTGGATGTGGGTAATTGGAAATGATTACTTTGGTATTTAAAGAGTGAACCTCTACCAAAGTCAGATTCTCTAGATGTAATTACATGTAAAGTGATTTACATTAAATCATGACTTGGTGCAAAGATGTAATTATGTTCAGAGGATGGGATTACATGTAAGTAGGCATGAAGGTATGTGACTATAAATGAGGATGGAGGATGAGATTACATGTAAATGTCGATGAAGGATGGATTTACATGTAAATTGGATGAAGGATGGATTTACATGTAAATGAAATCCATGTATTTGCGTATATTGGAAAATGAATGCAATGTGCTTTGGCATGTGTCAGTGGAATATGAAATGATGTGATGTACTTTGTATGAAAAGATGGAAAGTGGAATGGTGAAGAATGCTCTTGCATTCTTGGGAAAGAAACTTATCTTTGTGAAAGAAGGAAATTGAAACATGAAGTAAACAACAAACCAAAATATTCACAAAACAAAAACATATCTTCGGCTTTTACTCAAACATGACAAATACCAAGTTGCTTTCTTATGCAAATTCGAAATTGGAATTTAGGGAAATTCCAAGCACTTGAAAATGAAATTTCTCATCTTATTTTAAAGAAGATTTGCAAAATACATGGCATATCTTTGGACAAATGTAAAGGATGAACCAAAATATGCAATGAAATAGCAAAGCTTGAAAACTTCAATTTACTTGGTGATCAAAGAGCCAAATGTGGAAGATTAATAGGGTTGAAAGAATGTTTCTTCTCAAAATTCAAATCTTACTTCTTGACTTTTTCAACACTTGCAAATGATGGATTCAAATGAGCTATAGACGAAGTGTTTTTGGATGGTGATGCCAAAAATGTGTTCTTCAATCCTAAAAAATGCAAGACATTTTTGCAAATATGATGTTCTTGGGATGTTTTTGATAAAAAATGTGGTCTCAAGATGTAATGATATGAAACGTTTTTGGCAATGGACGGTAGAAAAGTGATTCCCAAAGGCATTAATAAGCATCAAAACCTCGAAACGCCTCTCATCTATCCAAAAATGTGATCTCTAAATGTCATGTTCGGGCATTTTTCGGCAAAAACGTGCCCTTGATTTGCTTTGAAAACACTCGATTTTGGCTAGAAATGCTAATGCTTAAGGCATGAATAGGCATAGAAACTTCAAAATGCCTCTATGTAGAATGATCTCATGTCATTGAATGAACAAATCTGAACATTCTTCTCAAAAATGTGCCCTTGGAGACCAAGAACATGAAACATTTTTGCTCTTGGAAGCAAAGTCATGGTCTCAAGATGTAAATACATGTGATGGAATGCAAAATCACATTCTAAGAAGGTCTTTTGTGCACTCCAAGTGCTTTTGCATGTTTTAAATAAACATGTATTTGGAGTCAAGAGGCAAATCAGATTCTCTGTAATGTCCCCACTATTAGGGTTAGTTTGGGACAAGTAATTCCTACCAAATAATGGTTATAATCACAACAAAAATAAAATTAACTATATTATTCTACCTTCTAAGTTAACCCAATCTTAAGGACATCTCCAAGTTGGGCTTCCCAACTCATAGCTACCTCGCTGTCTTCGCGGGAGCACACCCCTTAAGATTCTACTTGGACGGACATCCTCTATCCAAGACTACTCACATATGCATATGTTGACAACATCAAAATATTTTGGCACATCAATTATTGGCCATGGCAGACTATGGAGATCTTAATATCTCCATGCTCCATGCTTCGATATCAATTCTCGGCTATGGTGGACAATGGAGATCTTAATATCTCACATGTTCCATGCTTTGAGTTCACATTGGTTCTTGGCCATGGTGGACAATATAGATCTTAATATCTCACGTGTAATGTTTCGGTCATAAAATAAATGTTTTTAATTAAACCTTGTTAATGGTCAATTGATTTAATATATCTCAAATCCATTTTTAATTTAATTGTTTTCGTAGGTAAGTATGGCCGTCAGCTATCTTTGTACACCCTTGGAAGGTTTTTCCCGACGGGTATTTAAGTAGGACATGTAGGTAGTCATAGGTATGCAATTTAGATTATTTTCTCTGTACTGTGAATTCCTATTGAAGTTCTCTGTTGTTCACCATTTCAGAAGTGAAAGACCTTCCCTATTTGGTTTGTCTAGTTTCAGTGGGATTCAACCCTCACTCTATTTCGTCCCTTGTAACACTTTGCTCGGATCTAGCAAATCGAAGCAACATCTTTCGACAAATATTAATTGAAGGTTACTTGTGTTCAAATCTCCATTCATCTTTAGTATTGTCTGATATATTCAGGATTAATAGTTTAAGTTACAGAGCTATGACCATTTTTCTTTCGTACCCCATCTGCTACTCGATACATTACCTACCATACGACCCTCTTGGCCTTCACACCGCACCTCCACATCCCTCCAACACTGACCATACGGCCCACTAGCTCACTCCTCCCACTGTACGGACTTCACACCATCCACGGTCATTCTCCCAACAATGTACGACCTCCCTTCTCCATCTGTACGGCTGGCCAGTTATCCCTCTCCACACCATACGGTCTGCATTCCTTCATACCGTACGGTCTCCAATATCCACCATACCACCAAACTCTAAACACTGTACGACCCCCTCCTTGTAGTGTATATCGTACAACTGTAACATAGGCACTTGCATACCGTACGACTTATCTTTAGACAGTGTACGAACCTCTAGCAAATTGTATCCGTCCATTATTTGATCCCCTTGTATTCTAGAACATTACAGTGGTATCAGAGCTTTTGATTCTGCCCGCTTGTGGAAGTGAATGCAAGTTTATACTTGAAGGAGAAGGCAAAATAACCTTATTGGTAGAATGCTAGATCATCAGGATTCTATGACAGAACTCATGAATCTTTTAAGAGAGCTAAACAAAAACCAAATGCAAATCAATGAAACCTAAAGGCTTATGCAGAAAACTCTACAAAAATTGGCCGAGGAAAAGACAATAGGAGAACAAAATGGGCATAGCGACGATTCTGTTTCGAAAAGGACAAACTTTCAACCCTATCACTCTCAACCCTCAATACCCATCTTCCTTCCAAGGACGGAAGCACCATGCAAAGAAAGACAGCCCACTTTTGAGGAAATGCAAGAAAAACTTCAGGAAGATTGGCGGAACGCAAATATGGAAAGTGATATCTTATAGAGACTATGCTCATCTAAGAATGAGATATTCTGGAGGGAGAAATTGTGATTATTTTAATGACGATCTCAAGAGAAAGATCAGAAAGGTAAACTTATCGGCATTTGAGGGATCTGGAGTCATTACCACACAATCATATGTTTTGAAGGCATATACCTATTTAGAACTCAATGTAATGCTCGAAGAGGAAGCAATCAAGTTCACAGCACTTCATCTCGAAGGAATGGCCCATGAGTGGTGGCATCATGGATTGGTCACTCTCGGTCACGACCAAGTGACCTCTTATGTTGAGTTCACTAAGAGACTCATTGACCGTTTCAATGGGAAGGATCTTGAGCTAAACTTCAAAAATCTAGCTCAATTAAAGCACATGTAGGTAGTCGTAGGGATGCAATTTGGATTATTTTCTTTGTACTGTGAATTGTTGTTGGAGTTCTCTGTCGTTTGGCATTTCAGAAGTGACAAACCTTCTCTATTTGGTTTGTCCAATTTCGGCAGGATTCAATCCTCACCCTATTTCGTCGCCTATAACACTTTGCTTGGATCTGGCAAATTTGAGCAACATCTTTCGAAAAATATTAATTGAAGGTTATTTGTGTTCAAATCTCCATTCTTGTTTAGTATTGTCTGATATATTCAAGATTAATAGTTTAAGTTACAAATCTGTGACCATTTTTCTTTTGTACCCCATCCGCTACTTGATACACTACCTACAATAAGGCTCTCTTGGCCTTCACACTGCACCTCCACTTCTCTCCAACACTGACCGTACAACCCACCAACTCGCTTCTCCCACAGTACGGGCTTCACACCATCACCCACAGTCATTCTCCCAACATCGTACGACCTGCCTTTGCATACCGTACGGTCTCCCTTCTCCATTCGTATGGCCGGCCAGTTATCCCTCTCCACACTGTACGATCTACGTACGGTCTCCAATATCCATTGTATGGCCAAACTCTAAACACCGTACGACCCCCTCCTTGTCGTGTATACTGTACGACTGTAACATAGGCATTTGCATACCCTACGACTTTTGTTCAGACAGTGTACGAACCTCTAGCGAATTATATCTATCCAATTTTTTATCCCTTCGTATTCTAGAACATTACAACATGCTCCATGCTTCAACTCTCATTAATATCCATGGTGCTAAACTCATAGGTTAACGCAATATTATCCACAAGTATGATTCATTAAATATAATTTAATTCATAAATATGATTTAAATCTTAAATATAATTAAACAAATATAATCCATAAACATACCTTTCTTATTTTCTTGGTCCATGTGGCTTTATCCTTTGTCGGCCCTTCAATGAATTATCCTTCTAGATTATCTCAACTCTATATTTAGTTTCTAAAATTCTTCCTTTTCTAATTATAAGGAAATGACAAAATATACATTTTTTGTTCCTTCTTTTCCAAGAGTCACAACCTTTCGTACTACAAATGCTTTGAAAAGTCACAACACTTCATAGTTATAATCCTTTTGAGAAGTCACAACAATTCATAACTAAAATCCTTTGGAAAAGTCCCAATACTTTATAATCAATTTTTTTTTGAAGAGCCACAACTATTCATATTTATGACCCTTTCATAGGTTCACATGCTTTCAGTATCATTGATACCTTTTCAGAAAGCCACTTACTTATTTTTTGCATATTACTTTCCTCTTCCATTTTTCCTTTTTTAACTCTCCTCTTCTTCTCTTATTTTTTCTCCTCTCTAAAATAAACTTTGCTCCCTTTTATAGCTCAATTTTAAGGAGTCATGTCTATTCGTTAAACATCTCTTAACTTCTCATTAGATTTAGTTAATTTACATAATTTTATGTTATATTATTTATTTACTTACTTATTTATGTATATTATTATTTATTATTACATTCTATTTATAAAGTTAACATACTTTCTACAATATTGTCTCTTGTATTTAATTTAATTTTTTTATTTACTCATTGAAATTTTATTATTTAACATATACTAAATATTATTTTGTTAATAATATAATTTAAATAATTATTATTTCCTAGTTTTATATTTTAGTATTAGTTTTAATATAACTTTATTATCATTATTTATTTAATAACATTGTATTATCTAATTATTATTAAAATTCTATCTTAAAATGGGGTATGACACTCTCTAGGTTCCATTACACGTTTTAAAAATGCATGTAAATGGGAAGGAGGAAATTGCATTCTTGGGACCCCTCTACATGTTTTAGAGCCTTTTGATGCAAATCACACTCTTGGAAGCTCTTTACATGTAAACATATAAATGGTTAGAAAGTTGCATCTGCGCAACTTAAATGATCAATTGAGCACATGTTTAATTTATTTTTGAGGAAATATCACTTAATTGAGTGAAAAATAACATTTACACAATATAGTAAATATATCATGTGCAAATATTAATCAAAAAACAATATTTAACTATGATGTTTTGAAATAAAACATAAAGTAACTCAAAAATAAATCAAAATAAATAGTTTAATATAGTTACTTAAGTGAAAAATTAAAAAACAACTCAACATGAGAATACAACATGAAGTGCTCTATAGTGACTTAAGTGATAAAGTAACTTAAAAACATAACATAAAATTAATTTATTTTATATTTTTCAAAAAGTGAATGTCAACATTAAAATATAACATGATGTTTTAAATTATGCAGTTGCATATGGAGATTCCACCTTTTGGACTCTTAAATAGTCATATCTTTTGACTGCCAAGCCTGATTAAGCCCTAAGATATCCTGAATTGAAGGGAAAAACCGAAAGCAAGAGTTTGAACAAAACCAAATGACCAAGAGCAAACAAACCCACTAAAAAATGAGAAAAAGGATGTTGAAAGCTTCATAAATCAAGCATAGGCTTAATAAAACGAAAAAACAAAAAAGACGTGACGAAAACCTTTAGTAAAAGAATTGATTATACCAATTGGGATCAATTGATTGATCAATGTTATCCAATTAAATAATTAACTAATCTCATAGAAATGCAAAACTAAGTTGAAAAAGTTTTGTACTGTTACCTACATTTTGTGGTGACAAAATGTAGGACAACAATCCCAACCAAATTCTGATTAGAAATTGTTTCACAATGGTAAGACTACATAATCTCTGAGAAACATGCCTTTATGCCCGATCAATAGTCTGAAACCATAATTGTGATCTGTATGATCTAAATTGGTGTTATAATGGCAAATTAACAAATAATATCAGAATACAAAGGCATCCCGCTATAGCATGGTTAGGATCATTGTGACAAAAGGTTGACATTCAGTGAATATAAACTAATGAAATGGATGCCTTAACAAAGGAATGTGATAAGAATGGCATTGGCTTACTACGACTTAGCTTGAGCAAAGAATAATGGGCAGTAGTTGAAAGGAGTGATTATGCAATATCAAATAATCATTACTAGACAACTGATTAGTATAATAAAGAAATTTAAATAAATTTAAATTAAATTATTGACAGTGATCAGTAAAGAACAGGTGTAAGGACAGCAATGTTGAAGGGGTGTGTCTACGTTATGTATAAAGATATCAAAAAGGGTAGATGTTAATATTTTATTCAATTATGAAGGGACCAATCATGAATTATATCATTGAAAAGAGAAGACATGACATAAGGAGATAAGAGAAGATTCTAGTAATAATTCAGACCTGCAATCTGGATATGAGTATTGTGTGGCACATATACTACATGAGAAATCTTAAATTATATATGCAGTTTAGAATTATAATATTATGTGATTGTTTATGTATAGATACATATACAGATTTGTACAGATAATCTGCATAAGTCTTATTTAATATAAAGCTTTACTGAGTTGAATTTTTTCTATTTTAGTATCTATTGTGTGAAATACTATATGTACTTTTTGACTGCTGTAACCAGCCATGGTAGGGGGAATGAGCGGGTGACAGGTGGGAAAGGTCACCTTTGAATCTCAATCAGGTCACCTCATGGTATATAATGGAGTCCCATGAGGCAAAAAGGGGACAAAGGGACTGCCTTTGGGCTGGGAAGGAAGGACTATTCGGGCACCCTTTTGTGAATATTTCTCATGATATCTAGCATGGTGAACAAATGCATAGGGATGCTCAATCATTTGAGGTAAGAAGTGACAAGATTGAGGAAAATGGTGATAGGACTCCACACTTGGTACACCACATCATATGGATGGCATGGGCCACATTAGGCCAAGGATGGTATATCCACTTTTGAGGCTAGGGTAGGGGGGCATTGGGGCACCCCATCAAATCACCATGCCACATCACTTCTATGGTTTTGACATCTTAAATCTGATCCAAGCAATCTATTGGTTTATTCTACATTTCCAATATATGTTTATTTCTAACACCAGAATATCTAATAATGAATTATGATTATAAATGATTTCTAACTTGCTTGCAGGATCTCAATCAAAGCAAAAAGTGTCTCTAAAACCCTATTTGCTTTAATACAAAATTGTAATCTAGGGCAAAATCTGGGTTCATAATTTTGGGTCATTACATTAAGCAGCAACTTACATGTATACAAAACATTGTTACTGGTTCATACCATTGGGAGTTGCTAAAGGCTAATTGTCTCCTCAACAAGCACAGTAACCTGCAATATAGTCTTCCGTTAATGACTATATCCATCCTTGAAAGAGGTCTAAAATTTTTTGTTGAAGACTGAAATGACACGTTATTGTTCTGCATTGTAACATTGGGCTTATAAGATGTTATGTTTGGACTTCGGATTCTGTTTTCAGATTTGTTTTATAGATTTCAAGCTCAGATTTTCATTGTCTTTCCAGCATATGAATGTATGTTATTTTGTATTTCATATGTCATTCATCTGGTATCAACATTATACAATAAAAGTTAAAGCATTTACATATCTGAAACAAGCCTGAACATAGCGAACCTACAAATTAAAAAGTTCTTAACCAAGGAAGCATGCAACATGTTTGACAAAATGTGTAGGAGTGGAATGCGTACATGAGGATGATTTTTTAGAGGGGTTTTCATACCATGTGAACGGATTCTTGGATAACTTCAACATTGATGAATTATAATGTTCAAAGCTCAAAGTTGGGTTGAGTGAAGGGTATAGAATGAAGAGTTTTCACACTAAAATGCCAAAGTTGATCCACTGGTGCATATTGAGATCACTTTGGCATTTAGTCTATCATTATCCTTGCTTCAAAGCTTCAAAGCATTATCCTACTTGGTGGTGAAGCCTGTAATAGCTATCATAGTACTGTAATATTGAAACTGTCGAATAGTACAGTAATATTGAAATTGTCTAAGTTTTAATGCATTTACTTCTGTACTTTTGAAGGTATTCTCATTTGGTTACTAATGTTGTATATTGTGATGCAGATTGCAATTGAGACTGCATCGTTCTCCAAATATGCTGGCTTTACAGGTGTCCGTCTTGGATGGACAGTTGTTCCTGATGAGCTTCGATTCTCTGATGGATTCCCTGTTGCAAATGATTTCAATCGTATCATGTGTACTTGTTTCAATGGTGCATCTAATATTGCACAAGCTGGTGGATTGGCGTGCCTTTCTCCAGAAGGGTTAAAGGTAAGAAGTGCTCTTCAAAACAGTTGTTTTGACAGATATGTAATATCCAGGTTCCTGAATGTGCTGTGATATCATTTGTTCTTTGATGTAAAGGAGCTTATAAATTTATTGTGATGTACACAAATTTAGTGCTGAAACTATATAATAGAATTGTATGGTTTCTATATTTTCATTTTGGAGGTCCGATAAGTTATTCAGAATTCTAGGTTTAGATGAGGTTGCTTTGTTTGCCTTCTGCACGGTTTATGAGTGGTGACTGTACCCTACCATGTAGGAAACTTGTAGTCTTTGACTTTGGACTGATTCAGGCGTACAATTTAAGAATGAGAAGGATATTCTTCTGATTCATTTTCTGTTGTGTCATATTTTATCGTTTTCAAGTTATGTTTTTTGATAAGAGACATTGATAAGGTAGCAAAAGGCAAACAAAGCACTCATTGATAATTTACCTTATCTATTCTTTATCAATGATTAATTAACTTACCTAATTCATATGAATCATACTAGTTCTTGCTTATACGAAAAGAAAAAACAATATGTTAAAAAAGAGTCATTGATAAGGTAGCTGTTGTCAAGTTTTCTTTGATCTTTCCTCTTGGATTGAGATTGCTTATTATAAGAAAGCATGGTTTTGGTTACAGAGGTCTGCAAAGCTGTAGGGAAGTTTATTTGAGACTAAAATAATGATCATTCACTTTAACTTGCATTAGTGCTAAAATCTTTCATATGATGATTATTAATGTGGGATGCTCAATTTTGTTGCAGGCCATGCATGGAGTAGTTGAATTTTATAAAGAGAATACTAGAATCATTGTTGAAACATTTACTTCACTTGGGTTTGATGTCTTTGGAGGAAGAAATGCGCCATATGTATGGGTTCGATTTCCTGGTCAAAATTCATGGGATATTTTTGCTGAGATCCTTGAGAAAGCACATATAGTTACAACTCCAGGAAGTGGGTTTGGACCCGCAGGTGAAGGTTTTATAAGGGTGAGTGCCTTTGGTCACAGAGAGAACATATTAGAAGCTTCAAAAAGGTTGAAGGCTCTTTTCAAGTGAATCCCATAACTAGCATAAAATTGCTTAAGCAATTCATTTGTTTGTTGAAGAAATCAATGTAACTAGAATTGGCCCTAATGTGATTACTTGATCAGCTAACATATGGAGTCTGTGTCCTTGCTGTAGTCAACTCACATTTCTTCATGTACATGTAATTTGTTTCTGTGATGCACATCACCCCTCACACCACTGATCCAGAGTTGCACTTTTCTCTTCAAATGGTCACATTGTCTTGGCAAAGAAACTGTGCTATTCTAAATCTGGGTTATTTTGAGGTTCACCAGAATTTTTTGGTCAACTATTTTAAAAAAATGAATCATATGTAGCTTGTCTAAGTACCTTGTAGTATTTAAGTAGTGGAGAGAAGGTGTTCTGAATCATTTTTGTATGGCATAGTTTATTAAATTATTGGCCTTCAAATTTATTATTGAGTGCCCACTGGCCTAAAGCTTGTATTTAGCATCTATGTGTTAGGGCATTCATAATGAAATGAGAGTAATAATGCATTAGCTATGTCGCTTAGTATAATGGACTCTATTGATGACTAATGACTTGGCAAAAAAGAAAAGTTCAAAAGATAAATTGAGAAATCTATCTGCAGGAATTGTGATTGTGATCAATGCAATAAGTTAAATGCTTTTGAAATATTTCACTTATAGGTGATTGGCCTCCTAGAATGCAAATTCATGAATAATGATGTTCCAAGTTGTGAGTATAATTGATATTGAAAATTATAGCTTTGGTCAAATGATTATGAATAATAACTATCAATACCATGACATAATTCTATCTATCTATATATCTATATGTTTGAAATAATACCATTGTATTGATCGTTTGAAACTAATGATCATTCGTAAATCAGATAGAAACATCATTAGTTCCAAGTATAGTATGGATCTGCTTGTCTATCTGGCAATTAACATTGATTATGTTCTAAATATTATTCTAATCTACATATGATCAATAATGTTGAGATACACACAGGTTCGAGTTTGATATCATTGCTTATACAAATTGTCAATTATGATATCAACCCTACACAATTGTCATTGTTAATTATTGTGTTAAGTACAAAAACTTATTAGGATTTGTTTAAAGTAATGAAACAACACTATTCAAGAGACATGATCTCCACTTTTTTGGATACATGTCTATGTTAGAGTGGGATTGTCATTGTACCAAAAGATTGATCTATCAATGCCCAACACAACCACTCAACTTATAGTACACAAGAGGTGATTAAACCCTTGTCATGAATCCCAAGGTGAGTGTTGAACACTTTTCCAACAATCTCCCCCTCAACATTAGCCGAGGGTTTGGGATTCGAACTTGTGACCAAGCTTTGATACCACTTGTTAGAGTGAGATTATCATTGCACCAAGAGACCAATCTGTCAATGCTCAATACAACTCAACTTATAGTACACAGGAGGTGGTTAAGCCCTTGTCACGAATCTTAAGGGGAGCGTTGAACATTTTTCTAATAGTCTACTCTTTAGTATGCCCCCTCTCTTTTGAATTTATTCTTATATATCAAATTTGACTAGAGTTAGAGGCAATACAAAAATCATTGACCGAAAACCTCTTGGAATTTGATCATTCTATGATAATCATATTTGATTTATGAATGCAATAACTAAAACTCAGTAGTATTGTTTCAATATCATTTCTATATTTGAAATATAATAATTATCACCATTCCAATTATAAGCTACAAAAAGGGAAACATTAGTTAATAAGGATATTACTCAAATATTAGGAAATCAAAAAGATATACACATTATAAATCTGTAATCGATATAATCACTAAAAGATATAAATTTGAGATATACATGTTATTAGAGCCTTGTTGAGGAAGACTCAATTAGATTTGAGAGTTGAGATTACTCAAAATATAAATTCTCTTGAAAGAATAATCACATTCTAGTCTCCATAATGTTATGTAATCAGATTTGAGGATCATCTTGAAGGAGCAACCAACTTTGTATTATGATGATATTGAAAGAAAATGAGCTAGGCTCATTTGAGAAAGAAAACAAATTTGAACCAGAGAATGATTCTAGGAAAACTCAATACATCAAGGAAAATAAAAAAGCTATGAAACTTATCATGCATGTAGTTAGGGACCATATAGTGTCTATTCTATCAGAATGTGATAATGCTTGCCATATGTTTAAATCTCTTGAAGATACATATGAAATAAACAATAGTAACAAAATCCTCCCATTAAAAGGACAACTTCACCTCATTAAAATGAATAAGGGAGAATCTGTCCTAGCATAATTTATGAAGATCATTGAATTGAGAGATCAACTTTCAATAGTTGGAAATCATTTTGATAGTGAAGAGATAACGCTAATAGTTCTACACAGTCTCCCAACATCATGGGAATCATTATTTTAGGAAATAAGTGTATGATAAAAACTTGAATGGCCAAAGAATTCTATCATAAAGAAAGCATATATTTTAGGAACAGGACAAGGATGTCTTTACAAGTTTTGCACTAATTCGAATCAAGCCTTAATCCATGAGACTTTAAACTCAAATGAAATATGACAAAATATTAGGACATCTTCATTGCTGCACTCTAACTTCAATAGAGAAATTGGTGAATGGATTGCCCAAACTAAATAAATCTCATGAAGGAGCATACAAGGTTGTGCTCTAGGAAATAATACAGAGGGGAAGTTTCAAAACTAATAAAAACTTGAATTAGTTCATTTTGACTTATGTGGACCCATGTCTATACCCTCCATAGGAGAATTCTCATACTATAAAATATTTGTAGATAATTTCTCCAGGGAGACTTGGATATACTTTCTTAAATGTGAAGAGTTGGGAGAAATCCTTACAAAATTCAAGGAATTCAAAGCCTTTGTAGAAAACATATTTGCGAAGAAAATCATAACACTAAGAACTTCAAAAGGGAGTCAATACACTTCAAAAATCTTTAAAGAGTTTTGTGCAAATGTTGACATCAAGATGGAGTTTATTTTTACCCTGGAGTCCACAACAAGATGAATTTGACGAGAGAAAGAATATGACCATTCTAGAAGTTTCTAGAGCCATGATGTATGATCAAAACATAGAAACATTGAAGCTTCTAGGGCAACTGTCTACATTGAAAATAAATGTCCTCACTGACTTCTAGATAACAAAACTTGTGAAGAAGTATTCGTTGGGGTAAAACTTGACATAAGTCCATAAGTCATATAAGGATCTTTGGGTGTCCTATTTGCATTCATGCACCTAAAGCAAGAGTTTTAAGTTAGAACCTTTGGGCAAGAAAGGTATATTTGTGGACTACTATGAGATATCTAGAGCTTACAAAATATACATACCTAGACAAAAATTGGTTGAACTTAGAAAAGATGTCATATTTGAGGGAGATATTGCCTTTAGGAGATCCAACAGCTCTCATGAGACATAAATTCAAGATCCTCCTAAATATATGGAGGAGGATCACACTACTTAGGTTCAAAGAGAGTCTTTCGAAGAGATTATAAATGATAGTTAGATTGTTCCTATACATGAACTTATAATAAAAAAAAGAGAGCACTTGGGGCTAGAAAGATGATTGCGGAAGTTAAAAATTATGAAGCACCCAGAGGAACTTTTAGATAAAGTAAGAGAGCCCCTAGATTCTCTAGCTAAGTTGCCTTGATGAGTGAATTCATTAAATCAAAATTGACTTGTGTCACATAAGCTTTAAAACATTAAGTATGGAAAGATGCCATGGCATAAGAGTATTAGTTAATTATTAAGAATGGCCTATGTGACATAGCTCCAAGATTGAAAGGGAAATCCATTGTTTCTTCAAAATGGTTCTTCAAGATCAAACATGTTGCAAGCAACAATATTGAGAAACACAAGTCCTAGTTTGTTGCCAGAGGTTTCCTGTAGAAAGATGGTATTGATTATGAAAATACTTTTGCACCTATTGGTTGTCACACCTTAGTAAAAGAAACAATGCAAATCCAAGCCTTTGTTTTAAGGTAATCAATGATGATATGTTAATACTTATTTTATATATTGATGACCTACTTATTATAGGAGATCACCTAATCTCTCAATGTAAGAAAGATCTAGGGTTAGAATTTGACACGAATAATTTAGACATTCTACATTACTTTTTAGGATTAGAACCCTGGTAGAAAATGTATGACATCATTCTTAATCAAGGAAAGTGTACCCTTGACATTCTAAAAAGGTTATGAATGTTGGCCCATAGACCCATGCCATGACCCCTTTACGACTCATCATTAGCAAATTTTTATAAACTAATAAATAAATTGATAAGTATGACATGTCACCTTATTATCAAGTTTTATTTAATTTTTAATTTATTAGAGGTAATTTATTTAAAATTTAGTAAATATTTAATGTGTTTTCTTTAGAGGTAATTCTTTCAAATATTAAGTGAATATTTAATTTGACTCTATGGGAGGCTATTTATTTAAACATTTTACAAATATTTTATTATGTCTCTCAAGTATTGTTTATTAAAATATTTCACGATCATTTAATTTAGTTAATTTGCTTATCTAAATATCTCACAATTATTTAATTGGGTTGATTTTAAACTTTTCATCCTTCATGGGATTACCACAATCTTTAAGTAGTGCCCTAAACTCATTGGCTTTATTGATGTATTCTTGAATTATGTCAAAGTTCTTTGGATCCAATAGAAGTAGATCGTCTTCAATTTGGAATCCCTTTTCCTCATCCACCTTACCATACAATGATTCAAGTTTGTCCCATGCAGGTTTGGATTCCTTGAAACTAGAAATATGGAAGAAGAGATCTCTATGTACACAATTTCGAAGAATTCCTAAAGCCTATTGGTCTTGTTTTTTCCAATCAATTAGTGTTGTAGCATCAGTGGGTTTGGGGATTGTACCATTAACATAAAGACTCGGACCTTTTTCCATTAATCTACTCCATGTAGAATAATTACATGAAGTTAAAAGTAGACATTTAGGTGAACCCATGATGCAGAAAATGTAAACAAGCACAAAAGAGAGACACAAGAACACAATACACCCCTTTTCACTCAATCAAAAGACCCCCCCAAAAAAGATGTTTCTGACACTTTATATGTAATGTCTGTACAATAGGCCACTTGTCAAAATGTACAAAGTGGACTTCTAATTTTTGTTGTTTACAACTGCTTTTTGATGCTCAAATCTGTCACTAAGCACTGTAGCTCAGATGTACAACAATTCTGAAAAGTAATCAAAGCAATACAATGCAAAAAAAGTCCTAATTCTGAAAGTGACATTTTTGTCCACACAACCCTACAATCTGATTGCAGATCTGAAAAGTAGATGAAAACTAATGTACTTCAAAAATAAAATGAAACTTGAAAATGTGTCCAGATGAGCCTGTACGGAGCGTTTCAAGTTGCAAAATGCAGGATTGAATAGGTACAGTTGTCAAAAAATACAATTTCTGACAAATCCTTTCACTAAAATTAGAAAAGAACACCACCATTAAAAATTCAAAAAATTCTACCTAAAATAAAAAACAATTGCACCTGATTTGGAGTCTGGATGGCTGAGTTATGGCCTCTCAAAGTTAGGCTACCAAATCAAAATTGTATCTGAAGAGGGGTCTAGGCAGAAAATTGTGTGCTTAAATTTGATGGTCAAATGGTTGTCACAACAGTTAGAAAATGCTAGGAAATGATGATTAGACAACCGTCAAATTTAATCCCATACCTAGATGACGTTAGTGAAAAAAAATTGCTTGGGTGACATGGCAGTACAGATTGTTGATTGGATGACACGTGTCTTACAACTGGGCTGACGTGGCACTAAGTCACCGGGTGATGTGGCCAAGGGTGGCGTGTCACTATGTAGGCCAGTACGCTGAGTTGGCTACAGTCCACATGGGTAGGGGTCTTGCCACGTGGCAGGGTCTCTAACTGTTGCGTGTCTCTGCAGGCTTATGGAGCGGAAGACACATGGACTTCCATGAGGCGAAGATGTGCGAGTCTGAATTCTGCATGGTCGATGTGGCCATTCCGGGCTGTGTCCACGTGGCGAATGTAACAAGTGTCATAAAAAAAGTTTGGGGATCGAGGATACTTGCCATTGGGAGCTTCTGTGCTAGAGGCTGGGTGCTCGAAAAAACTACGATCGAAAAATGTTTATTGTCGATAACGCTTTAACGCCGCCGATATTAAATTTATGGGGTGCCAGGAAAGACTTTGTGGCTGCTGTGTTAAAAACATCGGGGAAGGGGATAGTCCCACATGCGTTGTGGGATAGTCTTTGTAGGTTCTTAAAAGGAAAGGCTCGCGATATGTAAAACAACTAACATCTACTGGAAATCTTGACCACCGTGTGGTATATTGTGGTCATCGGTCTTGATTACATATTGGCCATAAATTGTATGTTGGGTCCGCTAGATTTAGTAAACTGCCTGCCAATAAAATAGAATATTTTGCGCAGGGTCAGGGTGTCACTACCCAGTGCTTGTGCAAAAAAAATCTCTGCTGAGCTGCTTGGCTGAATTTTTTTTGAAAATTCTATCCAAAAAAAAAGAGAAAAATAAATACCAACCTAAATGAAAAATTGTAGATCTAAAGAGGATCATACTCGAACTTGCAAATTAGGCCTTCGAGTGTTGATTTGAAAAAAAAAATTGCCTCACGATTGACTTTGGCATAGGGTAGGCGAATTTATAGCCGATTTTCACTGAATCGATGTTCCAAACACAATGGTGAGGTCTATTCTAGCTTTAGACGCTCGCAGTTTCTGCAGTACTCCAGATTTTGGCTGAAGTGTTGAAGCAACAATGGTCTCAAACGACTATGTGAAGAGAGATTCTCCAAGCTTTGGTACCATGTAAGAATTTAGCTTAGGGCAAAATTCACCCAAGATCAAAGAGCTCAAGCACAAGCACAACAGTAGACCAAAAAGAGTATGATCAAAATATCGATATGTATTCGATTCAATGTGAAAGTACACTAGGAGTGCCTATATATAAAGGCTTCTAAAATGCTTTTAAAATGCATAGGAATCAACAACATGATAAGCCATACAACCAGGCACATGTCCACCAGATATGGGTTATCCTCCATTAAGTACAAGAGTAAGTGCCATGATGTGAGGATAAGCCTACAAAAGTGTAGCATGCAAATTTATGTTATAGACAACATGTGCTAAATTAGGAGTGTGAATAACTATGTTGTCTACATGTCAACTCAGTTAATGATGCAAACTCCAGTGTTGTAGACACCATGTGTTGAATTAGAGTTGCTTACTTATGTGTTGTCAACATGACAACCCATAAAAGTATGCAAACTCCTAAGTGTCTCACCAAATAAATAATAAAATAATGCATTAACCTAAGTAAACTTAAGTAAACTGTAAATAGTAAATACGTATTTACACCAACGGAGTTATTTAATTAATTATCTTGTGATTAATGAAGTTGATGTTAATTTCCTAGAAGTTATTTATTTGATTATTATGCAATTACTTGACTTAGTGATTTTTAATTTAGATGTTATTTAATTAGAGGATTCCTTCTTAGATATTATTGAAAGTAACGATAATAGATTTCCACAATCCATGGTATTATATTCATGCTTCTAGGTAAGATTGTGTGTGAGTTTTTTACATCAATGTTTTGAATCATACAAAATGATCCATCATTAGGATGATAGTGCTGAGAATGTAACATCCTAATGATGGATCATTGAGTATGATCCGAAACATTGATGTAAAAAACTCACAGAAAATCGAATATAATTGTTGAAATCATTTTGCAATGAATCATTTTTGCATAGTATAGTATTAATTATAGATTTTTTAATCTAATTTTATTTCAAAATATTTATCAAACATCTAAAATAATTAATTTAAACTAGATACTTTAATAATTATAATTAAATTTAACTATAAAAAAAAGAGTACTGAAATAATATAAACATTTATGGTGGTCATGACCCACCTTATGATATCTATGTCCTTGGTTAACATGTGCAATCAAATAATTAAATAATTTGAAATTTAAAATTTATTACTCAAATATAAAATAAAAATAAGTAAATAATTTAAACCATTAATAATGTGCTCATTTATATAAAACTATCAAAGTTGAGGCAAGAGCCTACAACACAATGGTAAATTGTGAGCCTCTTATCAAAGAGGTCTTGGGTTCGAATCTACTAATGCTTAATAAACAATAATAATAATTAATCACAACGCATAAAAATTAATCTTGGCTATGGCCTCTTATCGATATTTAAAAAAAAAAAAAAAACTATCAAAGTTGGTTTAAAAATAAAATTGTATGTATATTTAGACATATAAGTTATATACCCCGCTATATATTACCAAAAAGAAGGGGATTGTTCTTATAAACAATATAACAAGGAAAAAGTTATAAAAACTTAAATACAAACTTTACAAAATAAATTAAAGAGCCAACCAAGTGAAACGTATTTATGAGATGTCGAGCCTCATACACTCAAAAAAAAAAAAAAGTTTGATTAGAGGGGTTTGAAAAATATTCTTTCTGGAAGATTTAGGCAACCATAGCCAGCCTTTTGGAATACAAACACCATTGAGAAGGGAAGTGAATTAGTGGTTTAAAATACTTTTCAAAACCTAAAACAATCACAAGTTATAATCTTTAACACATAAGCAAGATATGTAATGCATAACAAAGTGACATGATATTTTAACATGGAAAACCCTGTAGGGTAAAAAACCACTCTTAAATCCTTCTTTTATTAAACATTTGAGGCAAATAGTTTTAGAGCTACAACTTTGGGAAGCACCAACACCCTTTACATTTAGGAGCTACAACTCCAAACAACACCCATCCCTATCTTCTGAAGCACCCACTTCACAATAATAAGAAACACCCACTTTCCAAACTAGAAGCACCCACTTCCTTTTTTACAATTTGTAATAATGAAATCAGAGGATTACTCTGTTGCCATACAAATCAACCTTTTCTTAATCATTTATGCTTCTTTTAGATTAAAAGTCAATAAAAACATTAATTAAATCTACCCTTGTAATATAAAACAATCTAAAATATATATAATCTGCCAACTTCCTGTCACCCTTTGTGCCTACCAACTTTCTATCACACTTTTTGCCTATCAACTTCTTGTCACACTTTCTACTTGTCAACTTCCCTTCACACCTTTTGCCTATAAACACTTAAAATCTATTACGAGTTCTGCAACAAAAACTGATCTCAAATTTATCCAAATATGATTAGAACAATGTTGTAGTATCAAAAAGTATCTCTGTCATTAGGATAATACCAATCTTGCGAACCAAGTGTCTTTCATCAAAAACCTTCTTGTCAATCAATCTTGGCTCAAGATAAATTGAACTTGTAAAATCAAAGTACATATTTAACCAACATTCCTAATAAAAAATCTGAACATATAACTTGATCTAAAGTTTGAATATGCAACTTTCATTGTCACACACATGGGAGAAATGAATATAAATATAATATATCTCTCAATATTTGTTCAAACTATTTCAAGCTTGTTCCATGCACATAGAAACCATCATCTTCAACAATAAATTTCAAATTTTCTCTTTATTTTGCAATCATATGCTCTTCTTGAAATATATCATTCCACTTTACAACCTTTCTTCAACCCAATTTCTGTAGATGTGCATTCTTGTGTTTACACAAATTCTTTCACAAATATTTATAATCAATTATGTGCAACTTAATAACCAAAATTTGGTTATAACTATCAAACATAACAACAACAAATTAATTAATAAGATCAACTTGAATATTTTGATCATTTATTCTTTCATTATTGATCCATTTCGTCACCTCTGAGTTTTGGAAGATATAAATATGATTAAAATATGATGAAATAGTTTTTGTTCTCACTTTTCAATTTTTAATTTTTAATTTTAAACTATTCCTATTTGTAACAGGAAGATGCTTAACTTCATGTAGCAATTTTTTATTTTCACAATTTGATTTGTTTGACCTTTTAAATGTCATCAAATTTTTTTTTCTAGAAGGAAGAACATTTGTATAAAATATCAATATCTACCTTCTTGCAAATTTACAAAGTTATATGAGCTATCATATAATTGCAATACTTCTTTAACTAACTGTAAGCTCTAACTCACAAATCTGAATATGTAAACATCACAAGTTGACATCAATGAAAATACCAATTGACATCAATGACAACAATAAATACCAAAGGTTCAACAAACTCCCCCTTTGGCATTAATGTCAATTTATGAAGCAAAGCTCCTAGATTCAAATATAATTAGAATCTATCATGCAAATAAGATCAATAAACCACAACTAAATTGAATCTGACCATACCTTGTACCTATTGGAAAAATACAATAGAATATTTTTAATAGAGAGAAGGAACTTCTAGCTTAATTTTATTGAACAATAGATGCAAATTTGTACAATAGCTTGACTCAACAACATTCCTAAATAACTGTTAATTAGAATGACAACAAACTATTTCATGATTGACAACACACACATAAACTTGATAACTAACTGAAACTTATAGACACCTAACTCAACATATCTACAATGAGAACTTGATTTAAATTAAAACTCTTTGGCTCACACCTAAACTAGACTAATGTTGTCAGCAACTCAAAAAGGTTTGTGACATGTGCAATAATTATAATTGACTACTATTGGAACATTAACTCCAACATCCCCACTTAATGTGACAACTAAAGGAAACACTATGTAGAGATTATACTTTGAAAATATGTCATAGATGAGTAAGACTTTCTCATAGTTATGCAATTATCAACCAACTTTGAAATACCATTAGACATACCATCTTGACATGAAATATCTCATAAATGATGCCAAGCTTCTAGACTTTCAGGTCTCCCTAAACTATTGGACACATCGTCTACACATGGAATGCCTCATAACCCTCATAAAGGTATAGTTTCTCCGATATATAGCACCTCAAACTATTTGAGCATCCATCTAGCCTCTACTACATTATTTCCTATTTTAAGAGCATAGAATTCTTCAAAATAAAATAAGATCTTCATTTTTAATGCTATCATCATCACTAATAACATCAGGTGATTCAACATGAACAACTATATTTGTTGATTCTTTACTTTTACCTTTGAGAAGGTCATTTGCATGAATTTTACAATTCACTGCAATATGTCTTACCATTGTACAATAGAAACAATCAATTTCATTCTTACCATGCATTCTCCTTGTTGAGTTGCTAACAACATTAGTCTAGTTTAGGTATGAGTCAAAGAGTTTTAATTTTCTCTTGAATCTCCTATAACTGTTCTCTTTTCTTCAACCAAGAGTGCTGAAATCACATCTTCTAAAGTCTATGAAGACATTTGACTGAGATAAAAACAACATTGCTCTGTTTCGAGGCCAAACTATTTGGCAAGATAGATTTAACATCTCTTTATCAATCACAACACCAACTTTAGGAAGTTGTTTGATTAGAGATCTCAAATTACTAATGTGATTAGACATAGTAATTTCATCAGACATTTTAAAACTAAAAAGCTGCAACTTTAAAGAAAAATTTGCATTTGTTGTTTTTGCTCCAAACAACTTACTTAGTCCATGCCAAATTTGTTTAGATGATTTCTCTAAATCAATGTGATGTAGTTCTAAATTTGAAAGAGCAAGACCAATAATATACTTAGCTTTCTCATCTCTGCTTTCCCAATCAATCTTTGTTTTAGCACCTTTAGGTACTATTTAAGTGCCATTAGCTATGCCCCACAAACTTTTATTCATCAACTACATTTGCATTTTCACTTTCCATGTATGAAAACTTTGACCATTATATTTTTCTACAAGCGTATCATTTTCAAAAAATTTAAAATAAAAATATCAAGATGCCTTCCAATGTTGCACAATAACAAAATTTGCAATAGCACGAGACTTACATTATCACAGCAACAACTTCTTTTGAAGCGGAGATGGCTCTAATACCATATTGGAAAAATAGAACAAAAGATTTTAAACATAGAGAATGAAATTCTAGCTTAATTTTATTGAACAATAGATGTAAATTTATACAATAGCTTAACTCAACAACATTCCTAAATGACTGCTAATTAGAATGACAACAAACTCATTGATGATTGACAACACACACATAGACTTGATAGCTAAATGAAACTTATGGACACCTAACTTAGCACATCTACAACAAGAACTTGATTCAAATTAAAACTCTTTGACTCACACCTAAATTAGACTAATGTTGCTAACAACTCAATGAGGTTTACCACATGTGCAATGATTATTATTGACTATTGTTGGAACATTAACTCGAACAGTACCTGCATTGCACTTTCTCCCCCTTGACAACAATGACAAAAGGTATTACCAAAAGTTTCAAAAGTAGACAAAGATAAACATGAAAAACTCCCCCTGAAACCCATCACATGATAATGAGATTATGTAAGAGAAGAGATGGATAATACCCCTAATCTTATTTGCAAACCTTCAAATACTTCCTTTGGTACGAAATTCCATGTCTTATTCTTTTCAATTTGACTTATTTTTTCTTCCATGGACTTTATCCAAAAATGATCAATTTTTGCCTCATTATAACTTTTTTGGTTCTATTTAAGAAAGAAAGCAAAGGTTAGCATGTTCCCCTGATTTAGATGCCCTTTTTCTTATTTGAATACCTACACTTTTATCCCCTAAAATATGATCTTTAGGATGATACTTCTTTAGCATTTTACGAGCTGATTTTGTTCCTAATAAATTTGTAACAGGAGCCTTCTATTTGGTTGTGATGCAAGAGCATCTTGGGCTTGCTTGCAATCCTGCATGGTTGGAGGTATTTTGGTTTAGTGTTGAGGACACAATCACCATACAATGATGCTCAGTCATTGAAGGAGCTTGACACATACTGGGAGCTTAGTATACATTGGGGTACTCAGCATACAATGGGACCTCAACATACACTGTGGTGCTCGACATGCATTGATAGCTCGACATACATTGGGAGCTTGTATATATACTATGATTCTCAGATTGCATTGGGAGCTTGACAATTCTTGAGAGTTTACTGATGCTTAAAATGGTCTTTTTGACACTTGGCTTGGTCTTGGTTCCTGTAGGTGTCGATTTGTCTGTGAGCCAACTTTGGGTATTTGATTTGTGTTGTAATCTACTTGTGGATCAACATATATTTAATGTAAGGTACTTAATTAAATTTTTAATGAATTGGGTTGACTTGTGGTTTAGTTGGGTATAAGTAAGGGGTATTGTTGAGTCTTCAGGAATTAGGGGTCATCTAGCTTGGAGAATAGGATGAAAGGTAGATGCAAACTTTGAAGAGCTAGTAGCTACAACTTGAAAACCAAAGGATTTCTTGGTAGACCTGAAGTGTGGATTCTTCTTGGTGTTCTTATCCAATTGTGGATATGGACTAGCTAGGATTTGGTTTGGATCTTGAGGGATCTTGCAAAACTATTGCTTGCATTGTATTTGGCTGTAATTGGGAAGGTCTTACACTCTGACACATTACATGTAATTAGTTATTGTATGAATAAAGATTTGTGATTTGGTATCAGATCTTGCATTGTTGTGCTATTTCTGTTGTGTGGTTATTTCTTGGGGGCTAGGACATTTCCTTTGGGGATTCTCATGCCTTGCACTGCATCGGATTGTTCCTGTCATTTCTGCAATAGGAAATTTTTTTTATTTTTTATTTTGGGTTCCTCTTCACTCTCATCTATTTCTCTTCCAAATTTTGACTTGGCCTCACTTCTTCTAGAATTTTGATTAAGAGTATTTTTTGCATTCACTTGCTCATCCTGCACAACTTCATCCACTTTGATATGTATGCTTTCAATAATTGTATTCAACCTTTTGTTAAAACATTTGTAAGATATTTTATGAGAAGAATATCCTAAAAATATTCCTTCATCACAACATGAATCAAAACTTCCAGTGCTATCTTCTAAATTTTTAATTAAGCATTTACTACCAGATATTTTAAAAAAATTTAATTGAAGCATGATAACCATACCAAAGTTCATATGGAGTATGCTTAGTTTTTACCCTAAGTTGTTCCCTATTTAATGTGTACATTGTTGTATGGACAACTTCTTTCTAATACTTGTCTAAAAGTTTGGATTCATCCAACATAGTCCTTTCCATCTCTTTCACAATTATATTTTTCTCTCAACGACTCCATTTTGTTGAGGAATCATGGGTGCCACATATTGTCTTTTGATGCCATGTTTTTCACAATAGTTAATGATTATTTTCTTCCTTTATCTAATCTTAAACATTTTATTCTCATATCTGATTCTTTTTCCACCACCTTCTTGAAAATTTTAAACTTGTTAAATGCTTCTAATTTATGTTTTAAGGAAGTAACCCTTGTCACCCTCTTACTTTTTTGGTAGTTACCAACTCTCACCAAGTTATCAAAATTTAAGTGTCCAATAATTTTGTGCCATAACCAACTTTCATCAACCTGTCCCATAAGACAAACACTTTCATGATTGTTTGTATTTGTGATGTCTTTCAAATTGTATACATTTCCTTCAGATCTTTTGCCTTCTACTACAATATTTCTTATTTTTTATTTAACTTGACAATCGTTTTCATCAAATAAAACTTCTCAGCCATTATCACAAATCCAATTTACACTTATAAGACTTTATTTTAATCCTTCAACATAATAGACATTATGTATAGGCATTTTCTTACTAAGCATCAAGGAACCCAAACCTTTAATTTGTCTAGAGGAGTCACTGCCAAAACTTACACATCCACCTTTATAACTTGCCAAATCTATAAACTTGTTCTTATCACCTATCATGTATTTACAGAATCCACTATCTATAATCCATAGATCCTTCTTTTTAGAATATAAAGCAACTTGCACAAACATAGACTTATTCTTTGGCATCCATTTCTTAACCATGTTAACCTTTTTGTTGTGTTCTAAATTTGCATTTGATTGTTTTCTTTGAAACAACATAAATCTGCAATTTTTCTTAGTATGACCAAAAAGATTACATTTGCAGCACCTTAGAGTATTCATCTTTTAAAAAGAATAACCATAGTGAAACTTAGTAAATCTCTTTGATTCAAATCTACAATTTCTTAACCTATGTCCATATTGATGGCATACAAAGCAATACCCATCAAAGAAACGAGCAAGTCTTATTTGTGGTTTTTTACCCATGAAAGAAGAGCTTGAAAACACTAGCTTTTTTAATCATTAGAGACTTGTTTAAGATCTACAATTTTCACACAATCTAATTTTGGGGTAGTGGATTGCATACTTGAACTCTTATTTGCAAACATGAATATTTCATAAAGAGATTTAGCATTAGTATTACTAGATCATTGTCCATGTTCAAATCCAATTCCAGTTAGATTATTCAAGTTTCTTTGTTTACTTAATATTTCATCCAAAGTAGTATTTTCATATTCTTCTAGTTTCTTTTTGTGTGTTACTACTTCACTTTCTAACCTTGTACATTCTTCTTCTTTTGAATTCAATTCATTCTTAATAACATCAAGAATTCTTCTTTGTTCCTCTAGTTGTAGTTTTAAATATGTAATTTGACAATTTAAAGTCTTAACCTCTTTATCATAAACTTCTTTATCCTTTAATAATTTGTTCTCTTGAATATTCAAATCTCCTTTTAGTTCTTTGATCTTCTTAAGTGCATAAAAATACTCACATTCAAGATCAACCTCATCAAATTCTACATCACTATCACTTTCAAGTTCTTTACAAGGAGTTTCTATAACCATGAACAAAACTTCATTTTCATCACAATCAAGATCACTAGAATCACCATCTATTAGATCAGAAATTAGAATTTTCTTCATTTTAGAAACAAACTTTCTTTTAAAAACTTCTTACTAGTGTTTTTCTCATCTTCATCTTCATTTTTAAGTGGACATTTAGAAGAAAAGTGTCTTATCTTACCACAATTAAAACACTTGAAAGGAAGTTTACCTTTGTATTTATGTGAACCTTTTCTCATCTTTCTTGGAAGATGTGCTTCAAGAACTTCAAGGTCCTCTGATTTAAATGAAGTTTTCTTAGACTTGAATGTTGCTTCTTTCTTTTTAGTTTCTTGTTTCTCATCTTTCCTCGTCTCATTGGCTACAACTCAATGAATACCATCCATAGCATACTTATTTATGTCTTTGGATTCTTCAATCGCAAAGATCTTTGAATGAAACTTATCTGGAAGTGATCTTAACAATTTCTTCATAGTGTCTATATCTTCCATCTTTTCTCCAAGTCCTCTTATGACACTTTCTCTTTCTTCAATCTTTACTAAGTAGTCTTCAACCTTTTCATTATCTCTGATCTTCAAATCTTTCTTTTAGATTTTGGATCTTTGCCACCTTCACTCTACAATTACCATGATAAGTATTTCTCAATTTGTCCCAGACTCCTTTAGAATATTTTGAATCCATTACCTTACAAAAAACATATTTAGACAAACTATTTAAAAATGCAAATTTAGCCCTCATATCCATTTCATAATCCTTTTTAGCATTAACATATGTAGGAAAATTAGTAGGAACATTAAAACCATTCTCAACTGGAGCCCATACATCAACACTAATAGACAATAAGTATGTTTTCATCATGACTTCCCAAAAGGCATAATCTGACCCATCAAATATTGAAACTTTTGAAAAACTATCTTGAGCCATAATGACAAAGTATTCCACCCAACCAAGACCTACCCAAGGTGGTTAAAATTGACAAAGGGAACTTGGCTCTGATACCACTTGTTGGAATACAAACACCGCTAGGGAGGAAGAGCGGGGGGCTGGGGGGGGGGGGGGGGATGGTGGGGGGGTGAATCAGTGGTTTAAAATACTTTTCAAAACTTAAAACAATCACAAGTTATAATCTTTAACAGATGAGCAAGATAGGTAATGCATAACAAAGTGACACAATATTTTAACATGGAAAAACCTCGTAGGGTAAAAGATCACTCTTCAATCCTTCCCTTTTATTAGACCTTTTAGGCAAATAGTTTTAGAGCTACAACTCTAGGAAGCACCAACACCCTTTACATTTGGGAGCTACAACTCCAAGGAACACCCATCCTTATCTTCTCAAGCACCCACTTCACAATAATAAGAAGCACCCACTTCCCATTTTACAATTTGTAATAATGAAATCAAAGGATTACTTAGTTCCATACAAATCAAAATTTTCTTAATCATTTATACTTCTTTCAAATTACAAGTTAATAAAAACAATAATTAAATCTGCCCTTGTAATATAAAGCAATCTATAAAAAAAATTGCCAACTTCATGTCACCCTTTCTGTCTATTAACTTTTTGTCACACTTTCTGCCTATCAACTTCTTGTCGCACTTTTTGCTTGTCAACTTCCTTTCACACTTTCTGCCTATCAACACTTATGATCTATTAAAATTTATGCAACAAAACTGATCTCAAATTTATCTAAATATGATTAGAACAATGTTGTAATCTCAAAAATTATCTTTGTCATTAAGATAAGACCAATCTTGCAAACCAAGAGTCTTTCATCAAAAAAATTCTTATCAATCAATCTTGGTCCAAGATAAATTGAACTTCTAAAATCAAAGTGCAGATTTAACCAATATTCTTGATAAAAAAATGTGAACATGTAACTTGATTTGAAATTTGAATATGCAATTTTCACTGTCACGCACATGAGAGAAATGAATATAAATAAAATATACACTTCTCAACATTTATTCTTTAAACCATTTCAAGCTCGTTCCATGCACATAGAAATCATCATCTTCAACAATAAATTTCAGATTTTCTCTTTATTTTGCAATCATATTATCTTCTTGAAATATTGTTGGAATACTTTAGAATAATTGAGAGGGGGTGGGGTGAATCAGTTATCCAAGGTCCAGATGTATAAACAAAACTTTTCACAACCTAGTGAACCCATAAAACATTCATACCCATGCATGCATCCATTATGTAATAACTAAAACTTGTATGTTACTATCAAATCAACTTGCAGAAATGTAACGCATGAAACACAACACGTTCATCAACACACTTGACACAATGATTTACATGGAAATCCAATTTGGGAAAAACCACCAGTAACATGCTACTCCTTTTCACTCTTCTAAAGTGATGTCTGCTAAAAGGCCAACCCTATTAAAGGTTACAATACACACTGTTAAATGTGACCCGGTTAAGGGATTTCAATCACCCTGTTAAAAGTGAGCCTTGTTAGAGGACTTTAGGCCATTCACTTGGAATGCCACCTGGTTAAAGGATTTTCAAATGACTGTTAAGCCAACCTTAATCCAAATGATTTAGCCTAGACTAATACAATTGTTAGAGAGTAATAGTAGAGCTTTGATCTGATACAACTTACAACATCTCTTGTAGATTACAGATCTCTATTTAGTCCTCAATTCTACTTGGCCTTCATACTTTGCAGCTTTGACAGCTTGTTCACCCTTCAAGCATTCATCTCCTTAAGCCTTCTTGCTTAACATGTCATTGTAGACTCTTCTCTTGGGTCACTTGATGAAGAAAAACACTTACTTCCTTCTCCTCCTTAGGTTCTCACACATGACAACAACAACTTTTTCTTCATGAACAGACATTCCTATATATAGGAAATTAAAATATTTTCTCGCTCATTTTCCATCATCCAAATTAGGGTTTTGGATGAATTAGGTAGGATACAATGTATCTACCCCATATCTTTTCTTTTCTAGAAACTTCTCCTAGAATCCATTTGAATTCGCCTAAAAATGGTTTACATCAAATACTGTGCCACCAGCTCATCAACCTTATCTTCCTCCTAGTTCACAAGTTTTAAGAAAACAAACTTTTTGGCTTAGATTCGGCCAATCTTTGATCTTTAACATAATGCAATAGCTCAACATATCAATCTTCTGATGCTCAGCACATACTACATTACTCGACATCAACTAAAGTTTACTGATGCTCAATAGCAACTAAACTTTTCTTGGCATCAACTATTTTTCTCGGCATCCACTAGAATTTGCTTTCACTCGGCTCCAACTGACTTTATGCTCGGCTTGCATTGACTTTTCTTGGCACCTACTATCCACTTGGTCAAGCTTGGAAGACAAACTTTGTTTAACTTGTTCTTCTAAACTTTTTAAGTGTAGCTAGCATTTTGTAACCTTAAGTAGATCATCAATACATCATGTTATCACTATCTTAACTGATCCTTGTAATTCACTACATTACCATAACTCAACCTTTCCTCTGGGTGCTATTGTTACCTCTTATTGATCAAATCCTCTTCATCAATCAACTAAGTGATAGTACTTGAATCTTATAAACAGTTGTCTTACCAATAAATAGCAGGTTTGACATCAGTCACAAAACAATGGTTGAAACACATAGTCTTCTTCAACAATCTTCCTCTTAACAATCTCTCTTATCAATGATCTTTTCAATCATATCTTAACAAATATATCATTCCACTTTAAAACCTTTCTTCAACCCAAATTTTGTAGATGTGCATTCTTGTGTTTACACAAATTCCTTCACAAATATTTATAGTCAATGATGTGCAACTCAATAACTAGAGTCTAGTTATAACTATTAAACATAATAACAACATATTAACTAATAAGATCAACTTGAATATTTTGACCATTTATTCATACATTATTGATCCATTTCATCACCTTCTAGTTTTGGAAGATATAAATATGATTCAAACATGAAAAAGTAGTTTCCATTCTTTTTTCCCATTTTTAATTTTTAATTTTTAATTGTTTCAATTTGTGACATGAAGATGTTGAACTTCCTGTACGAACTATTGATTTTCACAATTTGATTTGTTTGACCTTCTAAGTGTTATCAAAAAAAATTTGAGAAGGAATAATATTTGTAGAAAATATCAATATCTACCTTCTTACAAATTTACAAACTTATATGAGTTATTATATAATTGCAATAATTTTTTTACTAACTACAAGCTCTAACTCACATATCTAAATTTGGAAACATCACAACTTGACATCAATGGAAATACTAATTGACATGAATTAAAAAATAAATATCAAAGGTTCAACAAAACTAAATAGAGAAAGTGTAAAATTAGAATGGTGAGATGTACAATTGGTAAGAAAACATTCAACATTTCTAGTCTTGCATTCCTCGGTCGTTTTAAAAATCATTTTTTGGGAGATAGACCAGTTTTAGCATTGGAAAAGTTTAGGATAATCAACTTGGACCAATTCTAGTTTCCTCTTGCCTCAAATATATTGCTATAGGGCCTAGGTATGTACATTTTACATTTAAAAAAAAAAATTATATAGAAGAAAAACCCTGTACAATTCCTTGGTAAATAGACTCTACATTCTACATCAATTATGTTAGGAATAAGGTATCTCAACCTTGGATAATTCCTATTCTTATTATTTGTTTTGTAAAATTATTTTTTGCAAATAATATAATTAAGTGTGAGTGTACATGTCTAGTTGGCATGTTGATGTGTCACTCCACTTGTATGTGTTGGCATATTGAATTGTGTGTAACAAGATCATGGGTGAAATGGTTATGATAGATTCCTATGATGTGTAAGAGCTATCTTTGGAAGATTAGATGACGGATGAAGAGTTGAAGACATGTAGCAATTGATCATTGAGTATAGTACACTCGAGTCTCCAATTCATGTGCATGATATAAGCATTTTTAGGATTGCAAGTTGGAGAGTGAGAAAGTGTCTTGTTGGTATGGTATGTTGCTATTGTTGGAAATCCGATTGAAAAGATCATTGTTGAAGAGTGAAGAAGATTGATTGCAAAGAGGGAGATTATTGTTAAAGATTTTTTTCAATCATTGTTTTGTCATTGATGTCAAACCAGCTATTTTTTGGAATGACAACTACTTATAAGATCCAAGTACTATCACTTAGTTGATTGATGAAGAGGATTTAATCAACAAGATGTAACAAAAGCACTTAAAGGAAATGTTGAGTTATGATTTTATAAAGAAGTGTAAGGATCAGTTAAGACAATGGTTAAATGATGTATTGATAATATACTTTAAGATATAGAGGTTGGCCACACTTAGAAACATTGGATGAATAAGTTGAAACAAGGTTGACTGCAAAGCTTAACTAAGTTCTTTAGTGAGTGTCAAGCAAGCTAGTTCAAGCCGAGCAAATTTTTAGTTAGCATCGAGCAAATGAAAAATCTAGTGTGTGTCGAGTGATACAGAAGGAGCTGAGTGTGTTCAGGTGCCAAGTAAAGTAACAGGTACCAAGCGTTAGAAAATTTTAGTGGATGCCGAGTGAATCCACAGTAGGTGTTGAGCATCAGTAAAACGTAGTTGATGCCGAGTAACATAGTATGTGTCGAGCACCAAAATTTCAATAGTGTTGAGCTACTGCATTATTGGAAAGGTCAAAGATTTTCCAAATCTAAGCCGATAAATTTGTTACCTTGAATTTTGTGAACCAGATGGAGGATAAGGATGATGAGCTACTGGCACCGAGATTTATGTAAACCATTTTTGAGTGAATTCAAGAGGATTCTTCATGATGTTTCTAGAAGGAAAAAGATGTGGGTTAGATTCAATGAATCCTACCTAATCCATTTGAACTAAAATTAAAGGAGCGAAGAATCGAGTGAGAAAAGCAATTTCATACTTCTATTTAAGGAGTCACAGGACAAGAAGCAAGAGTTTTTGGTGTGCCAAATTGCAAAGTGGTTGAAGGGTGTTAAGGAGAAGGCATCTAGGAGAAGGAAGAATAGAGCACAGAGACTCTACTTTGATAAGTGGTCAGAGAGAAGATTGCACTGGTATATCGAGCATGGAGACTCAAGGACACAAAACTTGAAAGGAGGACAAGTTGTTAGAGTTGCAAAGATTGAAAGCCAGACAATGTGAGGAGCTAAATGGTGATCTGAAATCTACAAGATAAATTGTGAATTGTAATTAGGTCAAAACCTTTATTATTACTCTCTAGCAATTATATCAGTTCAGGTAAAAATCCTATGGACTTAGGTTGGTTTAACAACCATTTTAAAATCTTTTAACAAGGTGGCATTCCAAGTGAATGTTCTAAAGTCCTCTAACCTGTAGGTCCACTTCTAACAAGGTGGTTAAATCCTTTAACCAAGTCACATTTAATAGTGTGTTGTAGCCTTTAACAGGGTATCACTTCAAAAGAGTGAGAATTGAGTAGCATTTTATTGGTGGTATTTCCCAAATTGGTTTTCCATGTAAGTCACTATGTTATGAGTTGATCTTTCATTTGTTGTGGCTGCATGTTGATTTACAGTAGCTTGCTAAGAAGGAAAGTTTAAGCTTGGATGAATGAATAGTTTTGAAGGCTCACTTTACTTGATGAAAAAGTTTTAATTCGACATTTGGACCTTGAATAACTAATTCACCCCCCCACCCCACCCACCCCTCTCAGTTATTCTAAAGTATTTCTAACAATTGGTATTAGAGCCATCTGCTGATTTAGTTTCAAGGTACTAGAAGCAAAAGATCAAGATGTCCAAGAGAGAAGTTCCCAAGCTCAACAGAGATAACTTTGCTGCATGGAAAAGCTTAATAAAATTGTACCTTGGGTCAATAGGTGATTATGCAAAAACCTCAATTCGAGTGGAGCATGTAGATCCAACTGGACCCCTCTCTGTAGATGATTTGAATAAAAGGAAGGATCACAATCAGACAATGCTAGAGATTGCCTCTACACTCAGTTATGCTAAATTTGATGACATCAATGGTTGTGATACTGCATTCAAAATGTGGAAAGCTCTATTAGATATCTATGGAGGAGATCAGAATGTTCAAAGAGAAAAGAGAGAAAGCCTCAAAGGAAAGTTTGATGACATGAAAATGGAGGAAGGTGAGAATGTTGCTCAATATGTTGCTAGAATGAAAGAAGTGTTAAGTGTAATAAGGAGTTTGGGTGGTCAATTAGAAGATGACACTGTTAACAACAAATACTTAAGAACCTTGCTACCTATTTGTGCTATTAGAGTTTCAGCCATCCAAGAGTTAAGGTATGTACCAGGGAACACACTAACCTTTGAAGGTGTAGTGGGAAGACTCATTGCTTTTGAATTGTCCAACTTTGATAACTACAGACTTGAGAATCTTGAATTTTCTTTAAAGGACAAGTTGACATTGAAAGACACTAAGGAGGTGAAATTAAAGAAGAAGAGTAGAAAAGGAAAACATGTATCCAGTGATAGCAACATAGATGCGGAAGATATGGAACAATTTGAAACACTTCTGGCTAGAAGATTTCATAGAGGCAAAGGAAAATTCAAAGGTAAGATGCCTATCATTTGTTTTAATTGCAATGAAGTAGGACATATTTTTGCAAGTTGTACATAGAAGAGGAACTAAAAAGAATGAAACAAGTACAAGAACAAAAGAGAAGATGATAGCAAAGATTACAAGGAAAAAGGAAAAATATGCTACATTGTTAAAGAGGATTCTGATGAGAATGATGATGAAGTAGTCTATGTAGCCATGAAGGATGAATCAAATGAAGATGAGGTAAAAACAGTGGTAACTTGTGTGAACAAGAATGATAAGTGGATGCTCACATCACATAACAAGAGACAAAAGTAAGTTTATTACCTTTACCCAATATAATAGAAATAGTGTTAGATTTGGTAATGATGCTCCATGTCAAATCAAAGAAAAAGGTTCAATTAAACTTATAGAGAAAATCTCATGTGATAATGCATACTATGTTGAAGGCCTGAACTACAATTCACTGAGTGTATCACAGTTAGGCAATGTAGGTTGCAAAGTAGAATTTGGAAACAAAACTACCAAAATCTATGATATTGATGGAAATTTGATAGGAAAAGGTGAACAAACTAGGAGTAATATGTTTTACCTAGATATGGAAGATGCAACATGTCTTATTGTTAGACTTGATGATGTGTGTTTATGGCATAAAAGGTTATGTCATGTTAACTTTGAAAATCTGATTAGCATCAGCAAAAAATAGAAAGTCAGAGGTTTGCCTAAGTTAAAGAAGCCTAAAAATACAATGTACAAACAATGTCAACTAGGAAAGATGACTAAGTCTAGTTTCAAAAGAAAAACCTACACTTTCAAAGAAGTACTAGAGTTAGTACATACTAACTAATGTGGTCCAATAGAAGTGCAAAGCTACCAAGGAGATAGATACATAATGTTATTTGTGGATGACTATTCCAGGATGATGACTGCCATGTTCTTGAAGATAAAATTGGATGCATTTCAAATGTTTAAGTGGTATTTGGCTAGAGTTGAGAAGGAAACATGAAAGAGTCTGAAGTGTTTGAGATCATATAGAGGAGGAGAGTTTACATCAAAAGAGTTTGAGACATTTTGCAATGACAAAGGAATTAAAAGGCAAATATTAGCACCAAGAACTCCCCCACAGAATGTCATTGCTAAAAGAAGAAGGAATAAATCAGTAATAGACTGTGCCAGAACATTGATGATGGAGAAAAATTTTGCTCTAAAGTATTGGAGAGAAGCTGTAAGTACTGTTGTTTACACCCTTAATCGATTACAAGTCAATAAAAGTACAAATGCAACACCTTTTGAACTATGGTAGGTCACTCACCTAATGTAAAACATTTCAAAGTATCTAGTTGTAAATGCTATGTTCTTAAAGATACTAGAAATGACAAATTTGATGCAAAGAGTGATGAAGGCATATTCCTTGGATACTCCACTAGAAGTAAAGCATATAAGTGTTTGAATACTAACACTAGTAAAATTGTGGAGAGTGCAAATGTAAATTTTGATGAGCATGCAGAAGTCCAAGCTGATGAATCCAAGAAATCAGAAGATTATAGATCTTTTTTATACTTCTATGAAGCAATGTCTATTGAAGATAATGCTGCCAATCAAGTTGGAAATCAACAACAAATTTTAGTATCAGCTGAGTCACAGCCAGTGAATGTCAAGTTGCATTCAGAAGTTGAGTTGCAGAATGAAGAAAATGCACATTCTGACTCTGAAAATAGTACACATGAAAGAGACAATGAAATACCATATGGTGATGTGCAAAGTGACTTTGAAGCTGAAGGATCAAACATGGAAAGAAGGACAGAACCAAGACTATTTGCAAAATGCACATTCTGACTCTGAAAATAGTCCACATGAAAGAGACAATGAAATACCATATGGTGATGTGCAAAGTGACTTTGAAGCTGAAGGATCAAACATGGAAAGAAGGACGAAACCAAGACTAGCCAGGTGTGTGAGAAGACAACACCCTACAAAACAAATTATTGGAGACAAGGATGCAAGACCAATGAAAATGAACAGACTAAGGAATGAATCATGTATGCTAAGCAAGATTGAGCCCAAAATAATGAAAGATGCACTACAAGATGATAACTAGCATAAAGCTATGGAAGAAGAGATAGATTAGATTGAAAAGAAAAAAAACCTAGACTCTAGTTCCTAGACTAGCTGACAAGAATGTAATTGGTACCAAATGGGTCTTTAGAAACAAGCTTGATGAGAATGGTGAGATCACAAGAAACAAGGCCAAACTAGTTTGCAAAGGTTATGCTAAAGAAGAAGGACTGGACTATGGGGAAACATTTGCCCCTATTTCAAGAATGGAAGGAGTAAGAAAACTACTTCCATATGTTGCTTACAAAGGTTTCAAAGTCTACCAAATGGATGTGAAGTCTACTTTTCTGAATAGTATACTAGAAGAGGAAGTCTACATAGAACAATCAGAGGGATTTTTTGATGACAACAACAAGGATATGGTTTGCAAATTGCATAAAAAAATCTATGGTTTGAAGCAAGAACCTAGAGCATGGTATGAGAGATTGCACAAATACCTTGTGAATATAGGATTTGAGAGAACAGGTGACAACAAAAAATTGTACATCAAGGCAGAAAAAGGTAAAGACATTTTTATATCTGAAATCTTTGTTGATGATATAATATTTGGAGGAAAAGATGCTCCATGCAAAGATTTTGTTCATCAAATAAAACATGAGTTTGAGATGTCAATGTTTGAAGAAATCAAATTCTTTGTTGAATTGCACGTACATCAACTAAAGCATGGCATAAATGTGACCCAATCAAAATACATCAAGGAGATACTCAAGACATTTGGATTAGAAGATTCAAAACCAATCAGTACACCAATGGTAACATGACATAAGTTATCCAAGAATGATGAGTTAGCTGAAGTGAATCAGACAATATATAGATCAATGATTGGAAAATTGTAGTATGTTGTACATAGTAGACCAAACATTGCATTAGCTGTTGGAATAGTGGCAAGATTTTTTGCTAACCTAAGAGAAAATCATCTGATGGAAGTAAAGAGAATACATAGGTACCTAAAAGGAACTAATAACTTTGGTTTGTACTACAAGAGGAGTAAAAAGTTTGAGTTGAAAGCCTACACTGATGCATAATAGGGAGGTAATATTGATGATAGAAAAAGAACCAGTGGAGGAGCACTTTTCTTAGGTAAAAAATTGACTACTTGGACCAACAAAAAGCAAAGTTGTACCTCACAATCTATAGTAGAAGCTGAATATGTTGTAGCTGCAATCAACTGCACCAATATTGTATGGATCAAACATCTATTGCAAGGAATGAAGGAAGATGTAATTGAACCTGTGATACTCTATTGTGATAACACAAGTGCCATCAACATATCAAAGAATCCTGTGATGCATGCCAAAACAAAACATATTGTAATTAAGTATCACTATGTAAGAGAATTGGTGGAAAACAAGCAGATGAGAATGGAATATGTTAGTTCAAAGGAACAGATTGCTGGCATTTTTACAAAAGCACTACCTAAAGATGCTTTTGAATATCTTAGAGGTAAGTTAGGGGTGATACCCCTAGCCAAGGCTACTTAAGTAATAGCTAGACTGCCCTACATCAAATGAGTTGATTTTTGGCATATTACACATTGATGCAGAGATAATTTACTTTAAGATCATGCCTGAAGTAATAAAAGTGTTGAAGTTCCAAAACAGTCACAAGCAAGGTGATAGAAGAGAAATTGGAATATCTGTTTCTTGGAAATCAACAAGAAACTGATCAAATCTAACATCACAGAAGGAGAAGTAGCAAGAAGTTGAATAGAGGGAGAAGTAGTTGATACTAGAATAGTAGAAAATGGTTAATGCATACAGAGAGAGAAATAATGTAAGGAGTTAGGAGCAGTACTAGAGCAAAGTGAAAAGTGGTAAGCCACAAAAAAGAGGGAGAAAAAGGATGATCAGGAAGATATAGTAGAAAGGAAAGAAACAAGATACAATAGCTAAGAGGGATAAGTAGAATTAAAGTAATCAGGACAACAAATCAGAGAGGGAGATGTGAAAATTGATGGTAGCATAATTTCTTTTTGGAATTTGACTTACTATTCTAATCTAGTTAGCATTTTGATAACTTGGTTGAATAGATTGGTCTGATGGTTGATCAGTTTGGTTTGCCATCAATGCCAAAGAGGAAATCTGATTGAAAAGATCACTGTTGAAGAGTGAAGAAGATTGATTGCAAAGAGGGAGATTGTTGTTAAAGAGTGTTTTCAATAATTTTTTTGTCATTGATGTCAAACCTTCTATTTGTTGGAATGATAATTTCTTATAAGATCCAAGTACTATCACTTAGTTGATTAATGAAGAGGATTTAATCAACAAGATGTAACAAAAAGACCTAAAGGAAAGGTTGAGTTATGATTTTATAAAGAAGTGCAAGGATCAATTAAGACAATGGTTAAATGATGTATTGATAATATACTTGAAGATATAGAGGTTGGTTGGACACTTATAAACATTGGAGGAATAAGTTGAAACAAGGTTGACTGCAAAGCTTAACTAATTTCTTTAGTGAGTGTCGAGCAAGCTAGTTCAAGCCGAGCAAATTTTTAGTTAGTGCCAAGCAAATGAAAAATCTAGAGTGTGTCGAGTGATACAGAAGGAACCAATTGTGTTCAAGTTCCAAGCAAAGTAACAGGTGCCAAGCGTTAGATAATTTTAGTGGATGTCGAGTGAATCCACAGTAGGTGTTGAGCATCAGTAAAATGTAGTTGATGCCGAGTAACATAGTGTGTTGAGCACCAAAATTTCAATAGTTTTGAGCTACTGCATTATTGGAAAGGTCAAAGATTTTCCAAATCTGAGTTGACAAATTTGTTATCTTGAATTTTTTGAACTAGATGGAGGATAAGGATGATGAGTTGGTGGCACAAAAATTTATGTAAACCATTTTTGAGCGAATTCAAGAGGATTCTTCATGATGTTTCTAGAAGGAACAAGATGTGGGTTAGATTCAATGAATCCTACCTAATTCATTCAAACTAAAATTAAAGGAGGGAAGAATCGAGCAGGAAAAGAAATTCCAAACTTCTATTTAAGGAGTCAAAGGCCAAGAAGAAAGAGTTGTTGTGTGCCAAATTGCGAAGTGGTTGAAGGGTGTCAAGGAGAAGGCATCTAGGAGAAGGAAGAACAAAGCACAGAGACTCTGCTTTGATAACTGGTTAGAGAGAAGATTGCACTAGTATATCGAGCATAGAGACTCAAGGACAGAAAGCTTGAAAGGAAGACAAGCTGTCAGAGCTGCAGAGACTGAAAGCTAGGCAATGTGAAGAGCTGAATGGTAATCTAAAATCTGCAACATAAGTTGTGAATTGCAATCAGGTCAAAACCCCTTATTGTTACTCTCTAGCAATTGTATCAGTTAGGGTAAAAATCCTATGGTCTTAGGTTGGTTTAACAACCATTTATAAATCCTTTAACAAGGTGGCATTCCAAGTGAATGTTCTAAAGTCTTCTAACCAGGCCCACTTCTAATAGGGTGGTTAAATCCTTTAACCAGGTCACATTTAATAGTGTGTTGTAGCCTTTAACAGGGCATCACTTCAAAAGAGTGAGAATTGAGTTTAGGGTTTAGGGTGGTTTTTCCCAAATTGTGTTTTCACATAAATCACTGTGTTATGTGTTGATCTTTCATGTATTGTGACTGCATGTTGATTTACAATAACTTGCTAAGTAGGAAAGTTTAAGCTTGGATGAATGAATAGTTTTGAAAGCTCACTTTACTTGATGAAAAAGTTTTAAATTGACATTTGGACCTTGAATAACTAATTCACTAGTTATTCTAAAACATTTATAACAATTGGTATCAAAGCCATCTACTAATTTAGTTTCAATGTACTAGAAGTAGAAGATTAAGATGTCCAAGAGAGAAGTTCCCAAGTTCAACAATGATAACTTTTTTGCATGACAAAGTTTAATAAAATTTCACCTTAGATCAATAGGTGATTATGCAAAAAACTCAATTGGAGTGGAGCATGTAGATCTAGCTGGACCCCTCTTTGTAGATGATTTGAACAAAAGGAAGGAGCACAATCAGGCAATGTTGGAGATTGCATTTGCACTCAATTATGTTGAATTTGATGACATCAAAGGTTGTGATACTGCATTCAAAATGTGGAAAGCCCTGTCAAATATCTATGGAGGAGATCAGAATATTCAAAGAGTAAAGAGAGAAAGTCTCAGAGGAAAGTTTGATGACATGAAAATGGAGGAAGGTGAGAATGCTGCTCAAAATGGTGCTAGAATGAAAGAAGTGGTAAGTGCAATAAGGAATTTGGGTGGTCAATTAGAAGATGACACTATTAACAAAAGATAATTAAGAACCCTAATGGCTATCTATGCTATTAGAGTTTTAGCCATCCAAGAGTTAAGGTATGTACCAGGGAACACACTAACCTTTGAAGATATAGTGGGAAGACTCATTGCTTTTGAATTGTCCAACTTTGATAGCGACAGACCTGAGAATCTTGAATCTACTTTCAAGGCCAAGTTGACATTGAAAGACATTGAGGAGGTGACATCAAAGAAGAATAGTAGAAAAGGAAAACATGTATTTAGTGATAGCAGCACAGATGAGGAAGATGTGGAACAATTGGAAGCACTACTGGCTAGAAGATTTCATAGAGGCAAAGGAAAATTCAAAGTTTAGTTGCCTATCATTTGTTTTAATTGCAATGAAGTAGGACATATTTTTGCAAGGAGTACACAGAAGAAGAACTAAAAATAAGGAAACAAGTACAAGAACAAAAGAGAAGATGATAGCAGAGATTACAAGGACAAAGGCAAAAGATGCTACATTCTTGCAGAGGATTCGGATGAGAATGATGATGAAGTAGTCTATGTAGCCAAGAAGGATGAATTAGTAAAGATGAGGCAACAACACTGGTAACCTGTGTGAACAAGAATGATAAGTGAATCCTAGATAGTGGATGCTCACATCACATGATAGGAGACAAAAGTAAGTTTTTTACCTTTACCCAATATAATGGAAATAGTGTTAGATTTGGTAATGATGCTCCATTTCAAATCAAAGGAAAAGGTTCAATTAAACTTATAGAGAAAATCTCATGTGATAATGCATACTATGTTGAAGGCCTGAGCTGCAATTTACTGAGAGTATCATAGTTAGGCAATGTAGGTTGCAAAGTAGAATTTGAAAACAAAACAGCCAAAATCTATGATACTGATGGAAATCTGATAGGAAAAGGTGAACAAATTAGTAGTAATATGTTTTACCTAGATATGGAAGATGCAACCTGTCTTATTGTTAGACTTGATGATGTGTGGTTATGGCATAAAAGGTTATGTCATGTTAACTTTGACAATCTGATTAGCATTAGCAAAAAGAAGAAAGTCAAAGGTTTGCCTAAGTTAAAGAAGCCTAAAAATATAATGCGCAAACAATGTCAACTAGGAAAGATGACTAAGTCTAGTTTCAAAAGCAAAACCTACACTTCCAAAGAAGTACTAGAGTTAGTACATACTGACTTATGTGGTCTAATAGAAGTGCAAAGCTACCAAAGAGACAAATACATAGTGCTATTTGTGGATGACTATTCTAGGATGATGACTGTCATGTTCTTGAAGCAAAAATCTGATGCATTTCAAATGTTTAAGTGTTATTTGGCTAGAATTGAGAAGGAAATAGGAAAGAGTCTAAAGTGTCTAAGATCAGACAGAGGAGGAGAGTTTACATCAAAAGAGTTTGAGACATTTTGCAATGACAAAGGAATTAAAAGGCAAACATCAGCACCAAGAACTCCCCCACAGAATGGCATTGCTGAAAGAAGGAATAGATCAGTAATAAATTGTGACAAAACATTGATGGTGGAGAAAAATGTTGCTCTAAAGTATTGGAGAGAAGTTGTAAGTACTACTATTTACACCTTGAATCGAGTACAAGTCAAGAAAGGTACAAATGCAACACCTTTTGAGCTATGGTATGGTCACTCACATAATGTAAAACATTTCAAAGTATTTGGTTGTAAATGCTATATTCTTAAAGATACTAAAAATGGCAAGTTTGATGTGAAGAGTGATGAAGGCATATTCCTTGGATACTCCACCAGAAGTAAAGCATATAAGTGTTTGAATGCTAAAAATAATAAAATTGTGGTGAGTGCAAATGTAAATTTTGATGGGCATGCAGAAGTCTAAGCTGATGAATCTAAGAAATTAGAAGATTATAGATCTTTTCTATACTTCTATGAAAGAATGTCTATTGAAGATAATGTTGCCAATTCAAGAATGTCTATTCAAGTTGGGAATCAGCAATGAATTTTAGTATCAACCGAGTTACAGCCACTGACTGCCGAGCTACATTCAAAAGATGAGTTTTAGAATGAAGAAAGTACACATTCTGACTCTGAAAATAGTACACATGAAAGAGAAAATGAAACACCAAATGGTGACGTACAAAGTGACTCTGAAGCTAAAGGATCAAACATGGAAAGAAAGATAGAATCAAGACTAGCCAGGTATGTGAGAAGACATCACCCTACAAAACAAATCATTGAAGACAAGGATGCAAGGCCAATGAAAAGGAAAAAAATAAGGAATGAATCACGTATGCTAAGCAAGATTGAGCCCAAAATAGTGAAAGATGCACTGCAAGATGATAATTGGCATAAAGCTATGTAAGAAGAGATACGTAAGATTAAAAAGAACAAAACCTGAACTCTAGTTCCAATACTAGCTGACAAGAATGTAATTCCTACCAAATGAGTCTTTAGAAATAAGCTTGATGAGAATGGTGAGATCACAAGAAATAAGGCCAGACTAGTTTGCAAAGTTTATGCACAAGAAGAAGGACTGGACTATGGGGAAATATTTGCCCCCATTCCAAGAATGGAAGGAGTAAGAACCCTACTTGCATATGTTGCTTACAAAGGTTTCAATGTCTACCAAATGGATGTGAAGTCTACTTTTCTGAATGGCATATTGGAAGAGGAAGTCTACATAGAAAAATCATAGAGATTTTTTGATGACAACAATAAGGATATGGTTTGCAAACTACATAAAGCACTCTATGGTTTGAAGCAAGCACCTAGAGCATGGTATGAGAGACTGTACAAATACCTTATGAAGATAGGATTTGAGAGAATAGATGACAAAAATGACTTGTATATCAAGGCATAAAAAGGTAAAGACATTTTGATATCTGAAATCTTTGTTGATGATATAATATTTGGAGGAAAAGACGCTCTATGCAAATATTTTGTTGATAAAATGAAACATGAGTTTGAGATGTCAATGTTTGGAGAAATCAAATTCTTTGTTGGATTGCAAGTACATCAACTGAAGCATGGAATATTTGTGACCCAATCAAAATACATCAAGGAGATACTCAAGACATTTGGATTAGAAAATTCAAAACTAGTCAGTACACCAATGGTAATAGCACATAAGTATTCCAAGAATGATGAGGTAGCTGAAGTGAATCAGATAATGTATAGATCAATTATTGGAAAGTTGCAGTATGTTGTACATAGTAGACCAGACATTGCATTAGCTATTGGAATAGTGGCAAGATTTTTTGCTAACCGAAAGAAAATCATCTGATGGCAGTAAAGAGAATACTGAGGTACTTAAAAAGAACTGATGACTTTGGTTTGTACTACAAGAGGACTGAAAAGTTTTAGTTGAAAGCTTACACTGATGCAGATTGGGGAGGTAATATTGATAACATAAAAAAAACTAGTGGAGGAGCACTTTTCTTAGGTAAAAGACAAATTACTTAGACCAGCAAAAAGAAAAGTCATACCTCACAGTCCATAGCAGAAGCTGAATATGTTACAGTGATATTGTATGGATCAAACATTTGTTGCAAGGTATGAAAGAAGAGGTAATTGAACTTGTGATACTCTATTGTGATAACACAAGTTTCATCAACATATCAAAGAATCCTATGATGCATGCCAAAACAAAGCATATTGCAATTAAGTATCACTATGTAAGAGAATTGATAGAAGACAAGCAGGTGAGAATGGAATATGTCAGTTCAAAAGAACATATTACTGACATCTTTACAAAAGCACTACCTAAGGATGCTTTTGAATATCTTAGAGGTAAGTTAGGGGTGATACCCCTAGCCAAGGCTACTTAAGTAATAGAAAGACTGCCCTGCATCAAATGAGTTGATTGATGCAGAGGATATTTACTTTAGATCATGCCTTAAGTAATCAAAGTGCTAAAGTTCCAAATCAATCACAAGCAAGGTGACAAAAGAAGAAATTGGAATATCTACAAATGTTAAGATGCTGAAATAGTAATTTTTGTAAAAGAGGGATAAGTAATAAGAAACTGATCAAATCTAATAGCACAAAGGGAGAAGTAGCAAAAAGATGAATAGAGGGGGAAGTAGTTGATACCAAAATAGTAGAAAATGATCAATGCATACAGAGGAAGAAATAATTTAAGAAGGAGTCAGGAGCAGTACAAGAGAAAAGTGAATAGTGGTAAGCCACATAAAAGAGGGAGAAAAAGGATGATCAAGAAGATATAACAAAAAGAAAAGAAACAGGATACAACAGCTAAAGAAAAGTAGAATTAAAGTAATCAGGATAGTAGATCAGAGAGGGTGATGTGAAAATTGATGGTATCATAATTTCTTTTTGGCATTTGACTTACTGTTCTAAGCTAGTTAGCATTTTGAAAACTTGGTTGAATAGTTTGGTCTGATGGTTAATTAGTTTGGTTTGCCATCAATGCCAAAGAGGGAGATTGTTAGAAACCTGATTGAAAAGATCATTTTTGAAGAGTGAAGAAGATTGATTGCAAAGAGGGAGATTGTTGTTAAAGAGTGTTTTCAATTATTGTTTTGTCATTGATGTCAAACTTTCTATTTGCTAGAATGAAAATTACTTATAAGATCCAAGTACTATCACTTAGTTGATTGATGAAGAGGATTTAATCAACAAGATGTAACAAAAGCACCTAAATGAAAGGTTGAGTTATGATTTTGTAAAGAAGTGCAAGGATTAGTTAAGACAATGGCTAAATGATGTATTGATAATATACTTGAAGATATAGAGGTTGGCCACGCTTAGAAACATTGGAGGAATAAGTTGAAACAAGGTTGACTGCAAAGCTTAACTAAGTTCTTTAGTGAGTACCAAGCAAGCTAGTTCGAGCAGAGCAAATTTTTAGTTAGTGTTGAGCAAATAAAAAATCTAGTGTGTGCCAAGTGATACAAAAGGAGCCGAGTGTATTTAGGTGCCGAGCAAAGTAATAGGTGTCGAGTGTCAAAAAAAATTATTAGATGCTGAGTGAATCCACAGTAGGTGTCAAGCATCAGTAAAACATAGTTGATGTCGAGTAACACAGTATGGGTCGAGCACCAAAATTTCAATAGTGCTGAGCTACTGCATTATTGGAAAGGTCAAAGATTCACCAAATCTTAGCCGAAAAATTTGTTACCTTAAATTTTGTGAACCAGATGGAGGATAACGATGATGAGCTGGTGGCACAAAAATTTATGTAAACCATTTTTGAGTGAATTCAAGAGGATTCTTCATGATGTTTCTAGAAGGAACAAGATGTGGGTTAGATTCAATGAATCCTATCTAATCTATTCAAACTAAAATTAAAGGAGGGAAGAATCGAGCAGGAAAAGCAATTCTAGACTTATATTTAAGGAGTCACAGACTAAGAAGCAAGAGTTGCTAGTGTGCCAAATTGCTAAGTGGTTGAAGGGTGTCAAGGAGAAGGCATCTAGGAGAAGAAAGAATAGAGCACAGAGACTCTGCTTTGATAAGTGGGCAGGGAGAAGATTGCACTGGTATATCGAGCATGTAGACTCAAGGAGACAAAGCTTGAAAGGAGGACAAGTTGTCAGAGTTGCAAAGATTGAAAGCTAGGCAATGTGAAGAGATGGATGGTGATCTAAAATCTACAAGATAAGTTGTAAGTTGTAATCAGTTCAAAACCCCTTATTGTTACTCTCTAGCAATTGTATCAGTTAGGGTAAAAATCCTATGGACTTAGGTTGGTTTAACAACCATTTGTAAATCCTTTAACGGGGTGGCATTCCAAGTGCATGTTCTAAAGTCCTCTAACTGGGCCCACTTCTAATAGGATGGTTAAATCCTTTAACTAGGTCACATTTAATAGTGTATTGTAGCCTTTAACAAGGTGGGCCTTTCAGAAGGCATCACTTCAAAATAGTGAGAATTGAGTAGTATGTTACTGGTGGTTTTTCCCAAATTGGGTTTCTAGTAAATCACTATGTTATGTGTTCATCTTTCATGTGTTGTGACTGCATGTTGATTTACAGTAACATGCTAAGTAGGAAAGTTTAAGCTTGGATTAATGAATAGTTTTGAAGGCTCACTTTACTTGATGAAAAAAAATTAATTGGACATTTGGGCATTAAATAACTGATTCACCAACCCCCCCCCCCCCCCCCCCCCAGTTATTCTAAAGCATTTCTAACAGCTACTGTATTGGTCTTCTATGTCATTTTTCTCTTTAAAGAATTTGCATTGCAAGTGTGTTGTAACCTTCTGTGTTGAAGATAATACATTGCACAGGTTTTGGAAGGGTGGGGTTGTTTTACTGAAAGGTTTTTCTCCACTTGCATATCTTTTTGTTTATGTGTTTTCTTTCTCTATCTATTTTATGTATCCATGGTTGACTACACTATTATTGTTTACATAATATTGAATCTGAAATTGTAAGGATTTAATAGGAATTTTCATAATACTTTCCTTAAGGAATTAGTGTAGGAATCTATTTTCGCACCTGAGTTTCCTTACAAGTGTTATCAGAGCTTGATCAACTTTTGATCCTAGTTGTTGGGTAGGGTTTTTTGAGCTAATCTCAAGTTGAGTGGGAGTTTTTTGCAAAGTATTCTAAATCTTATTTGCAGATTAAGATGACAAGTTCATCATATGGAAAAATAGAGGTGGAGAAATTTAATGGCAATAATTTCAAGTTGTGGAAACTCAAGATGGAAGACTTGCTTGAAGATCATGATCTATGGGAGACAACTTCACTTGATGTGAGACCTGTAGTAGTATCTCAAGTAGATTGGGATCTCAAGGATCAAAAAGCTAAGGATCTCATTAGACTTTGTCTAGTTGGTTCAGTTCTTCTGAACGTTCTTGATGAGAAGACCGCAAACAATTTGTGGACACGTCTTGGGTCTATGTATTAGGCCAAATCTTTGGTGAACAAGTTGTTCCTAAGGAATTATTTGTATTCTCTAAGAATGGAGGAAGGAGGATTTGTTACAGATCATCTAAATGATTTTAATTTATTGATTGCACAATTGACATCATCTAGTGTCAAGATAGAGGAGGATCAATGTATGACCCTTTTATGTTCTTTGCCGAATTCATTGGACCATCTTGTGATGGCTCTTGGAAGTACTATAGTCACTTTCAAAATGGATGATGTGTTGTCTTCACTATTATTTGAGGATACATTGAGAAAGTCTTTAGATTTAGCTAAGGAAGCTCTTGTTGTTGGCAAGAGATCCAATGATAGAGGGAAGCAAAATGACAAGTATGGAAAGGGTAGATCCAAATCTCGTGGAAAATCAAAGACTCTCAAAAAGTCCAAGGAAAAATTTTTGAACTATAATAAGTTTAGGAACTTCCATAAAGATTATAAAGAGCCTGTTGGGACTCAAAATTGTCTTCTCGATTTGAGTACCATTCCAAGCTTTCAAGCCTTATAAGCACTTTTTGATGCATGTGTACTCGACTGTCTGTATGAGGCCTAAGAGGTGTTTAATGTTTCTAACACCTTGCATTCAGTATGTCGACTCATCCCATGAAGATAAATTTCCATTCTAAGTCATTATGTGATGTTCCGTTTTGAGCAATGTCCAAATCTGCATTTTTGCCTAAGTGTCAAACATCTATAGGAGGCCTAGTTTGCAATTGAATATCTTGCACCCAATAATGTTTCATGAATCTCTAATTTTGGAGTGTGCATTTTCCATATTAGAGAACCTATGTTTCAGATTTTGAGTCATTTTGATATGTTTTGAGATTTTCAATCCCTCAAAGTTAGTTGTTTAGTATTGTCATGCTAATGTAAATTGTTCAAAGTTCTAGGAGGCCCTGTTTGACTTGTTATAACTTTGACCTAGTTGACTAAAATGAGAAAATACCTTTTACATTACATTCTAGAGGTCGGAGATTTGCTATGTTTCAATTTTGAGCTTATGAAAAATCTATTTGATCACTTTTCAAATGTGATTCCAAATGTAATTTATGAATTTTTACTGGTGTCATAACGTGCAGATCGGTCGGTACCCTTGTTCGGGATGTTATAACTTTGGATCCATGATAGGTGAGATTGAATGGATTGTATCATTGTGTTCTACTCTAAAAATTCTTTAAGTGTGCCAGTTTGCAAGTATTGACGAATTTGTCTGCACACTTTCCCAGGTCCATTCCATTTGCAAAAAATGCCTTTCTACCAATGTTTCTAGTTCTACAAATCTAAGTATCCCACATTGACTTCTCACCAAATGTGCCTAGTTATTCGTCATGAGCCCTAATCTTGAATTTATACTCTCCTCATGACAATGAACCAACACCCTAGTTTCTATTTCCCAAATGCCAGTTTGCCTGTTTTCAAAGCCAAATTTGAATGTGATTTATTATTTTCTAACATGTTTGATTGCAGGCAATTTTAAATGAGCAACTTTAACAATCAATATCTTTTGATTGAAAAATTTTCATGAGACGAGATTTGACATGGTGTAATATTGTGGAATAGAGAATCAATATGTTTGATTTCAAAGCCTAGTTAGGTGTTTGGGTCAGTTTTTAAAGCCAGTCAAAGGACCTCTTGGCATGAAACTGGTTGTTTGTAGGAAAGGTTGGAGATTAGTTTTAAATGATGTGATAGTTATTGAATTTTGATGAAGTTGGTATCAGATGATTAATTTATCAATTTGAAGGTTTAGTTGTTTGAAAACAAAACAAAAATTAGTCGGACCCACTTTAGGTGCCCGACTAATTGTATCAGACTAAATAGAAAGGTGGGGATTAAAAGTATTTTAACAAGGAGGCATTCTATGGAGCATCTTTGATTTATGAGTAAGAAGAAAAGTCATTATGATCAAAGGGATATAGTCAAGAATAAGAAGGCAGATGAAAACAAGATAAGCTTAAAAGATCACCAAGATGAGCAAAACTTTAGAGGTAATGACATTCATTTTGAAAAGAATCTCTTCTATTTATGATAAGGTCTTTACCAAGATAAAATGAAGAGAAATGTAGTAAATAATTCCACTTGGAAGAGATCACACTAGAGAATACTCCAGTATGGAGGATGCTTGTGCTTATGATTTACCGTTCTAAGTGCATCTATAGTCTCAATATTAGATATTAGTATAATAAGGAGAAAGAGCATCGTTAACAATTTTTTCAAGGTCGTATATTTTATTCCACACATTTCCTTTGCAAGAGATTGTATCCAAAATAGAATTAAATGAATCTGGTAAAGATAATGTTGAATGTTTTATTGTGTCTAAATAATATGCAATGTAAGAGAGAGGATGAGAAATAAATTCCAATTTGAGCATTGTAGTTTTGTACAGAGAAATAAAGGCAGTTGTATCTGTTGGTGGGTTGCAATGGCTTTGTCAAGCTTGTTGACTTTGGATCTACAAGGAGAACAAGGGAAAAGGAGGTCACAAATGGTTTGATCTGTGTCTCCTAACAAAATTACAAAAAATTGACCTGAGAAGAAACATTCTTAGCAGTACCATTCTTCCCTATTTGAAGCAATCAATCACCGTATGAAATGAATAGACTTTTTCTCCTTCTTGTCAATAGAGTTTTTAAAGGAAAACATTGTGGGATGACCCTCTTTGAATGAGCTTATAATACGATATTAAAAAGGAGGCATGATTGTCAACCTCTTACATTGAGTAACAACACTGGAAGGAACTATGCAACAAATGCAACATTTGGAGATGGAAGTCGTTAATGCTTGAGGATTTGGAGAAGCATTATGTCACTAGACCTCGCATTGCCAATGCTTATTTTCTACAAAGTGATTATAAGGACATGAGATAAACCCTAAGTAGTTATTGAGATGACTCCAAAAATGGTTAAAGTCATTCTTTTTTTTGTTCAAAACTTCCTATCGACTACCATCAACATGTCCTCGTTCACCATGCTCAGGCGCCTTGCAAGAAGAAGGAGATTATACTCCAACATTCTGATTTTATTTATAGAACATAGGAGTCAAGGCATGAAGCTTCTTGAACCAAGAGGGAGAAGTCATTCTATTGTAGGAGTATTAATGACAAGGTCCCTTGGTAAAGGCAGGCAAAGACAAAGGATTCAATTTTGGAAGTCATTGGAATCATTGCTATATTAGTCCCACCAAATGAAGTTTGCCCCAAAATTGGCGCTGAGGTTAGGAAGTGGTATTTTTAACTCTTGTAAATTATGTTGGTGTTGCCATCTTTATATTTCACATAAAGCACCTTTTGCTTCTTAAGGATCCCAAGTAACAAGGCACCGAAGTGATGGACAACATATGTTGTGGTAGGTATTATGGAATCAATGGCTTGGGCATTGTGTTTTGGATTAAGGATAATATTAGATGGTTGGACGTAGTGTTGAATAAAGCTCCTTATTCCTTCTTTACCAATCTTAACGTAAATCTCAGACCATCTACAAGGGTTCATGAAAGTTAGTCGAGCACTTGCTTATAAAAAGAGTTGTATACTTTGCTTGAGGTTTTAGTCCCACATCATTTTTGTGGTGCATTTTATGTTTTTTAAATACCTCAATATTCAGATACCATATTTTCAGAGTTTTAGGTGACTCTACAGCACCCCCAGGATCAAATGAAAGAACAAGATAACTTCCACAAGAGATTGGCAAGACAATTGCATGAAGATACAAGAATGCTATTATTGATAATGGATTTGATTAACATCCAATGGATTGATTTGAAAAATACATCATAGGCCTCCTTATATAGGAGATATGATAAGAGAGAATGAAAAGGAGAAGATAAGCTATCACACACACATGGTGGAATTACATGTCCATGAAAGGTGGATCATCCTCTATTATGCAATGAAGTATGTGTGATGATGAGGATGATAATGTGATAAGTAAACTAAAGGTGGAATGAGATAACAACTATGACCACCCAAAGTGGAATTCTCCTACACCATGTGTTTAATTGAGGTGCAAACTCCTGAGTGTCTCAATCAGAAACTACTATCCAATGCATTATCCTAAGTAAGCTTAAGTAAATGTAATTAGTGAATATTTAATTACACAAACACAATGCCACAGCCCCCCCCACCCCCCACTTAAGTGAAACTTAGGGGAATGTACTTAAACTCACAATGCAAGATGGGTCCTGGTTGCTAGGCCATTTTAGGTACCCATGTACAATATGCAATACAATACATGAAATGGAATCTCTCATAAAGTGGAGAAAGAAAGAAAACCTCATGGAAAGAACCCTCCTCCAAAAAGAGATATGAAAACAAGATGCATGGATGGATGGAGTACTCAAGACCCCCCCAAAAATTGCATACATCATGTATATACAAAGAATGATCCCCCCCCCCCACCCCCCATAGGAAGGAAATAAGAAGATAGTATATCCCCCCCATAATGAAGAAGCTCCAATGTAGATGAAGAGCACTTGCAAGAAAAATATAATCCAATGCCTACAAGAAACATGTATCTCCCTAGGAAGAGATAAATACATCAAATGATGGAGAAGCCACTCCATGTAAAAAGTGAGGAAGGAGGAAGAAGGTCTCCATGTATGCATCTCTAAAGACTAGGTAGGTGTCTCCAAGCTCAAAGATTCCATCACACCATCAAGGTGACCTATGAGATGTGAAAAATCAAGAGAACATGAAGAGTTGGGAAATCCAATCTCCAAAGAAGGTGAAGAAGTATTTCGAAGAGAAACTTCCTCAAATGTACCAACCAAATCTACATTATGAGACTCATCCAAAAGAGCATCTAGGAAATCATCCCACACTGTAAGATCTGAAGCATAAAGATTATCTTGCTGAATAGTAGAACTCATGTTTGTAGAAGTAGGAGGTGGAGGAGTAGGAAGTTCAACACTTGTCTCAAGACAAAAATGATTAAAGTGTCCAATGTTCTCCTCACATGAATTATTCACCCTTGCTAAAGGGTTAGGTACATCATGAATATTATGATCATTATCAACAAAATGTGCAAAAGAATACAAGCATGATGTATGATCAACAACTTCCATAACTATGACATCTCTAGTCTCCATGTCCCTAATATAGACATAATCATTAAATGTACCCTATTCCATAGGAATAGGACCTCTCCCACAAACCTTCATGTATGTATTATTACCCATCAATATAGGTGGAGAATTACAAGGCTCAATAGAAGAAAACATATCCATAGAAGATGACATATGATGTGATGCACCTAAATCAAGAAGCCATTTACCTTTCTCAAGATGTGTGGAAGAAATGAGTGCTTTTCCTTTACCTTTGGATGATGATGTATATGTAGCAATTTCCTAATATTGAGAAGAAGGAGGAGACGTTGATGAGGGCAACTGGATATTGTTCTTTTGAAGAACGTGAGTGAGCTCATCAATCTTCTTATGGAAACATTATGCTCATCATGTCCTAACTTTTTACAATAAGCACATTTATCTCTCTTTCTTCTAGATGATTCCTCTCTTGAAGAGGACTTGGATTCAATATTATGTTGTGAACAAGAGTAATCACCTTTTTCATGTTTCATAGGATCCTTGTGTTGTTTGTTTCCCTTTCCTTTGGGAGCCTTTGGAGAGGAGTCATTTGCAACCAATGTTTGATGCTTCAAAGGCTTCAATTGACCCATGTGTGATAACTTTGCTTGTTCCCTTGTGAGCTGAGCTACAAATTCATCAATAGAAGGCATTTTGTATGCACTACCAAGAGCATCCATAGTAGCATAGAATGTGGAAACAAAGATTGAATATTTAGGACCTAGCTTGGAAAGAATAGATAATATCAATTTCTCATCATCTTTAGTAATGCCACAATTAGAAAGCTCCAATCTAATGGAATTGAACTTAGAGAAAAAGTCTTGAATATTTTCAAAATCACATGGACTTAGACCTATAAGCTCATTCTCCAATTTGAATTTTTTTTATTCTATTAGGTTTACCAAAGATCCCTTCCAATATTGTCTAGGCATCATGAGGATGTGTGGAAGATGCAATATGATATAGTAAATCATGAAAGATGGTAGATCTAAGAGAGCCAAGTGCTTTATCCCTTCTATCAAACCATTTCCTTCTTTCTGTAACACCTGTAGTTGGTTCTAGATCCTATCCAAGAATCATTCTAAGCAATCCAATACTCATCAACTGATTAGAAGCTACTTGTTTCCATTCATGATAGTCATAGTCATAGTTATAGGGAGTGAGTGATGGAACTTTTGAAAAATCCATAATGAACCCAAAAGAATGACTGAAATCAACTGATAACTCCTTCAAATTATTGACTCAATTAAAAAAATAAAAATCCAAGTATTCACCAAGTGCAAATATAGGCAAAAAAGACCTATTTTTGAAAGTGATACGTCCACTCCAAATCACTAAAATCTGATTATAGATCTAGAAAGCAAAGGAAAAACCAAGCACTTTCAAAAAAATTGCACCTGAAAATGTTAACGGATGTGCCCAAACAAAGCCTTGAAAGTTGCAAAAAATGAGATTTGCAATTTTCCAAAAAAATCAGAGATAAAGATCCAAAATCACCTTCACCACTGTATAGATCATGAAATTCTACCCCACAACAAAAAATATTTCTCGAAAAAAGGAGTACGTATGAGGAAGATATCATTGTTTGAAAATTGCTTTTGAAATTATTTTTTCTAAATCATTGTCACTGCACCTTCAAAAATCAAATGGCTCTAGATTTGGCCTCTGATGTCCAATTTGGATGAAACAAAATTCAATTTAGGGGTTTTTGGACCTCCTCTATATGATGCTAACCTTTGATTTGCACCAACAAGTTCTAATTTTCACCTGTAATAGAAGGTCACAAAATATGACTCCCAAAATTTCCTCCAAATTGTGATGTCCCAATTGTCAAATGTTGCACCAACAATGAGTCAAGCCAAGATTGCACTTCTTGAGAAAGATTATTCACACCATGAGAGCTCTAATACCATGTTAGAGTTTTTGGTGACCCTACAACACCCCCAGAATCAAATGAAAGACCAAGATAATTTCCACAAGAGATTGGCAAGACAATTACATGAAGATAAAAGAATGCTATTATTGATAATGGACTTGATTGACATCCAATGGATTGATTTGAAATGTACATAATAGGCCTCCTTATATAAGAGAGTCGATAAGAGACAATGATAAGAAGAAGATAAACTGTCACCCACACAAGGTGGAATCACATGTCCACGAAAGGTGGATCATTCTCCATTATGCAATGAAGTATGTGTGATGATGAGGATGATAATGTGATAAGTACACTAAATGTGGAATGAGATAATAACTATGACCACCTAGAGTGGAATTCTCTTACACCATGTGTTTAATTGAGGTGCAAACTCCTGAGTGTCTCAATCACAAACTACTATGCAATGCATTACACAAGGTAAGCTCGTGAGGGGCCCACCTAGCTGGTCGGAGGATGTAAAAAGACAAATTTTGATCAAACACATAGGCTAGATGTTGATGTGGCATGATGATAAGGAATCTGTGGACCAACCACAAGGTGACAAGTGGTAGATACATGGGATGCTAGATGGACAAATTACAACATAACACATGGTAGAGGACCCCAAACATGGCACATAATTTGAGGTGTTGATGTGGCAGACAATGCCACATGTCGCAACATTGATATGTTACGATGATGTGGCACAATGTTGACTCGTCATGCAACATAGCAGCTGCTGACATCCATAGTGATACGGCGATGATGTGGTGATGTTGACTAGATGTTGATGTGTCCATAGGTGCCATGTGTTATAATGTCACTATGTCACGATGACGTGGCACAATGCTGACTCATGATACAACATAGTGACCAATGATGTGGTAGGATGATGTAGCCACCATGTGGCAGAATAAAGGACCAATGGGATAGCGACACATGGTGCCTAGGTGATGGATGTCAGATGATGAAGTAGAATCTAGCGAATTAAAGCATAACATGTGTCAGGGTTGGTCAAACCAGTTTGACCTAGATGAAAGGAGGGAAAAATCAAACAAGCATTAAAAAAAATATTTTTTAATACTTTCCCTCAAAAATCACATGCAAGCCATTTTAAATCAAAGTAGTTTACAATATATAGTTCAAACTTTAAAAAGTATTAAATATTTGAAATGAGATGTAGTTTCAAACCTAGTCCAGGAGCACATTTTTCATTTTGAGATTTTTGGCATTTTCAGTAAAAAAAGTTATGGTACTATTATATATCATTGAAATTAGGAGAGAGAAAAATTTCCATTTCTGGAGTTTATTTTTGCACAGAAGGCCATTGGTTCAAGTTATGTGAGGATTTGTCTCAGGTACCCAATTTTTAGTTTCATTTAGTTGGGGCAGTTCAGATTTGATTTCTAATGAAATGATGAACTAAATGAACATAAGAGGTAGCATGAATGCAATTATGGGTGAGTGTTGTCACCTCCAAGTTAGCTGAATCAAGATATTTTATCAGCAATTAATGATGCACTTCAGATATTTTGGTAATGTAAGGGTTTTCATCATTGAAGAAGAGATATTTCAAGTTTGTTACAAAACTATGGTAAAAAAAAATCAAATTTCATGGGTAGAAAGATGAGAGATGTTCTACAACAACAAGGAATGGATATTCAATTGGGCACATGACATTTCTAGGTCAGATCTAGGATTCCATTCTTCTTCTATATCTCTCTTTTTCTCATCCATTGTAAGGGTTGGTAGTTTTCACTATGAGATCAGGGTTCCAATTTTGATGTGTTTTCATTACTATTATATCACATTATTTAACATATTTCTCTTGTATGAACAACAATATTTAAGCTAATATAGATAGTTCTGACCTATTTAGTGGTTTTATTAGTTATTTACATGCATTTTGAATGTATATTTTGAAAGAAATGAATACAAATGAGCAAGAATCTTCTTAGTTTCATTCAGATTCTTGTCTCCTATCTCAACAATCTACAATGCTATGTGGTTTAGGGACAAAGAACTGAGACCCTTTTGAATCTCCTTAAGGTTGTATGTCTAATATATTTTGTTATTGGAACAAAGGGCCAAGTAAATGCTTGATGTATTTGACAAGGTTGCTGGTTATTTGAGAAGGATACTTCATAAGAATGAGGTCTTTATGAACACCAATGTTTGATTCACAAAGTGATATGATAGATCTGATATCTTGATGTATGGAATATGTCACTGGTATCATAGATGTCTGTGTATGATTTATGGAACTGCCCAATAGATAAGGCATTGATCAACGATAGGATCAACTTGTTCTTATTGTTGCATATTTGGGGTTTTGTTGAAATCAACATCATTAATCAAATATTTTTCCCTTTCATGTTGAAATAAGTAAAAGGATGCCATCACTTAGCTTAGAAATTTATTAGTCATTTTATTAGCTATTCCACATTTGAGATCTTTCCAAAAGTGTTAGAAGATTTAGGATTTTTATCTGCTTTGTTAGATTCAAGTGTATGTTTTAGCATTGGTACCATATAAGTGAATCTGAGGTACACCCACCTAGGTTTTGTAGAGCCTAAAGTAGAAGAAGGGTCTAGCCTTATAGTTCACCCAGTGTCTAAAAGGATATGTTAAGGATGGGAAGTAGTTGCCCCTAGATGTATCTTGTTCTCATTGGGGTAATTTGAAACCATGATGTTTCGAAACACCAACAAAGCCAAAGAAGAAGAAGAAGGCCTTAGATTCAAGTTCATAAAAATATCAAGAAGATGGAAATTCTTTCATTGTAGCATTGGTAGCACATGTATCTAATGATATTTGGTTGATAGACTCAAGTGCTTCTTTCCACATGACAATAAGCGCTGCCTTGAAAGGGAAAGCATATGATATAAGCATTTTTTATGGTTGCAGGTTGGAGAGTGAGAAAGTGTATTGTTGGTATGGTATGTTTCTACTAGATTGGTCTTTAGTGTCATTATTCTCCTAAAAGAACTTGCATTGTAAGTGTGTTGTAACCTTTTGTGTTGAAGATAATACATTGTGCAGATTTTGGAGGGGTGGGGTTGTTTTATCAAAAGATTTTTTCCAACCAGCATATCTTTGTGTTTATGTGTTTTCTTTCTCTATCTATTTTTAGTATCCATGGTTGACTACAATATTATTGTTTACATAATATCGAATCTAAAATTGTAAGGATTTAATAATAATTTGCACAATACTTTCCTTAAGGGATTAGTGTAGGAAGTTGTTTCTGCACTTGAGTTTCCTTACAAATTATTTCCTATGTAATGTGTAAAGAATTTAGAAGACTATAAGGGTCATTTTCTTCCAAGGAATAAATTCTAGAATAGAGATTTGTTCTCTTTCTTTGGTTATATATAACAAAAAATGGAATTGGAAAATATTTGTAAACAAAATTCAAGCTGGAGATTATACAAACTGGTCTGCAATACAGATCATCCTGAGAGACATGGAGATGGAGGAGGACAAAAAACAATGCATTATGCAGTAGGAGTAGATGATGAATTCAAGGGACTCAAAATTGAAATTACTTATCAAAGCTTGTTAAAGAAAATCAATATTGCACTTGACAGAGTGAATTGGACTTTTGCATTTTCATCTATTGATGTTGACAATGGCAATATGTGAAAATAAATCTAGTGGAAAATTTGAGTCAAGAAAAAGTTGAACTGGAAAGCTAACAAAGGTCAATTTCCACTGCGCAATGTAGTATGTCATGACTAGAAAAATGAATCCCTTGTTCGATTGTTTACCTGCTATCTAGGATCTGAGTTCTTGGATGAGAAGGACAATGATGGAAAGACACCTTTCAAATTTTCTATCAAAAATAAAATTAATGTAAATTCTGTGGAGTGGCTTATGTCAAAGTCCTAACAATGACAATCTTATTTCAAGAAGTTGCATCACCCACTATAGTTGTATTTGCATAATTCTCTACTAAATGGGTTATAAGGAGCTCGTTGATGACCTATTCACAAGAAGTCAATCTTTTTGAGGTATTAAAACACAATTTTGTTATATTATTACATCCCTAGATATCTACTCCTTCTCGGTAGAGGAAGAAAATAAATATGTGGCTCACTTTGATCACTGAGAAGAAGGATATGTTGTGGATGATGAGGTCTTCCTGACACACTTACCAGTGCATCAGTCTAGACTCTTTTGTAACTTGACCTGTTACAATCAAAAGAATATGTGAATCAAAAACTATTATGCATAAAAAATGAAATATACATACACATAAAATAGAATATTTTCTTACTACTAGCTGATAATCCTGATCTACATCCACCTCAGGGTCACGTGGGCAATCAGGAGTACTAAGACCGTACAACAATTACTAAAGTTATAACTTAATTTTACATATGTATATCATATCTAATTTCATGACTAACTTAATTGTAATGCAAAATCTTTCATACCTCAATCAATGGCTCAAAACTAGCAACAATAGCAACGAATCACTGATCAATAGAACGATGAAGATGTGGAGGGATCTCTGATGTCATTAGCTGAAAATGATACAACACAAGAATCAAATGCAATTATCAAGAATACATATTTTCTTAAGCCACATTATCAATTAAAATATTTGGGTTCCTCTATGAATGTAGCACCACTTCCTTCATTGTGCGGTGTCAATCCTGAAGTTGAGACATTTACCTATTGCACATGTATGTAAATATATTAGACATAAAAAAATTAATCACATTCATGTGAAAAATAATGTAGTATAGATATACAAATTAAAATTCATTAGAAAATGTGTATACCTTTGGGGAAAATGAAATTATCCAAAAGCTAGGTGACCCCAAATCAATATCATCATCACCACTCTAACTTTGCATATGATCATATAATAAGCCAAATAAATAAATTATTCATTCATTTATTAAATAAATATATTAAATTGAATCAAATTAATATGCAAACAAATATACTTGTACATGAGTTGTATCATGACCATGCTCAGAGTCCAATGTGAAGGTTGATGGTCCAACTCAAAACTAATGCACATGGATACAAGTTTTCAGTTAACCTTTGATATGATTACATTATAAGAATATGTATAAATTTAAATAAATAATTGATACATATTTGTGGAGTCATCAACATGATCTAAAATGAGGCTAGGGTATTAGTGCTAGTGCTAGAAACACTTTGGCCCTAATTTTTGAACAATGTCAAGACATGGTAATTTATCAGTCATTTGCATACATATGAGATGTGATCAAAATAGTTTAAAATATAATTATTTATACTTACCTATGTATCAATGCCAAATGCAGGATTGAGGAAATCATCTGCCATCATCACAATATCTTCATCTGGTCTCCTACAAGTGACAAATGTGCATGGAGATCCACATGACATGCACATGTGCCCACTAGTATGACAGGGCTCATCTGCAACCAAAGGAGAGGCAAAATGAATTTGGCTCTAAGTCAAAGACTAATAGTGCCTAGACTTTCAACTTCTACATGTTCCTTCACAACATATTGAATAGTAACACGCTCCACCCATGGCTTGCCAATAGGTGCCCTAACAACATTAGGGTCATGAAGTGCCCCTGACCTATCAAATGATGATCCCTTGCCTCTAACTTGAGAAGGAAGATTATCAAAATAATTAGGGATCTCCCCAAGGAAAAAGTCATAATACAATTTTTTTAAAGAATGCTTTGGAACCTTATGGTTGTTACAAGTAGCACTAGTAGATTATGTACAATTCTACAAATTCCTGACCCTTGAATGCAAACTCAGAGTTGCTGAGAATAATCCTTTCTACAATTTGTATGTTTAGATCTTTTAAGGTGGATATATTTATGATAACTGCAGGTCCAGACTTCTATGCAAACTTGTGTGATTGGAAAATCACTGCTATGAATCTGTGGGAAGAAGAATGCTTGAAGATTAGACTGTATTATATCTATGTCTCCAAACTACATTCTCAACTCGTCTATATATTCTTCTAGAGGGTATGTCCCTTAAGGGACATAACCCTTGCCATATAACTAATAAATTAGTTAACCTTAAGCTAGTGATCTAAATGAAAATATTAGTTATGTCTAACTAAGATTAGTAAGGAACAAACTAAGATAATTACCTATAGATCATCAACACCTATAGAGAACATATAAATTATGTTGAATGCCATCTATTAAAAATATATAAATAGAAGAGCCTAGGTATGATCTGTACCATTAGACCTGTATATTATCTAGGTTAGATTCATAACACTCCCTCTTAACCTGACAATCCTACAAAGAGATATCATATCTAGGAACATCAATATGGATGTTTAAGCAATAATTAATACTCTATTTATGTCTATCTCTTCTTAGTATGTGGTATCATAGAACACATGATACAAAGTCATATTACTATAACTGTGATATGGAAAATCACTACTGCTAGTGATAAGACACATATTGTGACTCATAGAAACTGGTATTTCTATATCACAACGAGATCCTGAGTTTTAAGATCTACTAGAATACAGGATAAACCTGGAAGAAAAACTTCCTTTATCCAATTTATGACACATGAACATAACAATGTCAATGTCACAAGATGATCTAAAACTCAACTAGATTTTACAGTAAAATCTACTGTATAGTACATTATCTAAGAGATTGTCACCTCTCATAATGGCTTTTGCACAAGCATTCATTATTTCAAAGATCGTCACCTCTTAGATAATGATTACACATGGTGGAGCCCATAATAGTCAATAGCCTAACAAAATAAAATTTATTATTTTATTAATAATCAAAAGAGCACAAATGAATTACAACTCAACCATACCAAGTCTCTTTCTGAAATGTTCTATCTTTACTCTAGATAGAGGTTTGGTGAGTATGTCTGCTGTCTGATCTGCACTACAAATGTATTCCAATTTAATAGAATTCTTATCTATCATATCTCTTAAATAATGGTAAGGAATTTCAATATGCTTGGATCTATCATGGAAAACTGGATTCATTTAGAGGTTGACGGAACTCTGATTATTGCAATGAATAATTTTAAGATTCATGGCTTGCCCAAATAATCCCACAAGTAATTTCCTTAGCCATACTGCTTTTCGAGAGGCCATTGCTACTGCAATGTATTCGGCTTCTATGGAGCTCTGAGCTACTAAAGATTACTTTTTGCATATCCATGAAATCATAACTGATCCTAAAATAAAACGACATCCTAAAGTGCTTTTCCTACCTTTAACACTTCCACCCCAATCTAAATCAATGAATCCATGCAAATCTAAAGCAACTTTCTCATATTTGAGTCAATAATTAAGAGTGCCTTGTAAGTATCTCATAAAGTGTTTAACAACAACTAGGTGAATCTCCTTAGGTTCACACATAAACTGACTTAAGGCATGAACAACATAGAAAATATTAGGTCTTGTATTTACTAGATACATCAAGGACCCAATCATTTGCTTGAAGAGAGTAGAATCTATTGGAGGTGATTCTGCAGCTGCTTCTTTAAGTTTATGCAAATTGGTCTCCATTGGAGAAGACATGGACTTGTAGTTCCACATTCTAGATTTCTTCAAGATATTTGATTGTACTTCCCTTGATTCAGTATGATACTATCAGTATTTTGTCATACTTCCAATCCTAGGAAGTAATGGAGAAGACCCAAGTCTTTCATCTCGAATTCTTTGGTTAGATTTTTCTTGCACTGATCTATAAGATGATCATCACCCGTGATTAATTATTCATCAACATACAATATCAATATTACCACACCATCTTTATCTCTTTTATAATATAAGTTTGGATTAGCTTCATTCTTAGAGAATCCTAAGCCGGTGAGATATTTAGTAGTCCTTTCATACCAGGCCCTAGGAGCTTGTTTAAGCCCATAAAGAGCTTTCTTGAGTCTACAAAAAAAGGCTTTGGGATCATGGGTTTAAAATCCTTCTGGTTGCTCCAGGTAGAGTTCTTTTGAAATCTTTCCATTGAGAAATGTTGTCTTTACATCCATCTGATGTACGTTCCATCCCTTAGATGTGGCAATTGCTAAGACAACTTGAATGGTAGTATATCTGGCAGCATGAGCAAAGGTTTCTTCATAATCAATCCCTTCTTTTTGAGAAAAACCTCTGGCTACAAATTTGGCTTCATATTTCTCAATACTTTCATCAGCAGCATGCTTTATTTTGAACATCCATTTGGAAGAAACAACAGATTTTCCTTTTGGCCTTGGAACTATTTCCCAAACATAATTTTTCATAAATGATTGATATTCTTCTGTCATAGCTTCTTTCTAGGTTAGATGTTTAATAGCATCAGAAAGATTGGTTGGCTCTCTCTTAGATAAATCAATCATATTTGTTGTATAACTAGAGAATCTTTTAAGTCTTTTACTCTCTCTGATTGATCCTGAAGGTGCAACAAAATCTTGAGTTGCTTCAACTGTTTTGATGGCCCAAAGTGGTCTTTTCTTTGAATTTTCCTCAAGGTTCATATTTTAATTTTCAATATTTTCTAGGTTCTCCTTCTAGGATTTAGAGTCACTAGTTCTTTCAAAGTTTGATAAAGGATAAGGTTCATTGGAACTTAGGGATCTTTTGAATGCAAGATATTCCTCAAAGATTACACCTTTGCTAAGTTCAATAGTTTTCTATCTAGGTATGAAGATTCTATATTCTTTAGAAGTTTCACTATACCATAAAAAGATACCTTTCCTCTCAAATGGTTCTAATTTGGTTCTCTTTTCTTTTGGAACATGAATGTATATAGGACATCCAAACATTTTGAGATGACTTATATTGGGTTTTACTTTAGTAAATACTTCTTCAGGGGTTTTATCTTTAAGATAGGAGTGAGGGCTTCTATTTTGAATATATAAATTAGTACAAGAGGCTTCTTCCTAAAGATAATATTCTAGATTTTGGTCAAAAATCATCACCCTAGCAGCTTCTATAATTGTCCTATTCTTTCTTTCAGCTACCCCATTTTGTTCTGGGTTATAAGGAACAATATACTCCCTCTTGATCCTTGATTCTTTACAAAACCTTTTAAATAAGTCTGAGGTATATTCTCCTCCATTATCTGTTCTAAGGGTTTTGATTTTATGTCCTAAAAAAATTTCAGTTAATGCTTTGAATTCTTTAAATCTTAGTAGGATTTCTTCTGATTCCTTACATTTTAAAAAATAGATCCATGTTTTCCTAGAGAAGTCGTCTATGAACAAGATATAATACTAGAATCCTCCAAGAGAGGGAATAGACATAGGTCCACATTAATATAAATGAATTAACTCAAGTACATTATTTGTTTTCCTAGTACTATCATGAAAGGGACTTCTAGTACTTTTACTCAGAGCAAACCCTTTACAAATACTAGTGTGATCTTTATTTAATTTAGGTAATCCGGTAACCATCATTTCCATTGTTGATAAGGTTTTAAAGTTTATATGCCCTAATCTTCTATGCCATATTTCATTTGAATCTTCTTCTTTGTGAACTAGGGCTTGAATGGATCTACTGGGTTCTATATTCAATTCATACAAATATCCCTCTCTTTGACCAATTACTTTAGCTTTCTTGATAGAAGAGTTCTTAGCCCAAGTTTATACTTTTCCATCCACGAATGCAACATTGTGTCCATCATCTTCTAATGTGTTAATTGATATTAGGTTTCTTTTAATCCTTGGTACATATAGTACATCTTTAAGAAGAAGAGTATTTCTTGTCTTTAGCTTCAAAGTGCAGCTACCAATTCCTTCAACTGAGTGTGCAGAGTTATCACCAATAGTAACTTCACCGTTAACTTTCTCTGACATAGAGTTTCTTTGTATCTTTTTATATATCTGGAGGATCCACTATCAATTACCCATCCCTTATTTGAGATTTCCTTTGATAGAGAGGAATACAAAACATGGTTTTCATGGTCATAAGTTTCTTCTTCTCTAATGACATTTATACAATTTTCCTGTTGTTTGGAATTTTCCAAACAATTTGATCTATAATGTCAAAAAAATTCACATTTGAAATACTTTATTTTAGAAAGATCTTTCTTGGGCTTTCCATTCTTCTGATTTCCCTTTTTCTTCTTGAATTGCTTTTTCTTGCCTTTATAAGAGTTGGCATTAAGAACTTGAAGTTCTTCATCTTCCACTTTTGGTTTTCCTCCTTTCTTTAGTTTTCTTGACTCTTCCTAAAGACAATCATTCTTGAGTCTATTAAAGTCTGAAAGCTTATCTCTAGCACTTATTCCTTATGTGAATGTTTCCCATGATTTTGGCAATCCATCTATGGCCATGAGCTTTAATTTGGTGTCATTAATTATGGTTCCTATGATTGATAATTCATCTCTAATGCCAGAAACTCTTAGGAAATAAGAGTTTATTGATTCTTCTTTCTTTATCTAGATGTGATTTAGTTGTCTTTTTAGTGTAAGGACCCTTGTTACATTATTTACTTCAAATGCATTCTATAATGCATTCATCATATAGTAGGTAGTTTGGTGTTTTTTAAGAATAGGTACGATGTCATTCTTAACTCCATCCAAGATGATTTGAATGGCTTTTCTATTTCCATTGGTCCATATGGATTTGTAAGGTTCAACTGGTGGTTGTTTGGATGCTCCATCAACAAACTGTTTAACATTATTTTCTTCAAGAATCATCAGTATTCTGAATTTCCATGCTTCAAAGTGTTCCTTCCCATCGAATATATCCTTAGGCCTGATTGTATATGCCATTGGAAATGGAAGACACCTACTGAAATAAAAAAAAATTGATCACTAAAAATTTGCAGAGCCCTAGATCTAATAACAAGGCTATGATACCATGTATAGTTCTACAAATTCTTGAGCCTTGAATGCAAACTTAGAGTTTCTGAGAATAGTCCTTTCTACAATTTGTAAGTTTAGATCTTTTGCGGCAAATATATTTATGATAACTGCAAGTCTAGACTTCTATGCAAACTTGTGTGATTGGAAAATCGTTGCTATGAATCTGTGGGAAGAAGAATGCTTGAAGATCAGACTGTATTGTATCTATGTGTCTCCTTCTCAACCCATCTATATATTCTTCTAGAGGGTATGTCCCTCAAGGGACATAACCCTTGGCATATAACTAATAAATTAGTTAACCCTAAGCTAGCAATCTAAATGCAAATATTAGTTATGTCTAACTAAGATTAGTCAGGAACAAACTAAGATGATTACCTACAGATTGACGGCACCTATAGAGAACATATAAATTATGTTGAATGCCATCTATTAAGAATATATAAATAGAAAAGCCTAGGTACGATTTGTACCATTAGACCTGTAGATTATCTAGGTTAGATTCATAATAGATTATAGGTCAAATTCTTACCTAAATTTTTCACCAACTCGGGTAGAGAGCTATTCAATACCTTTTTTTTGGTTTTTATGCCCAAGTTGATTAAAATATTGACCAAATTAGGATTTCATGTTTGATGCTTAGATTATAAAAAGACCAAGTAATAAGAACTTAATGTCACTATTTTTTGGGAGGTATTAATGCCATGCCCTATGGTCCTCTGGACTCCTATTCTTGGAAAAATTAGATAGTCCATGTGATGCTTCTCTCCCAAGTTTTTCCTATATAATGGATTTCTATACTAGGCCAAGAGGGTATTTTTGGTCTATTGGATACTCTTGACTTTCTATCATTAGCTCTTTGGGTCAAATATAATATAATTAAACTATTATTTTCTCTTACAATGCTGTTTTGGGTTGTGTTAGCTCTTAAGATTGGAAATATTCTTCTTGCTTCCCCTCATAAAGTCCTATTTTTTTAAAGAAACTTACAACATCAACATTATTTCAAAAGGAAATTTTGGCTCATTGTGATCATGTGAATATCTATGCTCTATTGGCAACATAAGTGACTTGTTTATCTCTTCTCAAAGAGAGTCCTTTCATGGTTTCTCATGGTAATGGTGCAATTTATGATTTTCTTTTATACTTTGGGCGAGCTATCCTTCTTTTGATATTAGATTTATTTTGTTTAATATTTTTTAGTCCAACAGTAACCCATGCTCTAGAAGCTTAGTGTTTTATGTGCATTTTCTAGCATTATCTTAGACCTTAAGGAACAAAGGGATAGATGAAGGATGATGCCTACTCTATTAGAGCATTTTCACTTAGGGCCCTTAGAAGTTCCAAATTTGTAATTACTCTAAAACTTTGTGTTGTAAAGATAATCAAAAGATTATATTCTCTATGTAATACATGTATTTCTAATCGAAAAAATATTATTTCTTACTGCAGGTCCAACATGGATTTATCTCATGCAATTTACTTTCTAGACCAAATAAGTCCTAGGCAATTTCAAAGGTTTTTTTTTGCCTCAATATTTCCTAATGACGCATGCACTGAATGGGGTTATATTTGTAACTGAACATTATTAATTAATAAAATTTAGACTTTGGCCTTTTATTAGTCATTTTTCTAAGACATTCACTCTATACTCAATATTTATCTACTCTGTATTAGTTTTAAATGAGAATTACTAACAAGAGGATGCAAATGTAATCATTGAAAAAATATTACAAATGATAGTTGTAAAATAAGGCATGAATTGGAAAACATATTTTATCTTTGTATTTTTAGGTTTGTAATTGCAACAAATGTACACTATATAAGTGGCATAAAAGTTGATAGCTTATGGTACTAAACTCATTATTCATATCAAGACCAAGATCCCTTCTTTTTTCTCCACAAACTACTCTAGGAGCATTTCATACAAAATGATGATATTCTACAAAAGAAATAAAAAGGAAAAGATCAAATAACAATTAATTCTTTAGATATCAATTTTATTTTAGATATCAACTCTATAGAACAAAAAATGCATTTAAAATATTTTTAATAAGATAATTGGTTATAAGATTTTGTTCTAAGACTCGTAATGATAAAAATTCTTGGTATAAAAATATCATTAATGGAGAAAATGACAAAATAAATCACCAAGCTACAATGTCTAATTACTTAAATAAATTCTTATTTACTATTTATTATATATTTGAATTATACATCCATTAAATTTTTTATCTTTTACTTCCTCATTGGAAATATTTTTTTGTAAAAATGTTCTATAGTTCACCTTGATTATAGACTTTCAAATTATCTTGGCATCCTATATAACAATGTATTTGAATTAAATTATGGAAGTCTTCAAACATCAAATGAAAGAAACAAGTTAAGATTGAAAAAGATTAGGCAATTTTGAGTATGTAAAAGTGAATCTCCTATAATATAAGCCAACAACTAGGTAAGTAGACCAAGTTGATTCAAAACTACTATCCACAAGATAAAGAATGATATTGAAATGAGTTAAACAATGGTTGATACTTCACCTAGGCTGCAAATTAATAACACCATTAAGTGACTGCATTACATTCCTCTAAAAAAATTCCATATTTCTGTGTGGTTTGAAGTGGAATGAGAGATGTGCATTACTTATCAAAACCCCATTCTGATGCGTTAAACTCACCAAAGGTGGTTGAAGGAAGTTGATCCTGCATATTATTTTGATCCTCTGACATCAAAAATTCTTTGAGGGCCTTTAAATCATTTAGAGGTCATTGGATTTTCTGTGAACAACTATTGATAGCTTTGTAAGGGGTGTTAGAATAACAAAGGTGGTATATTTCTTCCCAACTTATCTTGACAAGAGCATCGATGCTAGGAATACCCTTCCAAGTTGAAAAGAACAAGACATAATTAGATTTCTTTATGAATTTTTTTATTGAAATGGTACTCACTGCGAAGTATTGGGTTGTGGAAAAGAATTGAAGGTTGCCTTGTGATTCTTTCCCTCCATTGCTATTAAGTCACATACTGAAATGCACACACCTCTATAGAATGCTCCCATCAAGCTCTAAGTTATCCTTCATTTAATCTGCACATTTTCTTGTGATCTTGGGAAAGTGTTGTTCAGTTCATTGAGTACCTCCCCATTGTAAGCCTATACATACATATGCCCAAGATGGTATATCCTTCCTTGATCATTTCTACACACACTTATTTGAGAAATCAATGTAGCATTTCCAACAACTATCGACACCTATTGTGACCAAAATGGTGCATAGTTCCTTTTGTTACTTGAAAGTTTCCATGGTGGATGGGCCTTCATCCCTCTATGTGTCCACATAGGCTGAGAATTCACTTCATAATAGAAAAAATATTCATCTTGGATAAAAACTTGATGACATTCAAATTGCAAAAGTTATATAATTCTTATTCAATAATAATAACTCTTACCATTGCAGTTACAAATTTACTGTTTCTTGAATCTCCTGTTGGAGTGGGTTTCTCTTATATAAACATAATGTCCAATTTCTATAACAATGGGGACAAAAGCACTGGTATGTTATGCTTCTCAATGAATTCTAAACATTTTATTTTTCTTCTTCTTTATCTAACTTATTTATTAATATCTTGTATCTCAAATTAGTAATATTATACTAAGAAATTATTTTCCTTTTGGAAGTGTGGAATGCTTTTAAATTTCTTATTAACTAGTTATGTTTCCATTCCCAACCTTTAACATGTCAAGATCTGATTCATCAATTGAAAAACATGTATCAATATAAAAAGAAATTAAATGTTGTAAATTATAGTTTTGCATTATCATAAAGCCATTGTATATTTGAGTATACCATTCCATCCACTAGGGCCTGCATAAGCAACCCACTTATCATTCTTCACATGCTACAACTATGTATATCTTGAGATGCCCTTTTAATATGAGGAAATTTTTCAAATGGTTCATATGCCTACTCTATTTTTAACTTAAAAAAATTCTACATACATATCTACCACTATATTACTTTTCTAGTCACATGTTCTAGAAAAAGTACCACTCTAAAAATACCCATTATTGCTCACATATTATCCAATGAAATAGTGATAGCTTGTAGTTGATTTGTAGATAATCTTTGAAAATCCTTTGAGGATTATCATGCAGAAATACATCGAGAGCTTTAACTTAGGGAACATGCAAACATTGAAGGCTTTCAAGACCTCTTTAATAGATATATTAAAGTACCTCTAATTGATGAAGCCAAAAGGATTCATAAATTTAGAATGAACTAAAGAAGCCATGGAATTATTATGTGCAACACACAAGGATTTGAGGTCCTTCATTATGGATCTACTCTTTCCATTAAAAAAATGGATTGATGAGTATCTAGATGAATATTTTAAATTTCTTGACATTCATAATTTTTAAGAAAGTATTTTGTGCTAAGTACACCCTACAAGACTTGATAGAAGAAACTAAATAATAGAAGAAAAGTGACAAGTCCAAAACAATCTCTACAGTTGAGAACTATACTACCATCTTACCCACTATGAAAAAATCATTTCACTCAGTGAAGAAGAAATGCTAAAGCAAGGGAAAGTTTTTCATGAGGTCAAATGCATGGAGTGAAGGTTATAACCTTGCAACTTGGGGCCCTAAGATTAAAAATAGTTGGAGAATAATAGGAGATATACATGATGATTGACACAAGTATTAAACATACATGAAACTTCATTGTTATGGATTTGATTTTAGAGATGAAAAATTTCCTCTTTATATATAATTCTTACTATCGAAGTTTCATAATTTCAAAGATCTTGGCCCCTAATTTGCAATATAAATGTACAATTTGCAATGGTGTTCTAAGTGTATGAACTCCTCAATTGGAATGATGTTGAGAATCTACTAGAATAATGTCTCATCCAATTTGAATACTACTATCAATTATTTATCTAAAATGTGATTGAGAAAACATAATTGTCACTTAAGGATGATGAGAGAGAAATTTGATTACATGGCTCCCTCCTCACAACTGTCACTCATACCCTACGCTTGGCAAAAATTAAAATAAGTGATAAAGGCTCTCCTTTCTGAAAATAATAAAGAGCAACATCCCACACATGCCACGCAACACAACCATCACATCACCTTATTTCCCTATCCTTTGGTGAAGTACTACTGGTCATCCAACCATGAAAAACATTTTCTTCGTATTGCTTTTTGAAAAGTTTTGGAAAAAAAATACTAAGTATGCCCCCTTGGTATGGTTGAAATTTTTTGTGCCTCTATAGCCCTTGCCCCTTTGGTGGTGTATAGGTGCACTAAATACTTAATATCAATATCTTAAAATATTCTTAAAAATATGATGCAAGTAAAGAGGTGCTCTACCTATTCTTCTTACAACTCTTCCACTTGGCTTCTTCCAAGCTTTATCAAGCATATCACCATCAGTCCTTGAGGATTCTCACAAGGCTATAGATCAAGTCATTTTCCTTCTCCTCATGCCACACTCACCTCTTCCTAGTGTCCCTACCTAGATCTTTACAAACCCAAAAAATTACCCTCTCACCACACAACACCTCCACTCCCTTACACCCTCTAGGATCTTTCACAAACTTCACACCCCAAATGCTTCCAAGGGCTTCACTAACCATAAAAAAATGATTCCAAACATCCTTAAGGTTCCATGCATCTTAATGGGCTCAAAACACCACTCCTAACAAATTGACCTAATGAAGGTTCTTCCTTGTAGCCTTATCTTGGGGTTTTAAAGTAAGAAATAAAAATGTTTCAAAATAAATACCAAAATTAAAGGAGGATTTAGATACCCAATACTGAGCTCTACTAAACTTCAAAATCTTAGGTTTTAAACTATTCATTAAGGCATTCAATTTGCATGTCCTAATCTAGGCTAATAGGCCTAAAGACACACTGAACCCACAAACTCACAAAACCCTCAAAGAACTTGGACAAATGAACTTTCCTACACATTTACCTTATTAAGAGTGTCCATTTCATTTTCTATTATTATTTGCAAATATTAAGAATAATTGGATTTTCAATTATTTAGGTGAGTATTTTTGTAATTTTTGTAGAGGGGTTTTTGTTGGACAAGGATGGCAGATACATCATGAGTATTTTTGTAATTTTTCTTGGAGGCCAAATTGTGATCTTCTTTTCTTGAACCCTATCCTGGATTATAGGAATAATCAAAATTATGCTAATGTCTGGTGGCTCTTTTATCTTTATCTTTCGATGATGTTGATATGGAAGTGGGATAATTTTTAGATTCTTTTGAACAAATAGAAAGAGAATGAACTTGGTTGTTCTTTTTTATGGAAGTTTTAATATGGTTGGTCATTTGATATTTTTCAAATTGTGACACTTATATTTAAGTTCAGATGTTATATATTCATGCTGCAATGTAGCCCATGTTTTAGGAGACTTCTATTTTGAAGACTATTTGTATATAATTTTGTTTAAACTATGTTGGAGTTTAAAATATGTTGGTTACGCCTGATTTTTATGGGTTGCTTTTGTATAGTAAGTAAGAAGTTAGATTGGGTTTGCATTTTTTTTCTAAATGTGCTTACCTTGGTAATTGCTAGCTTCAAAGGGATTCACAATAAATCATGGCTTCTCTATGATCTCACGTGTTTTAATTTTATGGATCTCACTAATTTTTTGGAGATATTGTATTCAGCTTAGGGATCTAGTTTTTGTTTACATCAGATGGCTTTTCTTAGTGTCATGGTTACAATTTGAATTCTAGATCAAAATCAATGAAGGTGGCTTTATGCCCATTTGTGGCTTGGCTCTCTAGTGTTCATTTTATCATTAGATAATGACTGGATTAACACTTGTCTTCATATGATCATTGGGCTTTTTTGTAAATAATAATGTAATCAATATGTATATTACATTATGTAGGTCGGGTATTAGGTAGTGATTTGGGGATTAATTTTGAATAGCTTCCCTCTTTTGGAGATTTGATGTGGCATGTACTCGCTTTATAGTAGAGTTTCCCATTTTTGGCAGGTTAGCATAATAGCTATATTTTGGTTGCTTATTAGATATCTTTACTAGATATTTTTGGGGCAATGTTATTGTAAAGTAATTAATTTTTTTTTTCAAGTTTCATTTTTAGTAAACAAAGTTATTACATTTTATCTTTTATGTTTGAATTGCAATTTGATGATGTAGGTTGAGGTCAATGGTAGTAATACAACCCCTAATTACAAGTTCTTGAAATCAATCGAAGGTGGATTTTTTGGTGCTAGCATAAAATGGAACTTCACTAAGTTTTTGGTTGACAATAATGAAAATATAGTTGATAGATATGCACCCACAACATCTTTGTTGAAGATTGAGGTACTTGAAAATCATATTTTTTTATTTTGTTAATTTGTTCTATGAAAATTACACTTATAATCTTTTCCAATTGGTTTTATTTGTTTGATGTCACATCTTATAGGAATAATGGATAATATATGTAACCTTATGTTTGTAGGAAGATATCAAGAAACTATTGGGTGTTTCCTAATGCATTGAGAAACTATGTTATAGCTATTCTTACTATTTACACCAAATGTAAGAAGCAATAATTTAACTGAGACATGGTTCTATTATGCCCATACAAGACAAAATGGATTAGTAGTTAACATTCATAGTCCATAATAATATTTTGCAATAATTGGAGAGTGCTCATGGCTCACTTTTTGAGTGTTGTTGTTTGATACAAATGTCTATTTTAGGTTTGTCATGGTTTAGGTTTAGGATTTACATAATCAAAATTAAGCTATTCATGGATATAGATAAGCTATTCATGGCTATTATTCTCATGGTGTTGTTTAATTAATGAATCTATTCTCATTAAAGAATTAGAAGAAAGAAAACTTAAGTTATTTTTCTTACTTAAATGCGTAATGAATCTTGTTTATAATAATTTGAATCCACTATAGTCTACCGTTGTATTTTCTTTTGTAAATTCTACATAAAAAGTCTTATACCATTAGTTATTTTGTCCAACTTACCAAGAATGATAACTTCATAATTATTTCAATTTCCTCAATGATATGCTTAACTTTCTTTTTATAGCTATGTTGAATAGTGTCATGATTATTCAATCCATGGTCTTGTTACTTGCAAGTATGGCTTCCCATTGTATGTATAAAGTTTAGAGGAAGTTGGACAAGGTGGGGGTGTACTAACTCTAGACTTATTTGTTGATCACTTCTTCATCATGTTGTAATCACTACATTCCAAGTTCTCGATTCTTTTTCTTGTTTTGAAAATGAAATATGTTATTTAAGATTCCTTATAATTTTGAGATAGAGAAAAATATTCTAGAAGTCAACTTCCCCCTATTTCACTTGCCTTTGAAAACTAGTCTTCAAGTCCCTATATCATTTTTGGTTGGGTAGTATGTAGTAATGAGTAGATATTTGACATGTATATGAACAATACAAAAATAATAGTAAATAAATTTTTTTTTCCTACAATTTATGTCTTTGTGTTAACAAATCAAATAGGGGATGACACAACTAGATTAGGGAAAAGGTGTTTTATGATGGATTCTGAATTGGATATGGAAGTTACAACCATGGGCTACACTATCATCGATTGGTCAACTATGATAAAAAAAACACAAACAATCTAGAGATGCAAGTACAAAAATTGTTGAGGAATAGGTCATGTTATATCATCACTCTCCACAAAAAAACTAATTAAGAAATTAAAATTTATCAAGTCAACATGATTAGATGAAATTGACCATCTCTACTCAAAGTTGCTCCACATGAACCAATATTTTTCATCTTTACACAAGGTTTACCTTACCTTGGTGACATAAATACCATACTTTGATTTTTCAACATACCAATTGCCAAAAATGATGGCTTCATCCAATTCAACAACTTTAACTTTATTATTTTTCACTTCATTTTTCTGCACTCCACTTGTGTTTATTGTCCATGGATAACTCATTGCCTCTGCATTAAGAGACTCCAATTCTATACTATCTATGGTCTTGCATTGACCCATCACCATCTTCTTGTCATGATGAACCTCTTTTCTAACTTCATTTCTTTGATTGCTTGTAAAAAATAGTACTTGTTGTTTGTACTTATTTTCCCACCAAAAATTTCTTTATTGTTTCAAATTTTGTACATCACAATAGCAACAACCTTCCTAGGTTGAAGAACATTCAATTTATAGTCCAAGCCTCTTGACCTTACATATTCACCTTTACTTGTTCAATCAAAATACAACTGTGACTATTGACATTCCAAATTTGCAAGAAAAGTTGCATAACAACTTTTTGACAATTTTATAACTTTTCAATATTTCCAAACAAATGACTTTAAATTCCTAACAAAACTTGATAAATCTTGCAAGAAATCTAAAAAACATAAAATTGAAGATTTTTGGTCAAATCATAGTGTTGACTAACATTGACTGACCTAAAACATTAAGTAAAACACGTTTAATGTGTGCAGATATAAACATTAAGTAAAACATGTCCAATATTTTTGCAGATATACACATTAATTACACCAAATTTTTCTTTCAAAACCATATGTGTAGATACAAACATTAAGTAGAACATGTCCAATAATTTTGCAAATATATTTTCCTGTGAAGAAAGACCACAACTGGCAATATCAACCTAGAACAAAATAATGAGACAATTGCTAAATTGCGATCTCAGTTTTGAAGAAAAGTTGATAAATGTAATTGTCCTTGAAAGAAGTGTAAGGGCTTAAAGAATAAAATAATTCTAATCACAATAGTCTAGAGTTATTATAGGCAACATGTTCATGTTAAAGGGGGTCATGATATTTGTCGCTTGGTGAATGTGGAATTGCAATTAGAGGAACATGTAGGTGTCAATATCCAAGCTAAGGATAACACTCCCATGGAAGAAGACGATAATGTGTCAGAGGACATGATTAAAGAAGATGGTATTGGTGTAGATTATGAAGATGCTCATGATACTAGTACTAGCACTTCTGATAATGATGATGAAGATTGTCTTGATATACCTATACTTGAGAAGGCACATGAGCCCCTATACCAAGGCTCCCAAACAACTCTTCTCTCTACTATAGTGTTGTTGCGAACATGAAAGCTATGAATAGTTTATCCAATGTAGAAATTTCATGTATGCTAAGGCATGCCATTTTTATCATCTTCAATGTTAGCATACCATTACGATTCATTATATTAACAATTCATATTTGTTTTTGTAAATTGATAAGTGAGTTTTTATTACCATCATCAAACATTCTACCTCATTTTTATCAATAATTATATACCATTATGAATTAAATTGGAATGAATTATTAGACAATACAAGCATGTCCCAATGATCACATTCTATATCATAAACAACATAAATTTTCCATAGAATGCCTTGATTGTCATATTAGTAGATATTTCTCATATCAAATAATAAAAAAGGTGCCCCACAAGGTTCTTCAATACATTCCCATTATTCCATGTCTTGAATGATTATTTCTTAGTCCTTAGATAGTTTTGACATTTGAGTGTCAACACACTTAATCACTTTTTGTATTGAAGCTAAGAACACCATGTATGTCAAGCCACAGTGTGTGCCAAGCTAGCATTTCAATAGGTGCTGAGTGACTTTAGGTGTCGAGCAGTATATAAGTGCCAAGTGATATATAGGTGCCGAGTCACAATTGATGTCGAGCAAGTTAGAATGATTCATATGCCAAGTGAGCTAGAATCATATATGTGTCAAGCAAGACAAAGTGTAATAGATGCCGAGCAATCTAGGATAGTATGTGTTGAGCATCAGTAGTCCAATATGTGTTGAGTAACACATAATTAACATATGAGTTTGTGCCCTCATAAACTCAAATGTAAACCATTTTTGGAGCTGACATAAAGAGATTTTCAAAAAAAAAGGATAAGAACGAATCTTTTACATTCCCTATGTGATCTGCATGTAGCCAATCAAAAAAATAGAGAAGGCATGCAACCAATTAAAAAAATGCAAGGTATGAGCAAGAATTTGAGATTCAATGTGGATCGTAGATCCATACCTAACCCTAAGTCTTTGTATTATTTAAAAGGAGGTCAAATACTCCATTGCATGTGTGGATGACAACAGTGTATGGGGAGATTATAGAAAAATTTTAGTGTAAAGAAGGAAAGACTTAAAGGAACAATGCAACAATTTCTTATCAAGTTGATCAGAATAGGACAAGGGACAAGGAACATTATCAGACATCAGATCTTAGAGGGTCAAGATTAGAGAAGAGTAGATCAAGTGCCTGAATCCAACAATTTGAGATTGCATACTATTAGGTCAAATGTTCTAATACTTTCTTACCATTGTATTAGATGTTGAAATCATATACTGATAGGTTAGCTTAACAGCTAGGTGGGAAAACCTTTGGAGAAGGTGATGAAAATTCTATGTATTAGGTAGGTTTAACAACCTATTGTAAATCATTTAACAAGGTGACACTTCATGTAAGTGTTTGTAAATCCTCTAACTAGGTCACTATTGACACAGTGTAAAGCCTTTAACAAGGCAAGCCTTTAATAGGGCAAACCATCAGAAGTGGTTGAATATATTGTTGTAGTGATTTTCATGGGTATCATCCCCACCCTAGTTTTACCTTCTTATTCCTAGAGGATTTCTGGGTTATCAATTATAGTGTTATGTGTTATTGCATGTGATTCACTTTATGTTCCTTTATATGTTTAATGTATGCAAAAAAAAATTCAACTATATGTTTAAAGGATTGAATAAGGTTAAAAGTGTGGTACTTCTAATTCACACCCCCCCACCCCCCCTCCCCCCCTCTCTCAAAAGTACTCTTCCCATTTTGAACATTCCAACAATTGGTATCAGAGCTATTGGTTCTCACAAGGAGAAGCATAACAACTTGGATAAAAAGATCAAAAGATGGAAGTCTTCAAACTTGGGAAGATCATAGAAAATCAAGTGATTGGCATGCACCTAGCTCTACACAAAGTGGAGGAAGCCAGAGAGGAATTGAGAAAATCCTTAAAAAGAAGAAAGGAGATAGCCATAGCTGAAAATGGCATACACCATAAGGAGATTGATACCACACAAGTGTTCTCAACTGGAGATTCCAAGGAGTTTGATGCAACAATAGCAGAACTAATGGAGAAAAATAGAGCACGAGCTGAAGAAATCAAATTACTCAAGCTTGAACAAGAATCATAAGCCATAATATTTTGTGAAGTGACTGAACAAAAGAAGAGAGCTATTGAAGACAAGGTCATGATAGAAGATGACAAGAGAAATCTCACCAATAAATTGGAGGAAAAGATAATTGAATTTGAAAAGATCTCAAACAGCTAGACACCTTAAGCCAGATGATGAATGCTCATCATGAGCTAAACATGAAGGACATTGAGATTTCCACTCTGAAGTTATAGAATGAACAATTGTAGAATGAATTGAAGAGAGAAAATGAGATAGCAGAGAGTTACAACAAACCTAATGAGGCCATCAAGTACTTTGAGCAATTGCTGAAATCACCAAGGGCTAGTAATGACACTTTAGGACTTGGTTACACCAGCACTGAATAAGGAGAATCATCCAAGACTAAAGAAGAAATAAGCAACAAAGGTAAGAACACTAAACCTACTTGTCATTTTTGTGGTTAAAAGGGACATACCTCTAATGTGTGTAGGAGAAAGAATAGTCATCAGCATGATAAGCCTACAAATGAAAGCTTTTGTCACAAGTGCAAAAAGCAAGGACATCAAGCACATGAATGTAGAACCAAGATCATGAGGACACCAAGATTTAAAGGTCACTGCTACAATTGTAAAAAGTATGGACATAGAGCATTTGAGTGTAGAGCAAAGCCTATGTGGACACCTAATCAACCTACAAGAGGAACCAATCATGCACATCACTACAATTGGGATTACAATACCAGGTATAGCTATCATTATTGTCAAGAGTATGGACACATTTCAAGGGAAGTTACAATAGGTGGCTAAACCAAACTACATGTTTTAGTTGCTTGAAGACTGGTCATGTCAGTAGTAACTATCCTACAAAGTCAAAAGTACCAAAGATAGAAGTCAACAAAGGAAAAGAGAATGTTGAATAGATAAGAGGACAAATGAACAAGACATGTAAGAAGAAAGGTGAGTGCAGTACATATAATGGAGTGATCACTTCACCCAAGAGGTCAAGTGATCACACTTCATCTAAGTAAGCAAAGAATAGTGTATGGGACTAATATACAAAGTCAAATCATACATCAGTTCCAAAGAATAAAGAAGTATACAAGGAGAAATCTGCATGAGCAAAGATGTCAAGTAAAATTTTGAAGAAGCTTTCAATTTGATAGTTGAAGCCGAGTGAGAAAGAAGCCTAGTGGAGGCTGAGTAAATAAAATACAATGGAAGCCAAGTGATGGTGAATCTTTCAAGTGCCAAATTTAGAGCTGTATGCACGAAGTATTTAATGCTAGGTCATTAACAGGTATAAGGTTGATTTTTATTCATTTTCATGCCATTCAAATACAAAAAAAAGATGAGAAGAGTGAAGAGGTGATCAAGTAGCTACCTTACAATCATTTACATCGACTACAACAGCAATTCAAAGAAAACTCATCGATTTAAAGGTATTTATCAAGTGTCGACCTACATAGAGTTATAGTTTTTAATATGCTTGAAACCCTAGTTCAATCAAATGGCTTCTAGCTCAAGAAACCCTAAGGCTAAGGAAGATCATGAGATACAACTTGTTAGCAATGAAGTTAAACAATCTGAATTTAGGCCAATCCCCAAAGTTGCCTATAAAAATGACCCAGCTAGTGCACTATCTGTTATTCTGCCCAAAGTTGTCATGGTTCAAGACATAAGGAAGTGCTACAATTGTAAAATTAGTGCCATAGGTGACCTAGAAATCTTTAATTCCTATGATAATCTATGTGACAATGGGATATTGAAGGATGAGTTTCAAATTGTCAAGAAGAAGGGTTTAACTAAAACCCTAGTTTTTCCCATAGTATTTAAAACAGAATGGATTCACATTGTTCTGAGCCAAATTCATGATGGATATCTTTGGCTAGAGACAAGACCCATCAAGATTACAAAGAGGATTGTGCATAGGGTTATTGGTCTTCCAAACCTAGATCGACCAAAGACATTGAGAAGTGACAGAAAGGAGGTAATTGAAAAGAATATTGGTGCAAAATGGAACAATAAGGGAATGACTATTGATAATGTGACTGAACCCCTACTTGACTTTGTTGTGAGGATAATTTCACATAAATTCTATCAATCCAGTAGACTAAATAGTGTACCTTACATAGCCGTTGATGTGGCTTACAAGTTGGTGAAGAAAGATCATACCTATGATCTAGCTAAACTCATGTTGCAACAAACCAATGAGAACCTAGGAGCTATAAGGAGATCAAAAGGTGCTCAATGCAAATTTGGCTCAGTTTTCATGTGCATATTCTTTTATGTGATGGAAGAATTCCCTTCAATTGGGAAGGTGAACTGGAATTCTAACAAGTCAGCAGTCACCCAAATTAATGAATTCATTGATCAAATGGGAGATAATTTTGAGGCACAGATGACAAGCTATTTTGAAGACTTTAAGAAGTCTATGAAGAAAAGGATGAGGATACCAGTTTCATTAGTTGAGAAACATGTCAATGACATATGTTTCTTGGTTGATATTGATTTCACCTACATTCAAGAAGCAATACTGAGGGTAAGATGGCTAAGGCCATTAGGATATGAACTGGATGTTGATGAAGCCTTAGCAATAATCAAAGTATTGCTAGCAGAAGAAATTGATAAGGCAGCTCCTCACTTTGGGACTTATGATGTTGTTAAGTCCAAAGTTGAGACAGAATTGAAAACTACTTCAGTTATAAAAAAGAAGGATAAAATGGTAAGAAAAATAAAGAAGACATTTGGAGAAAACATTGAAGGTGAAGTAGGAGAAGAAGAAGTGGAAGAAGTAGAAGGAGATAGTGAGGAAGAAGAAGAGCAGGGGCAAGGACCAGTTGAGTTGACACAAGGTCAAGGAGAAGACAAAGAGGAAGGTGTCAAGGAAGAAGAAGCTGAGGAAGCACCTACTCCTACTGAGCAGAAGAAGAGAAAGGAAAAAACACAGCCTGCAGCTCAGCCAAAGCCTAAGAAGGTCACAAAGCAAGCTCCAACCAAGTCAACTCCAATCAAGCCAGCAGCAACAAGGGCCACAACAAGAGCATCAACTCAAAAGGTCAAAGAAGTAGTAAAGGAAAAGAAGAAAGCTACTGCATAGTCAGCTGAGGAGCCCAATAAAAGAAGAAGATATGTAGCTCAACCAAATATAGATGATGAAAAGACAGAATCTGAGGATATAAGCCAATTTAAAGTGGTAAGCCATCCTCCAAAATCTACAATTGATAAACTTTGAAATAAAATTAAAAATGCAGATTTAAATGATTTAAAGTCTTTAAATTTCAATAAGATTAGTAGGGAAGAGCAGAATAAAATAGAGGAATCCATGTATGTCATTATGGAAAAATTCAAAAACACACCTCTAGAGCTTGATAACACTATGCCAAAGGAACTATATGAGATACTAGAGCATAAATGACATTATTGTTTACAAATGGAAAGAGAGATTAGAGAGTCTACCCTAGCACAAGTGAAGCCTGATATGACAAAGGCTTAGATAACCAAGGCAAATAACAAACATAGTGGGAAATTTGCACCTAAATACAAAGCCTTTTGCATTCTTCAAAACAAAATTGAAGATGTTGTAAATAAATCTACACAGATATGGAAGACAATATACAAGATAACTGATGATAAGGTGGAAGAAACAAATAAGGCAAAATCTAGTTCCAAAGAAAAGGTGGAAGAAAAGAAATAAAAAGAACAAAAAGGAGAGGAGAAAGCAAAGGAAGAAGAAAAGAAGGAAGAGGAAAAGAAAGGTGAGGAAGAGAAAAAAGAAGAGGAGAATAAGGAGAAAGAAGAGGAAGAACCAACTAAGGGAGAAGAAACTATAGCAATAGCTGATCAATAGCAAGAAGAAGAATAGAGTGTGCAAGACACACAATTGCCACCTCCTAGCCCTCCTCACACAACCACTACACCTACAGAGATAGTAATCATAAAGGATGTTACTGACAAGACAGCTTAGAACATCAATCCACTCACTGCAAAGGATCTCTCAAAGATCCTTCACTAATCTACTTTACAGGCACAATTATGTACAAGCACTATATTGGTGAGTGTAGATGAATTACAAAGAGTAGTAGTAGCACCAAAAAGATAAAAGGTGAAGATAAAGGAACAAACATTTACATACACTGCTACTAGAACTAAATTTTTGATGCTACCACCACCACCTCCACCAAGTGCAACTAGTGATAATGTTCAGATGTTGAGTGCAGAAGAGAGGAAATCAGATGAAAAGGAAGATGCAGCAAAAGAAAAGGAGTAGGCTACCATTCAGACATTGGTAGAATTACCAAAGACTGGCACTCCTACCAAGACCATTCAGAAGCTGAGCACTGAAGCTATTCCCTTGCAATTTTCAACACCAGGCTCAAGTTCAACAAGAGTGGCTAGGGTACTTCACTATGGAGACCCTGAACTAGATGAAGAGATTGTGATACCCTCCTATGATTCCAAAACTATCACAATAGCCCAAATGACTAAAATGCAAAATGCATTGGATAGAAGGATGAGGCAAGAAATTTTGAGAAAAGAGTTTAAACACAAGCAAGCACATGGATGCCTTCAGCTTGTAGTCACCAGATGAAGGGAAGCCAATAATTGAGCAACTATCAAACATAGTTGACCAGGTGACAAATGAGGACTAGGACACCAATGTTAAACTCATGGAATGGTCAAAAAGAAGAAAGGTTAATGAGAAGATATCAAGTGGCATTGCACTTGAACAGGTAGAGTTTGCCAAGGCAATAGATAAGGCCAAAATTATTCTTGAAAACATTTTTTCATTGTATAGGAAGTTGTGTGATTTTTCCAATTTCACACAAGAAACTAATCAATAAATAATGAGCTTGGAAAGAAATTTGAAAATCTCTAGCATACAATTACCTAGAGATCCAGCTTAGAGTGAGAAGCATTTTTCACAATCGCTTCACACACAAAGGGAGTTAGATGTACTAACAGCAAAGGAGGCAAATATAAAGGCTAAATTGATGCAGATCCAGTCCTCTATAACCCCACATTTAGAAGTCCTCCACAAGGAACAAGTTTATGCTAAGACAGTTTTAAAGAAAGATCCAAATCTTTCTACTCTAGATGGACTTGTACACATTGCTGCAGAGACTGCCATTCAGCACAAGTCATTAGACATTGCTTTGGACAATTGGGATGCAGTTTTGAAAACAATAATGGAGGTAAAGAACATTTTTTTGGCTAAATATGGTATTACTCCTTAGAATCCTTTGACATTAGTGTCAAAAAGGGGGAGAATTAATAAAGGGGGAGATATATGTTTAAGGGAAATATAAGGAAGATATAAGATAGGGGGAGATACCTATAAATTTTGATAGCTAAGAGGTGGAGATACAAAATTTTGAAATTTTGGCACTCATATGGAAAATAGCTTTGATGCAAATGTAGAAATTCCATAAGCTGTGATAAAATAGATATAGAGACATAGGTATAGAATACAAGTACGAGATAGAAAACAAAGAGTATCAGGCACAGTCAGCATAGAATTTTGATTGCAAAAATGACAATGCACAAATCAACTCAGGGGAAGTTAAGGTATTTTGAACAAAATTTTGAACAATTTTGAAATTTTTTGGATAAGGCACTCATAAGGACAGAATAGCAATGATTAGTTAAGTGTTTTTGACACTCATGTCAAAGGGGGAGATTGTTAGTCCTTAGATAGTTTTGACATTTTAGTGTCAACACACTTAATCACTTTTTGTATTGAAGTCGAGAACACCATGTATGTCGAGCCATAGTGTGTGTCAAGCTAGCATTTCAATAGGTGTCAAGTCATAGTTGATGCCGAGAAAGTAAGAATGATTCATATGCCAAGTGAGCTAGAATCATAAATGTTTCAAGCAAGATAGAGTGTAATAGATGTCGAGTAATCCAAGATAGTATGTGTCGAGCATCAGTAGTCCAATATGTGTCGAGTAACATAGAATTAGCATATGAGTTTGTGCTCTCACAAACTCAAATGTAAATCATTTTTGGAGCCAACATAAAGAGATTTCAAAAAAGAAAAAGGATAAGAACGAATCTTTTACATTCCCTATGCGATTTGTATGCAGCCAATCAGAAAAATGGAGAAGGCATGCAACCAATAAAAAAATGCAAGGTATGAGTGAGAATTTGAGATTCAATGTCAATCATAGATCCATACCTAACCCTAAGTCTTTGTATTCTTTAAAAGGGGGTTGAATACTCAATTGCATGTGTGGATGACAATAGTGTATGGGGAGATTATAGCAAAATTTTAGTGTGAAGAAGGAAAGACTTAGAGGAACAGTGCAACAATTTCTTATCAAGTTGATCAAATTAGGACAAGGGACAAGGAACACGATCAAAAATTAGATCTTAAAGGATCAAGATCAGAGAAGAGCAGATCAAGTTCCTAAATCTAGAAATTAGAGATTGCATACTATCAGGTCAAATTTTCTAATACTTTCTTACCATTGTATTAGATGTTGAAATTCTATACTGATAGGTTAGCTTAGCGGCTAGGTGGGAAAACCTTTGGAGAAGGTGATGAAAATCTTATGTATTAGGTAGGTTTAACAACCTATTGTAAATCTTTTAATAGGGTGACACTTCATGTAAGTGTTTGTAAATCCTCTAACTAGGTCACTATTGAGACAATGTAAAGCCTTTAATAGGGGAGGCCTTTAACAGGGCAAACCATCAGAAGTGGTTGAATATATTGCTACAGTGATTTTTGTGGGTATCATCCCCACCCTAGTTTTACCTTCTTATTCCTGGAGGGTTTCTAGGTTATCAATTCTGGTGTTATGTATTATTGCATGTGATTTAATTTATATTTCTTTATATGTTTACATGCATGCAATTTTTTTTTACTTCTGATTCACCCCCCGCCCCCCTCCCCCTCAGAAGTACTCTTCCCATTTTGAACATTCTAACATTATTAAAGTGCAATAATTTGGTAAAATTTATGGATTACCATGCACATAATAGAAGTTAAGATGATATAATCTGAATGTCTGCTAATGGTTCTACATTTAAAGAGATATAAAAAATATGGCCGCACTTTAAAGAAGAACCTCATAATATCTAATCTCAAGCTTTCATTGGTAGCAGACGGTGTCAACCCATTTGGAGATATGAGATCTGTTTACTCAATGTGGCCTATTTTTATTATTAACAATAACATTCCTCCTTGGATGTCCATAAAGAGGGAGCACATAATGTTGTCAATGATTGTACTAGGTATTTTTTTATTTGATAGTTATCTAAATTAATTCATAAATAGTGCATGAAAATGGTCATAATAATTTTGTAATATTTTTGTTCATTCAATTACTAGGTAAGTACCAAGTTAAAGATATGAATGTGTATATTGAGCCCCTTATTAATGAGATTTTGAAATGATGGAATGGGGTCACTATGTATAACATTTATGGACCAATAAGACAAAGACAATACAATACTTGTATGGACAATACATGATGCCCCTAGGCTAACTCATTTTTGCAGTATGTTATATTGTTAAGGTCACATATTTTTGGTCTTTTATAGTGCTTACACATTATTGTTGTATGTTTAAGTTGTGCATAATAATTATACATGATCTTTTATATCTTCAAACAAAGGAAAATTTTCATGACTAGTTTGTGGTCCGAAGATGAAATCTCGTCATTCAAGAAGTTTAGGAAAGTAGGTGTTCGATGAGTTTAGGTACTTTCTCCATAATAACCATAAGTATCAAATTACTAAAAAACATCTTTTTAATGGGAAAGAAGAAACAACATCAAGATCATGAAGAATGAAACTTCATCTATGGAAGTTGGAATACGATCAACTAAATCATCGAGGTAATGTCAAGTTTGTGGTCTAAAGTTTGAAATTTATATTTTGATATTATCTTTTATTTAGTAATGATGTAATTAATGCTTGTGAAGGTCATCAAGGCATCAATGACCAACTTCCTAGAGGAACAAATAGTTATCCTACTCAATTTAGTAGGTTACCATACTAAAAGGGTCTCCCAATTATGCATTTGTTTGATGCTATGCATATTGGAAAGAATGTAACAAAGAAACTATGAAAAATATTTGATGGAAGGTGTGAGAGAAAAAATTACCAAAATTTTTAATGACATTCATGAATCAATCATGCACTAAAAGATTTTATTGAAATAAATAAAATTGGAAACCACATAAATATGAGTGTCCTTCGTTGGTTATTAACAGAGTAACAAAGTAATGTATTAAAAGAATTCATTAAAAAAAATAAAAATCCATAGGATTTGCTCCAAATATAAGTAGTCTTGTATCAAAGACAGGTTATTTTGGGCCAAAGTTGAAAACACAATTGACATACCTTAGTCAAGGTATGTTATGTTCTTTATTTAGAATATATTTGTAAAATTGCATGCACTACCTATTGTATTATTTCATAATATATTTAAAACATCTTTTTTTAATGATTGGAGTACGCCCTACCTCTATCCCTCCCACACCAGTTTGACAATAGTATTAAACAAGTTATATATGATCTTGGGAAATACATGAGGTGAGAAGTGTTATTTCTTAGATTTTTTGCACATATATTATATTATGACTTGCTTTACTTTTTATTTAATTTATTGTATATTTTTATCTAAAATCTCCTTTATATGTTCTTGTGTGTTGAATCTCTTTTATGTGGTTATCATTTAAAGAAATTGATAAACAAGATATAAAATATTGAAAGAGAAAAAATCCATAGCTTATGTGTGAAATGCAAAAGTGTATACCTTCAACTTTTTCCAATGCTCAAGAACACTATCTCATACATCAAGTTGAGGAGAATGAATTGTGTGGACCTATATAAATTAAGTCAATGTGGATTCTTGAAAAGCACTTGAAATTTATGAAGGGCTTGGTTCAATAAAAATCACATCTTATAGGTTCTATGTTAGGGGATATATGGTATACCAAATCATGGTGTGCATTAGTGAATATCTTCCCAAGTTTGCATCAAAGCTCCATGTAGATCACATTTGGGAGTACTTGACAGGGAAAGGTAGATTGAGAAAAGAGAGAGGTAATTATAAGATGTTATTATAGTTAACTAATTCTTATCCATCATCAATATAAGTTGTCTCTAACTGGTCTAGTTGTTTTCTTTATAGTTGTTCATGAGTGGGATGCATTACATTTGTGTATTGCAAACAATCTTGATTGGATGACGGTATGGATTCAACAGTGTGAAGAAAATGGTCGCTCATTAACATGAGATGGTGTTGCATCATTGGTTAAAGAAGCTCATTGTGATGGAGGTTCCAATGTTATGTTAATGGTGATTGATCTAGCATATGGCTTAAGAGATAGAAAGGTAAGTAGAAGATTACTAATCATGACCAATAAGTTTAATATCAACTCACATGTCAATGAAAATAATCTTGAAATGTTTAAATAATTTTAGATCAAACAACACAAAGCTATGTGCTACCATGGCCATAAATTTTGCATAAAAAGTTAGATGAAATGAAAAAAACTTGTGATGTTGGGATAAGTGCAATCTTTGAGGTCGTCAATATTTCATATAGAAAATGACACACATCATCAACAATCTAAAAATTGATACTATGGAACTTTGAATGATATACTTGAGTGTGACTTTAATTCATTCAGATTAGTTATATTTATCGTCGAATGGTAAAGGCTACGAATGAATCAAAATGATCTTGATAGGAGTGTTATTAAACATGATAGTGGATTTACAGTGATTAATACAAGGTCATTTGAGCTAGTTTGAGATGAGCCCTATGTTCTTCCAAGTCAATGTGAGCAAGTGTTTTACTTTGGCATTTCACATAAACTAGTTTGATATTTTTGTTAGACATGATCAAAGAGGAAGGCTAATAAAGTATAATGTGATGGAAGAAGAAGATACTGAAAGAGGAAGTAAATGATGATCACTAACAACTATTACACAATGACATGATGAAGAAGAAGATGATGATTATGGTGATGCTAAGAATGATGGTGATGATTATGATCATGATCATGTCGATAAAGACATTGATGATCAAGGTGATGATGTTCATGATGATGGTGGTCATGATAATGGTGATGAAGATGATGATGATGGCAATGAAGATGGTGGTGGTGACAAAAATGATCAAAGTGACAAGTATGATGAAGGTAATGGTGATGATGACATGGATGAAGATGATGATCAATGAAATGTATGTCAACATATGATCAATATCAAGTATGATGGGATCATGATTTATTTATAGAAATTTGTTTGACTTATATTTTTTTTAAATTAAATTATTATGTGTTGAACTCTATTGTCATGGATTATATACAATGATATTGCATAGCTATTGTATCATATATTATCTAGTATTGCAAATTGAAAACTAATCTATTAAAAGCATTCTTAATACTAAAAATAGTAAACACTTATGATACGACAGATGGTTATCACCACAAAAGGAAGCAAACCAAGAATGGTAGGCTCCTAATGGTATAACACATGATGCAATGGATTTTTCCCTGATTAAGATATGTATTCTCACAAGTATGCTCAAGCAGCAAATGGATGGAGTGCATGAAGGATGGTTTCAAACAATGGAGTTGTGGAGGTATTTTAGAATTATAATGGTATTTTGGTAGTTTCTGAACTCTCAAAATAATATTATAACTTTGCATGAAAGGTGGATGATTTTAGTGAAGGGAGAGGGTTCAATTTATAGGCCAAAGGGTAGAGGGATGGGTGGTCAGGATGCAAAGATGATAAGATGGTGAGGGATAGCTAGGATGCAAGGAGAAGAGAGCACATGGATTGTGCTTGTTTAGCACTAATAGGGAGGTGACACTTGTCAAAGGGTGATTGGATGAAGGGAAGGTGAGGTGGATGGTCAACAAAGGAGGCTCAAGAGATAAAGGCTCCATAAATATTTTGTAAGAGTCATAAATGGGGATGTAAGAGATGTAAGAGATGTTTTTACTTTAGCTTGGGTTAGCAAGTCTTAACCCTTGCTTAAAGTTGTGCACATTCTTAGGAGGGGGATTAGGATTAGCTTAGAAAGAGGGTTAGGAGGGCAAGTAGCTTAGCTTTGATAGGATGGGTTAGTTAGGTGGCTAAGTGAGGTTAGTAAGGGTGAATGGGTTGGATTAGGGGTTAGGATAGGGTTTAGGAAGGCTCTTAGGATTTTAGGTATTTTATTAAATGATTTATTCAATAAAATGGGGGTATGGAATTAAATTGAATAGATTTGGGGATTTATTCAATTCAATAGAGAAATAGAGATTTAATTGATAAATTAATTTTGAGTTATCATTTGATTTTATCAATTGGACTATAGTTAATTAAATTAATTAAGTAACTAGGGGATGATGATTAATTAATTAAATAATAAATATTTAATCAATAATGTCCTAAGAGATGACTAAATATGATTACCTAGTGATGTAATCAGATTTAGATGTCTACAGCTACAACACATAAAGTAGAGGTGAGGAATTAAAAAATATACAATGATTTTGATGATTGCATCATGTAATTTTTGTCTTCCACATAATTTTTAGTATATAGAGTATTTTAAGAGGAAAACTTTTCATTGATTATAATATGGGTGAATTTGATGAGCGAGGTGACCAAATTTTTCTTTCAAAATCATATGTGTAGATATAAACATTAAGTACAAGATGTCCAATATTTTTGTAGATATACAGAGAAATTAGAGCAAATTTTTGGCTAACTAAAGATAAATGATTTACATATGTAGGCTATTCAACGCCTTTGATCAAGATCTTGCACAAACACATGGATCAATAGGTATAAGTCAATAGACCCTATAGATACAATTCTTATTTGCATAGCTTGTCTTTACCATCAATATCAACTTTAGTCCTAGTATGTCTCTCATTTTATGGATTTCAAGAATCACCAAATAAGTATTAGTTTGATTTATCTTTCGTAAGTGAGGAAAATGTAGGAATAGAAGACAAAAGTGAGACATCTATTGGGTCTAAAATAGGGAGATCAAGTAGAGGTCAAAATATTAGAAGAAAATTCAATAAACGAATTCAATTTTTTCTTGCCAAGGTGGGCTCATGTTCTTATGATAATGAGAGTGAAGGTGATAGGAAGGTTTCCATAAGGTACACACATCTTCAGAAAGAATGAGTACCTAAGGAACTACCTCCAGTTAACAATTTTTTTTTGTTAACAAAAGGATATATCACATAGCTCCATCTTCATTACATGGTTTGGGCCTATTTTCCATGGATGGCATAAAGGTCAGTTACAATAAATTTGTTGAATTGATGGAGTATGTAGGGCCTTGTTACAATTATAACAATTGGATGTAGATTGTGTAATATAAAATAAGTATGCATAGGTATGCATTCTCGCCAAATTATATAAAATGCAAAGAAAATGATCAAAGTAAAAGGTTCATTGTGTATATTGATGGAAGGCCAAAAGCAACAAGGAATATTGTAGGATTTATAAAGAGTTATCGACCTATGCCAACTAATAAGTGGTCATATTGTATATTCGAGGCACGCAAGGGAAATCATGTTTTTCTATGTGTGATAAAATCAATATGTGCAAGGGAAGAGCTTCTGATAGATTACAATTTGAATCATGAAGATACAAAAAAAATCCCTATCATGGGACTGGTAAGTATAATATTTAAACCAACTACCTCCAATTAATATTGACTCCAATATACAATCTACTATTTTATTAATAATTTTTTGTAGTAAGTCTATTACTTTTATTCTACTGCTAGTTGCTAAGAATTACTAATCTTTTTCATAGGGTGACATGGATACACCACAATGCATAGGCAGGGATGTAGTAGCTCACACACCTTCAACGAAGGTAGACCTTAATTATTGATAGGGAAAAATAAAAATAAAATAGATCAAATGTGATATGAAACACAAGTGTCATTTCTAGATGACATTTCCCATAGTGTTGACCCCATAATCATGGCCCACAAACTCATTCAAAAATATAATGATGGAATTTTTAAAATTATTCTTGAGAGAAACATAATTGAGGAGACATGGGCACTAAAAGAAGAATGAATACTTAGAGTCAATTCTTTGAAGGTAAGAAGTAATTAATCTTAAGAAATAAAAAAATTTCAATAGATTTTTATATTTTATATTATATAATGGATCATGATCTAAGATATTATGTGTTCTTCTACATGACTTTGTGACATTTGTGAGACTACATGGTCAACATGGTGAGGGTTGTAGCACAGAACCTTCATGTAAGTAACACTTTCTCTTTATAGCATTACTGAAAATTATAGTATTATTACACTGTTGAGTTTATTTAAGGTAGATCTAGTTATGACTGATTTCTATTCCATGTTTGGGTCTTTGTTTGAACTAGTTTAGGTTATGCTTGATGATGAAAGGTGAGAGTGTTATGACCATCGAGTTCAACTAAGAACTTATTTACTGTTAATAGATTCATTTATAAGTTGCAAATCATATTAGGTATAAGATTTATAATTTGAAATGAAGCTTCACATTTTATCATCAAAATTTACAATTGAATGTGGATTTTATGTGATATATGATTATATATTAGAATTATCCCATAATCTACAGGTCCCAAAATTGAAACTTGGCTCTGATACTTGAATATTATCATTAGAGAATTCTGTAATTCTATTATGCTTTTTAAGGTTTCCTTTACCTTATTTTTCCAATAGAATCCATAGTGATGCCCAAGCTATATTTTTCTATGTGGTCTTGGTTATTTGCATACAATTATTTGCTACACTTAAAGCAACTCCATTCTCAGCAACATTTTAGGCAATAGCTAACATAATTAAGTTAAATGATGTTTAATTACTTAGCAAACATATGCACCCTTTTATATCATTAAAAGATGTTTAAGTACTTACCACTTCCTGAGTGCCCCTTGTAGCATTTGAAGGGGCATTTGTTGTGTTCTATATGGTTGCACCTAATTCATCCATCAATAGTTCTAATCTTCATTATGGTGTGTGATGTCCTGTATTAGAATCACTATTATTTGGTGATAATTATCTTGAAAAAAATATACTTTAAGAGATTTCTTTCTATTGATTATTATATAATGATGAATGGTGACTTCTAAGCAATGTATATGGGTCTAATTTTGTAGTCAGATATATGCCAACTCAGTATATATATTTAATCCATATATTTAGCATTACTAAAAATTACACTATTATTACACTTTTTCTTTAATTAATACTTGCTTGTATTCCTATGAGAAGAAAGAATGCAATAGTTGTACATGTTGTGAAACAATATGAGCAATTACAGAAGATTGTGGCCCTACTAGTGCAACATTGTTTGTTTTCATTAACATTATAACACTTATCTTTTATTTTCAGATGCTTCTAGCTAGTATCTCATTTGATCTTTATCCATTGAAAATATCTTTTCTAACAATGTATTCTTCAACTTATGATGAAGTGTGGACACCTCCTTCGGTCATCGCTTCGATATTGCCGAGTGCATTGTCGACAATAAGGAGCTTGCAGACATCGTCAACTATGCCAAGTACAACTAGTAAAACCTTTTTTTGCTATATTTTCTAATGTGCTAATCATGTATTGTTCTTTTTTTTTATTGGATTTTATACTCATGGACCTATTTTGTGCACTAATAAATAGAACTTTAGTTGATAGAACAACAGAGACCATTACCACTGAAGCTGACCCATTTTCAAGAGCAGCTCGTGTCACTAGTACTAGTTCATTTGTAGGGACATTGTTATTAAACAAGAAAACTATGTTTCTATTAAAATTATGAAACTTCCAAGTGCTTTAAAATTGTTATTATTTACAATGTAATTGTAGTTTACTTATACATGACTCATTTTTGACTGATAATCCTATGATATTTTTGTGGGAAATAATGTTTTCTTTGATCATCTTTTTGATATGACATTGAAGCAATTTGGACCCACCATATGTAAAAGGTACGTAGTTTCATATCATTGCTACAATATTTTTCTTTTATTCCATTTATTGTACTATATTAAAGTTATTGATCTAGCAATTTTTTATTTTTTTTAAAGGTGGAATGAATAGGGTCTTTAATTAAAAAATCAGTTCATTACATCTTTTGAGGACCTTTTTGGAAAAAAATATTTTTGACACTACCCTACTTCTTAAAAGAGCACCCAACCATATAAAGACTGTGAGGGACCAATATAGAAAGGATCTAAAGGATAACCCAAAGTATGACCATCCTTCAATGATTCCACCGATGAAATGGAATGAAATAATAGAGGATGAAAAAAAGATAAGACCACATGATAAAGGAAATGAACTAGAAAAGGGAAAAAGAAGGTATGTCATGATAGTATTAAGTAGAATTTAATCATGCACTAATTAGTGATTTTTGTAAATTTATAATCTAACATGTTTCAAAAAATGTATAGATTGTAGGACACATCAAAGGATACAAAAGTGAGACTACAAAAGTTTGGCCAACACAAACTTGGCTCTGGTGGCTATATGAATCTCTAGTCTCGACTTGTAAGTAGCAACAATGGAATTTCATATTAATTTTTTATATATAATGTTGTAAAAAAAATTGTTTAATCAAATCATACATGCAAAATTGATGATATTAAGCAAAAAATACAGGGCACAAAATTCAATGTAGAGCCCATGGATGAAAATAAAAAAAATTTCCTTGAAGGAAGGCTATAAAGTTGTGGTTGCATGCCTACACCAAGAATCTAAAAGACATGCCTAAGAATCTGGTGTACCAAATGAGACACAGTTAAATTGTTCAAATGAAAAGTAAATCAAATTGAATAGTTGAGAAATTTCTTTTTTGTTGTTAGTTTCCAACATAAATTGACTGCATAACAATGTGCATAGCATTTCAATGCAACCTTCATATCCTATCATAGAACCTGTACATGATGAAGGCCATGATGTGCATCTAGTGGTGGAGGTATTAATTTTCTATTGGAAATTAATTATGTAATTATGAATATAATTTAACATCTTCAATTGCTATTGACATGTAACCTTTTTTTGAATATTTTAGAGCATGTTGAACATCATAGTGAAGGAGTGGAGCATGTTCCAAGTGTTTAGCATGTTGAGGTGATGGCGGATCAAAATATTATTGTACATGATGTGGCATTGTTAGGCAAGAAAAATGCATGTTATGTTCTATTGGTCAATTAAATACTTGTAACAGTTTAAAAAAGAAAAAGAGTATGTCAATTGAACTCATTTACTTGTTATTGCAACAGAAGCTCCTTTAGTGTAGTAGCCTCCTACTCCTCAAAATAGGAGACATCATAATTTAACATTACATGTGTCACAAGAGGAGGATAATGAGGAAGATATTGATGCTCCTATCAACCTTTTCCTTAAGAAAGCTAAGAAAAACAAAAAGAAGAAATGATTTTGAAAAAATGCACTTTGATAAACTTTGTTGGATAATGAAAGAACATTAGTTTAAGTAATTATCTATGAATGTTGTGTATTAATATTTATTTTTATGTCATGTTAATGAATATTGTTATGTGTTAATCCAGGCTTGATTAGTATTGTGTATTAATGAATTTTACATCATATTAATGAATATTATGTGATTGTATTGATTAAATGTTATAGTTCATAAATGGATGAATGAATGAATGAAGTATGTAATTAAATGATAATGGAAAATTTAGATTGATGTTGGGGGGAGGGGGGTGAGGCTAGATGAGCTTCCATCTTCATTATGTTGGCCTTGTTAAGCAGAGAATATTAAAGTATTCTCAAAACTAAGTGAAGCTCAAACTAACATACCAAGAATATCTTCCTAAATAGATAATAGTTTATTTCTTTGAGATAGAGTTCCATGTCCATTCCCTTATCAATCACTACTCTTTTAGGCTCCTCAATTTCCTCCTCTATCCTTTCTTTTGCTTCAAAATATTACCAAAGTGACTCTTGTTCCAGAGTAGCAATTTATTCTTGATCTTCTTTAGCTTAGTTACCAAGCAATATAATCTTGATCTTGACACCTCTACTTCCTTCAAATATTGTTCTATTGTATTCATTAGGTTTTCATCCCTCGGCCATATTTTTTAAAACTTGAAAGGAAATTGTTTTGGGAGTGAATCCTCAATGAAATTCAGCTAAACTACAAAGTGGTTTGAATTAGAATCAAGAAAGATATGGGTCGAGATAGTATATTGAAAGTTTTCATAGCTCCCTCGAAGGAAAAATCTATCTAATTTTTTAGCAATATTGTTGAATCATTGTCCTCTATTGTTCAATGTGTATGTCTCCTCATCATTGATTTCTTGCATATTGTTTCTATCAACCCAAATGTTAAAATCTATTGTTATTGAGATTCTTTTGTTATTCTCTGTTATTTTTCTCTAGGATTCATTATAGCATTGAATTCACCACCTATAATACAAATCTGATTTGGTATACTTTGTAGACATTGCTCTATTTCTTTCCACACAGGTCTTTTGTCCTTATTCTATATGGCCCTATAAACATCAATATAAATTGTAGATTACTCCTTGTACTTATGACCAATCCAAACATCCAATCTATGTGGCCAATTTCTCTAGTGAAAGTAACTAATTTGGAGTCCTAGATTATTGCTAGGTCACTAGAGGCTCCGATAGCTAGAGCACCATCCATCTCCATAATACCTAACTTCTTTCACATAATTGTGATATCCTCCTGGTTTGGTTTCTTGTATGATTGTGATGTCAACTTTTATAGTTGAGATGCAATGTTTAGGGATCCGTTGCTTTTTAGGGACATCCAGGCCCCTACCATTCCATGTAGTGATTTTCATGGTTGAGGGGGAAGGACCTTTCCCTTCCTAACCCTAGAAAAAATTTTAATCTTGGTCTAATATTTTGCAAACCTATACTTTACCCTTAGTTCTAAATGGGACTTCCTTCCCCTTTTCTTGTTACTCTTTGTACAATCAAGAGTTTCCTTTCTTAATTAAGTTTGGTTTCTCTATACCCAAGATGTTCTAATTCAACAATCATCTCTTTATCCCTTACTTGAGTCATTTCTTCCTGTTCAAGTTCTATAATTTGTTCAATGAGAAAGCATTTCTCTAAAGCCACCTATTCCTCACTCAACATCTCTTCTACAAAGCTTTCAAGTAGATCACTCAAAACTTCATTGCAAAGACATTCAACAGATGCATTGATATGTTTACTTGTAGCTCCCTCAATATTGGTTTTTTATCTTTTCCTCCTCAACTATCCCCATGTCTTTACAATTACTAACTTCTAGATTAGATTATGTGCTTATTTTTAACATTAATGTTTTGGATCACACCCAATTTATCCATCATTAGGATGCATGTAAGGAAGGCTTATTAGATTATGTGTGGATCCCCATGTTATCAGGGATTACTTCTAGCTCAAAATAATTTTTCTTAACCCTATTTTCTACTATCTCTCCATTGTCTACTTGCACGATCCTAGTTTCCTCTCTATTCTAATGAACCTTAGAGGGATTCCTAGAAATATTACTATTCATTTTTCCAAGGTCATCCACTTGATCCTTAAGGAAAATATTGTTAGTTAGAGGTTGCAACACAGTTTTTTCACTTTGTCTAATGCTTATTGGGCTACATATGTCATATCCTGTTCTCATATGAGTGTGATCACTTACAGTTCTTGATCTGTTAGGAGATTAACACATGATTTTTCTGATTTCTTATTACTAATAATATTAGATTCATCTATTTCACCATGGTAAAATAAGGGTTTAATGGTCTAGGTTCTCCTACCACTATAATTTTTAATGGTTTTGGGTTTCTATTTTATGGTCAATGTGAAGGTGTACATCTACCTTTTTTGAGATGTCATTATGCAAAATCCCTTTGCAACTTAATAAGGTTCCCCAATTCAACCCAATCTGATTACTATGTTGAACTAGTAGCCAATCTAGAATTACCCATCTAGAAAGAGCATTTGGTTTATATGTGAAAGGGTTAAAGTATGTTGACTAGTTGATAAAATAGAAATGATAACCTTTAAGGATTCTAATACTACCGTACATAATATCTTGGTTGTTTTCTTTATTTTTCATAGAATAACCAATTTTTTTGTTGCCCAAGAGAGAGATACTTACCTAATTAAGAAATTTATTTTCTTACCACTTTTTCATATATGGGACTTAAGATTTTTGCCACTCTAGATCTCTAGGACAGCCAAGTTCATGCATTTGTCCCAAACTTGTTGGATAAAATCTGTTTTCAACATATCGCATTTGCTTGATCCATTCTTGATAGTGTTTTCACTTCTAGGGTTTGGATGAGGTGTTGAGAAGTTTGAACCAATTCTTAAATGATTGGTTCCAGTAGAAAAGTCTACACAGTGTATCTTTTTAAGCCCATCAACATGACTCTCTAAGCCCCTACTAGCCCTTGTAGTTGTTTTTATCTTTGGCTCAAGGATATTATACTCATTATGACACATGGAATACTAATACCTTATTGAAAAAAGTTGATATATTTCATATTTGTACCTTATCTAATTTTTTTAAACAATCACATTATTGATATCATTTGTCTTTGCAGGTTCCAAGGCATCAAAAGAACAAGCTTATGGTGTTGTAGGTTTATGTCTCTAACTAGCATAATCAAGTTTCTTATTGCAATATCTAAATTGGCTGAAAGAAGTAGCATCTATGATTTTGCCTTATATTCTAATTCTTCCAAATGTTTTAAAGATTAACTTGTCCTAAATGCACATCAATATGATATCATCATGTGGCCTACATTGTGATATTTTCTTGTTATCTATAAACATGTTATTAGATTAGTATGTTCATTTTATCTTTTTTTATCTTTTGAGGTCTCTTTCCCACTATTTCTTTTAATTGATTAAATATTGTAGACATGGAAATGAAACCAAAAGGCTTTGCAAATTGCATCCAAAATATCATGGCCAATTTTTAATCATCTTTCCAATACCTTGGATCTAACCGAGGGTGCTCATAGTAAGGTGTGCATTATATCTTAGGTGTAGATCAAATTCGTCTTAATGTTTTGAGCCTTGAATTTGTATAGAAATTATCACATGTAATTCTAGATCTATTTTGGTGTTATTATTGGCAATTATCTTAGTATCTACTCATGATTTGGAAGTATCTATATTAATAAAGATATGCAAATGAATGTGTACTTCTTATGAGATTTAATTGGAATGAATTCCAACAATGGTATCTTTTTGGCCAATGTAACTTAGAAAATTTATCAAAAATGTCCTTTGACATTGATGGCTTCATGAATCGATGGCTCATTAAGGGATTCCCTACCACCACCATTGTGAAGGAAGAGAACGTAATGCCATCCCTATCTTTGAAGATTCTTACAATATTGCATGGGTAATGAAATTTTGAAAAATAACATCCTCACACTTAACGATGAGTGAGGATGATGATTTTGACCCTAATGGCAATAATCAACCAAGGTAGATGCAAGCTTTAACTAAAGTAAGCCATAGAATCTTTTTCACCTTTTGCATTTCTCCTAATAAAATGGCTAAATATCCTTCTCTTTCAAAAGATTGAAGTTAGCAATAATTTTTCACTTTGCAACATGTAGGGCATCAAGGAAGGGTGGTATGATGGTGGAAGTATAGCTTTTGTTGTTATTCTTGTAATTTTTGTCACAGGTAAGATTTCATTCTGCATATTATAGCTTTTTCTTTTTCTAGAAATATTTGGAATGCTCACTATTCATCTGTGTGCTTGCTACTTTTCATATGTAGAAAATATTTCTCGGAAAATCAAGATCTTGTGAATTGATTTAGAAGTCAAAATTGAGGTCTTGAATTTTATATAGGGTGTAGACAAAGTTTTGTCACCTAAAGCTATGTTTTTGCTTTAACAAAGTTTTCTTTTCTAACATTATCTGCAATTACTTTATGTTATGTGGAAAAACATTTTCAAGAACTAGTATTCACACGAGAATTTCTTTTTTTAATCATTGTGTTGTATTTTACAAACTGTTATGTGCCTTGTCTTTTTTGTTTGTAGCAATTAGTGACTACCAACAGTCTCTATAGTTCCAAAATCTAAATGAAGAAAAAAGGAACATTCAACTACAGGAATATGTCTTGTTGCTATTTTCCTCAATCTTGTATTTTATAGCCAATAGAAAAAAAATTTAAATCTATTTTTCTTCTACTATCAATTGCTTTGATTTGACACTATTTTGCATTACATGTTCAGGTTATCCGAGGGGCAAGAAGATTTAAAGTTTCCATTTTTTATCTTCTTGTTGGTGATGTTCTACCTTTAAATATTGGTGATTAGGTATAAATGAAAATTGCCTAACATTATTATCCTATACATTCTTTTATTAGTCTATTTTGGAAATGAATTATTACTTTCTTAGACATTTATCATTTCTGTTTAGGTCCCTGTAGATGTCATTCTAATTGAAGGCAGTTCCAATCAATTGATGAATCCAGCATGACTAGGGAAAGAAATTCTGTATGCAAATCTCTCTTATGTTGTGTCAATGCCATGTTTTTGAGGTGATAGATATCTTATAAATTTTTAATGCTAATTGTTGGGATATTGTCATCAACTTAATTCCCTACAGGTTCACAAAGATAAGAAAAATCATCTTTGATGTCTGGATGTAATGTGACAGATGGCTATGGAACAATACTAGTAAGTATTTATCTTAAAGAAATAGTGTTATGCTTTCTGATTTTGTTTAATCAATTGACATATTTTACTAGCTTTTTATAGGTTACTAGAGTACGATTAAATACTGAGTGAGGTGTTTTAATGGTGAGTATATCAGAGGATAATGGAGAAGAAACTCCACTACAGGTTTTTTCATGGTCCCTTCCTAATTTATCAAATTATCCATTATGTCTATTCAATGTTGTTAGTTTCACACTCAAATTTTGAACACACAAAAATGGTTCTTGTTACAACAAGTTTGCTTGAATGGTGCCACCATATTTATTGGCAAGGTTGGAGTCGCAATTGCAATTTTTGTATTATTTGTCCTTTTGATAAGGTAAGTAAAAGTACCTTAAACTATTCTCTTAAAAATTATTTGTCTTTTTCACTTTCATGCATTTCATATATTGACAATGTTCTATTTCTTCAAGTACTTTACTGGACATACAGAAGATACTACAGCAACTAGTTTAAGGTGGTTGTTGAAATATTTGCAATTGCAGTGAGGCAGCATTTTATAATTTCAATGTAACTTTGTCATTTTATATTTGAATGGATAAATCTTTCTATAGCAACAAATATGAAAATTTACAAAATTGTGAAAAACTTAATGCCTTCTTTTCCCTTAATCATATTTTTTGATGCCTTATTTTCCCCTAATCATTTTTAACCTATAATATAATCCTTTTTCAAGATTATTTTGGGTTGTGGAGTCTTGGAGATTAGTGGATGATAGAGTTGCTTCTTTGGGCAATGGCTAAGTAGGCCTAGTTGAAGGGTTAGGGGGTGAAGGAAATGTTCACTATTTAGGTTGTGAAAGTCTGAGAATGATATCAACTTAGTAACTCTAAAAAGGGTATTTGAAAGTGTAAAAACTTTAATAGGTTGTTTGGGGGTTTTGGGAAAGAATTGTTGATTTTAGTGTTGGAAGGGCTACTAGGCAGGCCTAGAAAGGTTATAGAAGAGAAAGGGTTAAAGACGAGTGGATAGGAAGTTGTAACATGGAAAATGTACCATGTTGAGATGATCTAAGGTTTTAGGATCAAGGTGTGAATCCCAGTTGGAGTTTTGGTATGGTGGAGGCACTAGGTGGACTAGGGGGCCTATGCAAGTATTGGTGCTTGGAGAGATGGGAACAAAGAAAAGTGTAAGTAAACTCATGAGTATGGTTGTGGGAGTGACTTACAAAGTCAAAATACTCCATTTGATCTTTGAGTAGGATTGATTCCTTGACTTGATTCCAAGTTTCTTGTTGAATCCTCGAGTTGAATTAGTTTAATTAAGGTAACAACAGAGGCTCTGTATTATAGATGGACTACATACCTTTGAATCGACATTCTCGATAGTTGTTTTCTCCAAAGCATCATCACTCCTCCTCAAAAAAGTCTATACTTTCTCATTTTTTTCATGTTTCTTACACCTTAGGAACTCTCTTCTTCTCATCAACCATGTCATTGACATTCCCCATGCCATCTTATCACCCTACAATGAACTCATAACAATTTCTTTCCCATTCCTGTTAATAACATAAATATTTTCTCTGCCATCATACAAGGCCTTAACATCAACTTGTCATACTCTACCCAAGATTATGTGACATTCACTCAAGGGCATAACATCACATGGAATAGTATGACAATACAAACCAATACTGAAAGAAATATATGCTTGCTCTTTGATATTGACCCACTGATCATTATTCATTACATACACTCTATAAGGTGTACTATGTGTTATATTTTCTATATTCAACTTGCCAAGCATCTCATCTGAAACAATATTAGTAATGAAACCACTAGAAATAACAACATTCATACCTTACCCCTACATTTGCATTGTGTCCTAAATATGGATGACCTTTGAATGCACCATGCATCCTTATTTTCTTCAATGATGACCATTGTACCTTCTATCAAATCTCCTTGCAATTAGAAAACTCTGAACTCACCTTCAATTCAATCTATACATATACTTAAATAGAAAATAATTTCATGTAACTAGCTAAATTTTGTATCTAAATAATGTAGGGAGCCATGACAGGATTTTATGGATTCACAAACAATGATCTTGCAAGCCTTGTAAAGAAAGTTGCAATGCTTAGTCTTGTTGCTTATCTAGATCATATTAATTCTCCGCTATCAAGAACTGCAACAACAATCAACCTTGATCAGTTACTTTTTTTTAATTATTTGTTAACTAAATTTCTATACTTTAATTCACATGTGTACCAACTTTCTTTAATGCTTGCCATTTTCAATGATAGATATACTTGGTTCTAGGCATCTACGAATACAATACATCAACATAAGTTGCAGAATCATCTATTGAATATCAATACAAATTTATGAATACAATGCAATACAAATTTATGAATATCAATATTGCATTTTAAATTTTGTCTTTTATGCTGATTTAATAATTCTTTAAATCACATATGGGATATTCCACTTATTTTAGGGGAAGTAGTAGCTAGGGATCTGAGGCTAAAGATCTGTAGATTCTTCCAGGAGTTCAAAAGATGTTGATCTTTAATTATTGGTGAGCATATAATAAGTTTTGATATATATATATATATATATATATATATATATATATATATATATATATATATATATATATATATATATATATATATATATATATATATATATATATATATATATATATATATATATATTTCTAAATATTGAAGATATGAATTAATAGTATCCATTTGAAATACACATTCACTAGGAAGGTGTTGCAGATATAGTATTGGATTTGTACATCACATGGATGGACAATAGTGGTGTAGTGCAAGAAATATTCTTCCAAGATTTTGTGTTGCTAATTATATTTGTAGTTCTTATAGACATAATGCTTGTTAAATATATTAACTTCCTTGACCTTATAGCTTCATCTATTCCTTATTGTAGTCTAATGGATTCAATAAAATTATTGATGCTATCATGTAGGATATGGCCTCCTATATTAGTTTTCTTGTACTCATGTTATTGTCTGTGGTTCTCATAGAGCAGTTATGATTATAGTTGTGCAATATTTTATGTAACTCTACCACCTTAGTAATAGTGATCAAAATTCTATAAAATGTGCTTTTATCTTGCCAAACACCTAGAATTTCATGGGCAAAGTTTGGTTTTTTCACAATTCAAATTATTGAAGATTGAACTCATTTATTGTGAGAAATTCTTCTTTAGAAGGCTCTACCTTCCTCAATGGTTCAGGTGGATCTAGAGAACTTGAAAAATTTACAGTCTCTGAATCTCATAGTATAAATATCAGTGACTAGAGCTTGATGATATGATCCTAACGCAGTTTGAATCACATCGAAAGGAGATTATGGTGAAAAGTTATGATTGGTCAAAGTTTAGGTCAAACTGGTGAACTAGAGGTTGACTTAATAAAAAAAAGGTGAAATTTAATCATCTCAAAAGTAGTCAACATTGGATTTCAAATTATAGATCTCGATGATATCTTTCCAACAGTGTTTTTTCCATTGAAAATGGAGTTTGTATGTGGAAGATATGCTCATTTGAAGATAGTACTCATTTGAAGATAGTAAAAAGATTAAATCAAAATGATGACATCAGTAGGTATAGTCAATAGTTGGTAACACATGTCAGGATTTGAGCAAGCTAAAAGCTACCACATGGCATTTGGTTGGCAATCATATCTAGTTCGGTTGGTTTGTTTTTAACAAAATTTGGTTATGAGTCTTGAACTCATATCCTTCCAAAGGAAGCTTTCCCTCCACACCACTAGACCATCCACAAATCTTGCGATATAATCTGGCATTATTTTATTTATTGTGTGCCAAATCATTTGGTAAACCACAAAAATGGGAGTTAAGTGGTTTGAAAGCCCAACCTCCTCTTTACTAAAATCTTGTACAACCGCTGCACCATTTGCTAATATGTTATTTGATGTGCAGAATGTATTATTTAAAAAAGCTTAGCCGCCAACTTTTTAGAAATGGCTTAAAATTATAAAATTTAAAAAGAGTTAATAATTTTTTATTTGGTTATAAACTAAATAAGGAAATAAATTAGTATAAAAGGGGTGGTATTGTCCTTTAGAAGACAATTAGACTTGGGAGAAGAACTTCTTGTAGGAAATTAGTCCTTGGAAGGAAAATTTGTTGTGAGAGATTAATAGGAGGGAATTATTGAATTCTTAGGAAAGATTTTACAAGGTGTTATTCTACACCAAAAATTGTAAAAGAAAAAAGAGAGTGTGAAGGCTTGGAGCTTGGAATTTGTAAGAAAGCAATTTTTCTTGGTAGATTTAATAGAGCGGTCCCCCGATTGAGAAGTGGACCCAGAGATGTAGTCCTACCTGGACGAACTCTGTATCAAATTGTTTGTGTTTCTTCATTCTTTCTTATTCTCTCATCCATTATTGTTCTCTTTTATATGCATTAAACACATTATTTAATTAAGTTTTTAAAGCATAAATATTCTTGTAATTTGAATGGTTAAAACACATAGCCACACAATTACTGCCTAGATCGGGAATTAAATCTATAATTTGGATTAAGTTAAAAAAAATTAAATCCTAGTTTACAGATCAAGTTTGGTATTAGAGCCTATTTTTGCAGTGAAATTGTAGGTGGTGAATATTAACCAAGTTGAGGTTGAAGCAAGGAGAAGGCGAACTTGCAAAGTTCAATCCAGAGATTGGAAAGAGAAGAACTTTTTCATGAGTCATGGCATTTGAACAAAATCTTTCTGAGTTTGATGCAGAAGCCTTCCAAAGAGCTTTTTTGGAGTTGAAAGCTTTGGTGGACATTCTTCTTCAAGAAAAGCATGAACGATAGTTGAGAAAGGTGAACAAGGATATGAAGCAAGAAGAAGCTAAATCTTCATCAAAAGATGACAAAGGAAAAGGAGTAGGAGGTGGTAGTGACCCTCTTAAACCTCTATCCCCATCTTCTTCATCCTCTTCTTCTTCTTCTTCTAAGTTGTTTACTTCTTCTAAAAAGAAACATGTGAAGACAACTTTCTTAAAGCTTGATGTGAAATTTGATTTTCCCATATATAATGGCAAATTGGATGCAAAGAAACTAGATAACTAGCTTAAGCAGATTGAAGTGTACTGCAGGGTTCAAAATTTTTTGGATGATTCTTCTAGAATCCAGCTAGCTACTCTCAAAATGGGAGGTACTACATTAGTCTGGTGGGAGAGTAAGATCCAGGATGATCTTGCTACACATGGTAAAATCATTTCATCTTGGTATGAATTTACTTCTTCTTTGAAGAAACGGTTTTATCCTTTGGGTCATATGCAACAAGCCATTATGAATTGGCAAAATCTAAGGCAAGGTAAAGGACAGTCTATACAAGAGTATACACAAGTGTTTAGGAAGAAAGCATTAACTCTTGGAATTCCTCTTTACATGCAAGATACTTTATTAAAGTATATAGGTGGAATGCATTCATATTTGAAGCATACAATATTGATGTTTAGTTCTTCTAACTTTGATGAAGAATGTGTTCAAGAAACTCATATTGAAGCAAGTGGAGGAAATGCAAGTTTCATTTCTAAGAAGGATTTTTTTCCTCCTGATAGCATCAAGAAGGGAAAGAAAGCAACCATAGTGAAGAAAGAGGAAGGTGACAAGCCTACTTATTCACATTGTCAGAAGACAAGGCATGCAGAAGAAAAGTGTTGGAAATTGCATCCAGAGTTGAAACAAAAGTGGTTTAAGAAGGATCAAAAGGGAAAGAAAAAGTCTAAAGTTGTTGTTCAAGATCTTGGATCTGATTCTAGTGATAAGACAACAATATTGATTGTGGGTTTGAAAGGTAAAGCTTTTGTTGATTCTACCACTGATGTTTCATATGCTTCCACTTCAGAAAGTCATGTTGTTCCTGAAGATAGTAAAAGGTGTGAACTTTTTCATACAAGGGTGATTTCTAAGAACACTAAAATTGACACATTGATAGATACTGGGTCCCGAGTTAAATTGATTTTAGAAGAAGTGGTTAAATAGTTGGAATTGGAAACTAAGCCACGTAAGAGACCTTATCCATTAGGTTGGGTGTGCAATGATAACAAATTGTGAGTCACTAAGCAATGTAAGTTAAGATTTTTAGTAACATCTAAGTTCATAGATGACGTTGAATTTGATGTGGTTCCAATTGATATCTATGGGATTGTGTTGGGAAGCCCATACTTATATGATAGGAAAGCTATCTTCTACAGTGAACATAATAGGTATCATTTGTTTAAGGATGGAATTAAATACATTATAAGAGCTCATCACATGAAGAATGTAGGATCAATTGTAAATAGGAGACATTTGAAAATGATTGTAAATGCAAGCAATAAATAGACCCTCATGTCTATAGTAGCTAGTGAGGATCAGGTGCAAGCAAAATCAAGTCTTTAGCCAGTGATGGTAAAAGAGGGTTTGGATGATTCCTTTTCTAATGATGTTCCTGTGCAAGGGATCCAGAGAGTTGATACTCTTTCTATTTCATCAGTTTATTCAGTGTTGTTGCTTCTTTTTCTAGTATTTGGTACTATGTGGATATTGAATGTAACAATGGATACTAGTGAATGTATGGTTGAATGTATCAACAATGTTATTTCATTCTTCACTATGTTTGTGTTGAGCCAGATGTTCAGAATTCCAGTAGGGTGTACAGATGATACTGGACAAGTGAGGTGAATATGCCCTCACTTTCATTCTATGTAAAAATAGACTTTTGGAGGCCCAAAAGCTTCTCGGTGGGGAGGAATGATCTAGGTGGATCTAGAGAACTTGAAAATGTTACGGTGTCAAAATCTCACAGTATCAACATCAGTGACTAGAGCTTGATGATATGATCCTGATGTAGTTTGAATTGCATCAAAAGGAGATTATGGTGAAAAGTTATGATTGGTCAAAGGTTAGGTCAAACTAGTGAACTAGAGGTTGACTTAATTAAAAAAAGGTGAAATTTAATCATCTCAAAAGTAGTCAACAGTAGATTTCAAATTATAGATCTCATTGATATCTTTCCAATAGAATTCGTTTCATTGAAAATGAAGTTTGTATGTGGAAGATATGCTCATTTGAAGATAGTAAAAAGATTCAATCAAAATGATGACATCACTAGGTACAGTCAACAGTTGGATTCATATGTACTAGTAATGAGTTAACACATGTCAGGATTTGAGCAAACTAAAAGTTGCCACATGGCATCTAGTTGGCAATCTTATCCAGCTCGGCTGGTTTGCTTTTAACAAAATTTAGTTATGAGTCTCAAACTCATATCCTTCCAAAGGCAGCTTTCCCTCCACAACACTAGACCATCCGCAAATCTTGGGATATAAACTGGCATTATTTTATTTATTGTGTGTTGAATCATTTGGTAAACCACAAAAATGGGAGTCAAGTGGTTTGAACACCCAACCTCCTCTTTACTAAAACTTTGCGCAACCGCTGCACCATTTGCTAATATGTTATTTGATGTGCGGAATGTATTATTTAAAGAAGCTTAGCCACCAACTTTTTAGAAACGGCTTAAAATTATAAAAGCTAAAAAGAGTTATTAATTTTCTATTTGGTTATAAACTAAATAAGGAAATAAATTAGTATAAAGGGGTGGTATTGTCCTTTAGAAAACAATAGACTTGGGAGAAGAACTTCTTGTGGGAAATTAGTCCTTGGAAGAAAAAATTGTTGTGAGAGATTAATAGGAGAGATTTTACAAGGTGTTATTCTACACCAAAAATTGTAAAAGAAGAAAGAGATTGTGAAGGCTTGGAGCTTGGAATTTGTAAGATAGAAATTTTGCTTCGCAGATTTAATAGAGTGGTCCCCCGATTGAGAAGTGGACCCAGAGATGTAGTCCTACCCGGATGAACTCTGTATCAAATTGTTTGTGTTTCTTTATTCTCTTTCTTATTCTCTCATCCATTATTGTTCTATTTTATATGCATTAAACACATTATTTAATTAAGTGTTTTAAGCATAAATATTCTTGTAATTTCAATGGTTAAAACACATAGCCACGCAATTACTGCCTGGATCAAGAATTAAATCTGTAATTTGGATTAAGTTAAAAAAATTGTAAATCCTAGTTTATAGATTACTCAATAGAAAAAACACCAAAACTCCCTAATTCTATATTAATATGATTCATCTTTGCAAATAGTGGGTCACCCCATGACTGTATGCAACTAGAGTCATGACCATTGTTGTCCTTAGCAATGAAAGGAAAATTTGATAGATTGCTTGTGCTTTTCCTTCTTGGCCTTTCTACTTGTAACTCAATAATTCTTTTACCTTTCCCTCGCCTCAAATAATCCATGCATTTTTCAACAATGGAGAGTTTTGTTAGTTGATCTAGCATACAGGACTCTAAAAGCCTAAACCAGTCACAGGTTTTACACCAGTCTAATCCTATGTGTTGTTAACTTTGAAAATAAAAAGTAATAGAAACATGAAAAATTACAATCTTAAACTAATAAATGTTTCTACATCCACCTAAATCAAAGATCACACTCAAACTATTTGTTGTTGTCTTGATTGTACCCACGGGAAATGGCTTCCAAATTTGTAGACAATTAAACTTTTATTGCTCAAAACTGTTTCAAATTTGAGTCATTACATATCAATATTGGTCTCCCTTTTCCACTCACATGGATATCTATGAAATAGACTCTAACTCTTCTTAAGATAGACTAACTACTTCCTAACTATCTCTGTACTAGTCTAAACATATTGTTACCAACTAAAACAAGTAATTTGTTGTCAAGTTGACAACAAAAGTTGTCAAATCAACAATAGACCATTTCAAGCCATCTAAAAAACCTTCTAAAAGGTTTAAGGACAACCTTTAAAACCAAACTAACTCAAAAACCCTTACTACTAACCCCTACTAACTCTAATTAAGCCTTTTTAGGCTCATATGGCCAATATAGGCATTTTACAACTTATTGCACTCTTAGTGCTTTTAACACCACTTAGAGGCTTTAATAGCCTTATTACATGATTTAAAACCATTATTGATCATTTCCAAATCCCCTGGCCTAGGAGCAAACCATAATCCTTTCCTAGTGACCCCTACGTACCTTAGCATTGCCATTAGGCTTACATTTAGGATTGTAATTACAATAAGATCAATTTATGATCAAAAAAGTATTAATGACCATGAGAATTCTCATTACAAGTTTTAATGACCTTAGAAGGCCATTTTTCTTTAATTCCACCTAAGGATCCATCAGTGATCCTAGTGCTCTTCATAACTCCTGCTTGTGACCTTGGTGCTCCTGCATCAATTCTACATGTTCTTAGGATTTAATCCTTTTTATTGCCCTTATGAACAACTAAAACTTTCTAAGAATGGCAGCAAAAAAATTTCTTACAATTCATGATGTTTCTGCTATATCTAATACTTAGTTAATTTAAGCATTATACACTAATAACTGACTGACTTCTAGAAAATAGTGTGAAATGTGTATAGTCAATTCCTTTGCTTATAATATTTTAAATACTGCTAGTTATACCCATTTAAAGTATTTTAACACTTTATTTTTATCAACTCTTCTCTATTAAAGTATAATACTTGTGTAGTTTCCTTGTTCTACTTTTTATCTTTTTGTGAATACTAATGCAATTTCTTTCATTTAAATTTGAACTGAAGAATGTAGCCTAGATTTCAACTTTATTAATGTAATCAACATTTCATAACTTTTGGAACTTTGAATATGTTTATTTTGGATGGGCAGGAGCTTGGTTGATGCATTGCCACCTTGTAACTTGGGGATTAGTGATGGTATTTCTTGTAGAGAATGGGCCAAGTAGAATGACAAGCATAGAACCTCCTCCTCTAGATTTGTCTAGATGATGATATGATTCTAAAATAATCTCCACTCTAAGTCATATATATTCTTCTCATTTTCAAATGTCATTTGATGTGATTTATAGTAAATCGGATTCTCACAGTTGATGCCCTGAGAAAAAAATACTATGAACAAATTGAGATCTTTTAATTTGATTTAAATAACTAGTGCTAATCTTAAATGATATTGGGATGATGAAGATTGATGAAATCTTACAAATACTATATGGTTGGTTTGACTATAGAATGTTTTTTAAGCTCATTACTAGGATGACATGAACTATGCAAAGAAATAGATAAGTCTCTTCAAACAACTCCAAAAAGAGTCCAAATATATTTGGATGCTATTAGAATTAATTTTAATTTATGTTGTTCTTTTTCTACTGAAAAGCCTTGCAAGTTTTAATAACAAGAACTGTCTTCCTCTAGGCCCAAGTGGTCTTCCCCTAATTGGGAACTTTCATATTCGTCTTGACAGTAAAAGGCCAATTCACCATATCTTAGCTTCTCTTGCTAAAAATTATGGGCCAGTCATGCATGTCAAATTTGGTAGCCACCTTGTTTTGATAATAAGCACTACAGAGTTAGCAAGAGATTGTTTCATAGTGAATGACAAGGCTTTGGGGTTGAAGCCTCGACTTTCACAAGGGAAGCATTTGGGGTACAGTTATTCAATGGTTTATTGGGCTACATATGGCCCCTTTTGGAGAATTTCTCAAAGGATTTGTGTTCTTGAGCTTCTCTCTCCCAAGAGAATCTAGTCTTTTGCTCCCAAGAGATCTCAACAACTTCGTAAAGGAGTCAATTTTGTGTTTGAGCAGACTCGGCTGTAGAATAGTGTTAACATGAAGAGGTTCTTCTCCTTCTTAAACTTCAAGATGCTCATGTCTATGATCATTAATGAGAAGTATTTTGGAGAGGAGTTGGGGGTCTTAGAGGATATTATTTCCAAGGAAATTAAGGAGTCTTTTGTGTATCATGGGTGTGTTAATATTGGGGATTATATTCCCTAGTTGAAGTGGCTTGATTTGCAAGGGTGTGAGAGGGAAATGGTCAAGATACAATCACATTTGGACTTGTATATGTAGACAATATCAAAGAACCTCATCCATCTATAGCCACTTGTAGTGCCATCAATATAGGTCCGTGAAATCTCATCTCAAGGTAGTGGTAGACCCACCAAAGACCTGAAGATAAATATCCAAACTAATCGTTGACCAAGTTGTTGTCAGTGATTACTTTGGATATTTATCTTCCACTAATTTTTTTTAATCAAATCATCTTGGTAAAAATTTCAACCAATCTTAGTTGACATTTCCACCAAAGTTTGGTCAAAATTTTGACCCATGCATTGGTCATGGGTTTTGCATGTTGGTAGATCAAGGGATATCATTGGTCAAAATTTCAATGAAACTTTGGTGGAAATATTGACCAATTCATTGGTCGTGGGTTTGGCATGTTGATCAATCAAGGGCCAGCATTGGTCAAACTTTCAACCAATGTTTGATGGAAATTTCAACCAAGATTGGTCAAAATTTTGACCAATTGTCCTCACAACAACAGAAGTCATTTTCAACCAAATGATTGGTCAAACTTCTAACACATACAAGCGTTGGTCAAAATTTCGATGACAAAAATAATAATACAACAATTGGTCAAAAATTTGACCAACATGGGTCAAAATTTTGATCAATTTTCATTGAAAAATGAGTTAAAATGTACTAGTGGAGGGGCATCAAACACCATCCACCATCTGTCCCAAAAGTTACTTTTAATACCTTCATGAATGCACCAATGAATGGGAAACCTTTAAGCTATAGTTCTCAATGTGTTTTGTTCTTCAGGAATGTTAAACAAAGCACATATGTCATCTTTAATAATCTGCTTATTTTTTACATCTTTATATGATAATTTATTAAAGCATAATATTTTTTTTGTTCTTATCTTTTATTATTCCATAGATTCAGTTGACCACTAACATATGCTACTTGACCCACAATGGTCTCAAGGGATTGTGTCAATAATTCCCTACCAAGATTATTATGAAGTGAACCCTTCAACTTCATAATAATTATTTCTAACTTTTTTTTCTCTCTTTCAATTTCATTCAAAAAGAATATTGGGTTCCTAGAGTAGGTCTTTCAATTGGTGGAGGTCATGGAAGTGGTTGTTCTTCATTTTGAGGGTTTTTGGGTTGATCTTGTGGAGGATTTGGTGGATTAGGTGGTTTATTATTCACAGATCAATTAGGTGGTGGATTCTCTACATTACCTAACAATTAAACAAATACTATTCTTTAAAAACTAAACAAACCCCAATCAAAATTTAAAAACATTAAAAAACACAAAATTTAACAAAAACAAGAGTTAAAATTGATAGGTCTCTTTAAGTGGTTTGGGATTTTTGACATCATGGAGTCATATCTCATGCAAATTGAGGTTCAAAATGGGCAATAATAGGGCATACACACTCCTTGGAAGAGAGATAAAATGCCAAAGCCATGGAAAGAAAATGAAGAGAAATAAGAAATGGCTCTAGGGTTTTTTTTTTATAAAACTTTTCAACAACGTGATTGTGCTACTTAATTTATTATTTTCAAATAGCATGATCGCGCTACAAATTTCACGATCCATAGGCCCATGTTGCCCAAACCATATTATGATCACACTATACCTCAGATTAGAGAGAAAAAAAATGGCATCTTTTTTGTCCACAACTTTGTGCACTTACCTTGAGGCAAACTCCCCATAAAACAACAAAAACCCTTATTTGTTGCAGGCTTTGGATATCGAATTGACAAACAGGTTGGAGATCAGATTACCCTTTTCACCATTTAGCATAACTGCAAAAACATAATCAACATCAAACACCTTCCATCAAGGGTGAACTTCACCCCTGAAGCATTATTTCACCCTTGAAGCATTAGTTTGCCTTTGATAGATCGTCAAAAGATTTTTAGGTTTTGTCTGTTGTGCAATTTTAGACCAGGATCCGAATATTTCCCCTCCTTTTATCAATACAACAAGCAGAAAATAGACTTCAAAGGTGTGTTTCTTTACATTCTTTGTCCTTTCAATATGCTTACTTAGATTTACTACCTTACACACATATGGAAAACACATAAGGAATTGGATTTTTTTTACCCTGTTCTTCCTAGATTTGTTTAGCACTAATCTTTCAAAGACCTATTTCTTTAGAAATGGGAATGAAGGAATTGTTTTTCTTATTTTTCCTCCCTCTATATGCATATATATGCATAGGTTAATAGTTATGTGATGAACTTAGGGTTTTACTCTTGATTCACATTTCCTACCACACAACCACATGTTGCTCTTTGTGGTGGGGATCCTGGTGAAAATATTGCTTGGATGGTAGTTCGATGGCATAGTAAAGATTAGTCATTAGTTTCTCATTTGGCTTACCACATTGTGGGTGAGTGGGCTATCTATTCTTAATGTGGGTTACTAGTTGTTTTGCTAGTGTATTGCTAATGGTTTTTTATTGACCTTGTCATATTTGATCGTTTTAGTCTTGATCTTAGCAAGAACCAACACCCTTGTTTTCTTTTCTTTTTTGTTGTTAGTTTTGATGCACATAAACAACACTCTTATTTTTTGTTGAAATATAATTTAAAATTTATATGTATGTATGCATGTAGATGTATGCGTGTGTGTGTGTGTGTGTGTGTGTGTGTGTGTGTGTCTATATATGTACGTATGTCTGCATTTCCCATTAAAGTTATTTTTTTCTAATGAAAAATAAATATTATTTTAAAACTTAAGACTTATTATATTCTCTAGGAAAAAATTATTTACAATAATAGTCATCTCTCTTAACTCTTAAATTTGTCATCAAAAAATATATATTTAAACAAAATAAATATATAATCAATAAAGTTTGATAAATTTTTAATTTTTAATAAAATATTTTTAAAAAGAATTATTTAGAAAAATAAAGAATAATAATTGAAGGTGGCAACAATTATCTTATCCTTGACCTCTTAAATAAAATAAAACGAAACAATGAAATTAATTCCCTCAAAGATACAATGAATTTGATTAGACAAATAGACAAACAACTAGAATTCATTACAACCACCACTATCCTATCTGTCTGGCCCTTAATATAATAATCAAACTTCAAGAAGATATCTTTAAATAATTCAAGAACTTCAACATCATATGATATTAATAAAAGCAAATAATAGTAAAGGAGACCCCTCTCAATCAATCTGCACAGCATTGGGCATTACCGTATACTGTGCAATTGATTTGCTTATTCTACAAACCATCGCTACTCAAACATTACACTTAAACATATTTCAATTATTTAATTACACCAGTCAAATTTACAGAGAATTTGTGAAACTGGGTAATCATCTAACACAATAAGATCGTCATATAGCTCCTCTGACATAATGGCCACGTCATCAATAACATCAATCTGTTTATTATTATATTTTGAATGCCCATCCTCATCCACTCTTTCTCTCAGTTGTTGAACCTCGTTTGTTAGCCTCCTTACCTGCACATGGGGTCACCATATCATTATTATCCTAGACTTTCTTGTCCACAAATATATTTTTCTGATATTTGTTGTAAAATATTAATAAATTTTCATCATTCTAAATAATTGATAAGTAGGAGATAATTTCCATAGCAAGTTGCCGATCTTTCAATAGCTTCTGTTAAGTTCACCAACAAAACATAGATAGTTTACAAGTTTATTTTACTTTGGAACTTAGTATAAATTTATTGTAGATTACTAATTTTAAATGTTATTTTAAATAATTTTGTTAGAAAAATTATCAATAGATATTTTCAGTGTTTAAATTAGACTTAAGTTTAAACAGTACATTGTAAGTTTAAATAAAGCATAAAGTAATTTCAGATGAGTTAAAGCTTAATGTGTTGTTTAAGTCAAAATTGAAATTAAAAAGTTGTATGATTAATGCTTTAAAATAGTTCAATTATTCAAATAATCTAATTCTCTACAAACTTACATGATAGAAATATAAGTCATTTTTGATATATAAGAATCATATAAAAAGTAACCAGTGAACATGAACATTTCACTGTACGAAATTAGTAAAAGATAATTTTGGACTCAGTTGCATAAACTTGCTCTTGAAAGACTACATCCATGAAATAAAGGAAAATTAAAGCAAAATGATGCCGAATTCTAACTGATGTACTATTGCATCATATAAAAAGCATGAGTTTTCTAATGTATTTAGACTCTTTTGCATATATTTACATCAAAGAGTGTTCTCTCACAAATTCCATTCATGGCAGCCCTTAAACATCAGATGCTGAGGAGCAAATTAAGCTTGGAAACAAGTATCGTTAGTGAAGTGTGATGTTTAAGCGGACAACTCACTCAGTAATCTACCATAAAGAAAAAGAAAAGGCAATAAATCAACATACAATTGAATTAAAAAACTGAATTGCATCACATAAAAAGTACAAGTTTTCTAGACACTATGAAGTTATAGAAAACTTATTTAGATTCAATTGTATATTTTTGCATCAAATTTTATTCTTCCTTGAATCATGTTTAATATCTATCACAAAAGAAAAAGAATAAAAAAATCTATTGCAAACTAAACACTTTAAATCCACTAATACCAACATTTTCCATACACTACTTTGAACTTCTAACTTGGAATGCATACAAGATTTTACTGGAAATATTGAAGTCAGATAATCTTCCTCTTGAATCATGTTCACTAATTTATTCAGCATGGAAGGGAAGATAGAAAAGATAGAAGACCTCAGATTCTAACTTGTGTTTTTGAGATACAACTGCATCATATCTGTGTCTAAGAAGATGATAATCCATTTCCAACTGTTGGGCCTTCCATCTTGAACGCTTGTTCTGATACCACACAGCGACTTGTCTTGGAGTGAGACCCACCTCTAAAGCAAGCTCATTCTTCTTCTCTGCCTCAAGCTTTCTCTCCATCTCAAAGCTTTTTTCCAAGCATTTCACCTGCTCCAAGCTTAGCCTCCTCTTCTTCTCTCTCCTCTCCACTCCATTATCACCCACAATTCGGTACTCCACTTCACTGAATGCTTGCATGACTACTTCTCTCCTCAATCAAATGCCTCCACTGAGAGACAATTTATAGTAGGCAAAATGTGAGATATTTCTTCTAAGATAAATACAAATTGAAATTTGTGTTAAGAAGAAATGTGAGATATTTTTGAGTGATGTCTAAGAGAAATAGAAATACATGTTTTTTTTTTGTGATTTTAACATTAATATTCCGTTCAGAAATGAATAGTACAAGTTGCTCCAATTTTAATAATAATGTATCTTTTTAACATTCACTCGCTTAACAATTAGTTTTATAGGAATTCTAAAATGTTCATTAAATTTTTATTGATAGTCAATCAGTTTTCTAGGTTTTCTAAGATGGTTTAAACATTACAAATTAAGACATAATTTCTAGGTTCAAAGTGTTAAATAGTCAAAATTGACTTATTTTTTCTAAGTTTAATTTTTTTCTTAGAATGTGATGTTTAAGAAAGACTCTTTTTTATTTTCATAATTAGTCATTGTGTGCACTATTACTACCATACACTTATTATATCTTTAAAAATCCACAACACTTATGAAATGACCACTTTTTGATCCTTAGGCCCTTAATGACCTATACAAAAAAATTCAGTAATATCAAAAAAGTTTTTTTTTTTTTTAATTTCCATTCAAAATAACCCACAACAATTGTCAGAATCCCATATAATTTAAACACTATATAAGTATGCAAAGTTACCATAAATGCTAGTGGTATGCTTCTTCTTAGGGTCGTAATATGAATAGGAAATTAGGAATATGTTTTCTATTTTCCATTTGGTGCATCAATTGGAATAGGGAATAGGAATAGGTATTCCCATTTTGCCTCTAAAATGAGCGTATTTCCATTCCAAAAAACAGTTGTTATCGGAATAACCATTCTTATTCCCAATATACATTCATATTCTCAATTCATATGCCTATGAATTAGATTCAATCCATGTGATGAAAAGCGGGGTTGGCCACTGGGAAATTAGGGTATTTGGTGGGACCCACATGTCCACGTGAGTTGCATGTGCACGTGACGACGACAAAAAGCTTGCATAGGAGTAGCGTATTTATTTGCGTTGACGGGGATCAATGGATAAGAGCTACCGCATTCCTAACAATTTTCATTTGGAATTTTTTTATTTTTTAATATTGGGACGGATCGAAATTCAAGAGTCTACGTAGCCATATTTTAATTTTCTAGGTGTTGGGTTCATTAAAATTTTATATAGAAGAAATGTCATAGATCCCTTGGAATTAATGTTTGTGTACCAAACGTTATCACTTTAGATATATTTCATTCTTTCTAATACACAATATATAGCCCTTTTTCTAAATAAATAATGTTCTTTTTATGCATAAGTATGATAGAGAGATTATCTAATTTTTAATAGTTATTAAGTTGATATTAAGAAATAATTTGATCTTATGACATATATAATTTCTTTTTTCAGTTGTTATTTTTTGAGATTTTTTAAATGATTATTTTATTATAATTAAATATGAATAAATAATATTTCTTAGTCTATTTAATTAAAAAATAAAAATTATTATATTTATATCATTAACTAATTATAATTTAATTTATTCACATAAAATTATATTTATGAAATATCAATTAGTTCATAGTTGAAGTGCGAAAGATTGTAACTAGTATTTTTATATTTAAATATAATAAAAGGTTTCATATGGTTCTTGAAATTAAATGATTATGGGACAATGTGAAATTTTATACTTTATTTTTTTTTTTTTAAATTACATTTCTAATAGGAAAATAACTTAAAATGAAATGTTCTTCATTTCAATTTTATAGTTGTCGCATATTTATGATAGAGAATTTTTTGTACTTATGTCAATTTTTATTTATTTATTGAATATCTTGATGCAATTACATAATGACAATTGTCACACTCTTTTGCTATGTTTTGTTCATGACAACACGGGCATCTTTATATATTTATACTTATCTCATCTCTATTTATGAAAAATCCTATTGCATTCAGTTATCTATCTATTTTAGAGTTTGTCTCCATACAAGTGTGTTTTGCCTCGACATTATCTTTTGTGTGTTTTGCTTCAAATTTATCTTTTTTTCCTCTTAAGTTTAGTTCAATTCCAATCGAAATTGATTTGTTTTTATCTTCAATACATGGGATTGGACATAGAACTTAATTATTCAGATTCAAAGAATAAAATTATAATACTTTCACATCCCATTTCACTAGTCACTATGAGTTGAATTAGCACTTGCTTTTGTAACTTAAGGTCTTATGCCCTACTATTTAAAGATATTAAATGTGTCAACAATACAAAGATGTATATAATTGAAAAAGAAGCATTCTAAGAATATCTTTTCTAGAGCTGAAAAATAATACATTGCATCATAATCAAATATGCAACTAACATGCTTGTGAATATTGTTTTTTATTATTTTCTTACAATTGTAAAGATGGTCCATGTAACCATGGGTAATGATGCATTCATTAGTGCCCTCCCAACCATAAAAGATAAATGCCTATTGTCTCTCTAAGTACTTCTTTAAAGGAGTTTTGTAGATTGTTTATGTATTTCAATAGAGGAAGATTTAAAATCCTCCTTTATATCTATTGGTGGCGCTCCTTAACCAAGGATCACCACTCTTCCAAGTTGGCCCAATCAATTATATAAATGTCTCATATAATTATTTTATATAAAATTATATTAATATATAACTAATACTATAATCATCGCCATATAGCTAATATATAAATATATATCATACAATTCATTTTCCATATAATTATATTATAATATAATTACCATATAATTATATTATAATATAATTACCATATAATCACAACCTTTATGTTATCTATGTCAATTTGAAGAAATATGACCATAGCTACAATTAGTATTAACACTCTCTTTTAGCTATAAGGAGGAATCCTTTTTTATTTTTGAGTTATATAGTGATATCCACAATGGCTACTCCTAGAAGGTGGGTCCATCATGGTTACTCCCATGAATGGAAATGTGGTGCAGGGGCACCTTGAGAAATAGGACCCTCACTAATAGCAATTTTGTTGTGGTGTGCTCTAAGAGAGCTTTGTAACTAGAATAAAGGTCTAAGGACCTAGTTGTGTGTTTTGGCAATATTGGTTAGGGGATAGGAAGTCATAAGTGTCCTAGGAGAGGCCTTCGAATTTGTAAGGTACTCCTTGCCATGAAGTCCCAGGAAAGGTCTCTAGCTTGGGAAAGAGTCTCTAGCCTTGGAAAGCTAAGAGTTAGCCAATTTGGCAAGAAAAAGATGTAAAAAAGATGTTCAAAAAAAATTGCAAGGTACAAAAGTTGCAACTTTGCAAATATTGTTGAACAACTTTGCACAACCCCTTCCAAACATGGTGGAGACTAATGACAACCCTAGTTGTGATGGGAAAAGACCTAAGAGGTAGTATATAAGCTTGCAAAACCCTAATGTTGCCAGTATGTAGGTGTCAGTGTACAGATAATGTGTTGTAGTGTGGATTTTGAATGTAAAAAGATAAAACGGAGAGCAATGAAAGCTTTTGTGTGCTGATTTGATTGTTGTAACATCTCGGCATTGTAATTTGGGTTGTTTAGAGTTTTTCTTTTTTTAGTAAGGTGGTTGTGTGTGTGTTTCTATTCTTGTTTGCAAATCTTTTTGTTTTTGCCAGTTCACTATCTTGAACTGGACATTTGGCATTAAAGAACATGTAACTCACTATCCCACCATAGAAAAAATATGACCTCTTGGGGATAGTGAGTGTACTCTATGTACTTCTTGCTTGCAGAAGGAAGGGCCCTCAAAAGCCATGGAAGCATTTTTAAGCTCTTGCCCTAGGTGAGCCAGTGCATGCCCAGCTAGGTAAGATTAAGATTACACAGCTTATGGACATAGGGTTGTGAAGATCAACAACAAAACAAGTATGGAGTAGGAAGGGGAGTGAGTTAAGACTTCTTGGGAAGAAGAAGAGTTTGGTGGAAATCTTGCAAGGCACAAAACCAGTCCATACAGAAGACATGCCTAAGAAAGCTCAAGAAACCCTTTAAAAACCCTCAATTTGTACAGAGGCGATGTACGACCTTTTTGAGACCCAAAACCTAGAAAATCTTAGAGTGTTAGTGAAATGAATATGAGTATCTAAAGGAAGTTTTTGTTGGCTAGTGGAAGAAATGTGAGTAAATCCTTGATTTATTGGAACAAGAGGGCTAATTGGGGTTCTTTTCTAGTAGCCCTATTTTGGTGGAAAAGTGTGGAATCGGTAAGGAAGATAAATGCCTTGAGTTACCTTGGGCAATGAAAGAAGTGTGTTGAGAGGTCTTACATCATCTCCATGACCCTACAAGATGTGTGTAAAGATTAGCCAAGAAAGACCTAGACCAGTTTAGGAAACTAGCAAGTGGCAAGAAGAGGATTTTGTTCAAGATAGAAGAGCAGGGTTTAGGATTAGGGGATCTCTGCATAAGAGAGATTCTATAGATCCATTTGGTGTACTTGGAAGTCACCTTAGGTCTCAGTGGAAGACCAGAAGCATGAACTAGTGATTAGTTCATCCCCTCTCCCTATCAAAATACAAATAAACACAAGTGTTATCATAGAATCACTTAATATGATATTACCATCTCATCATGAAATTCACCATGGCTACTCCTAGAGGGTGAATAAGCACAAGTTCTAAGTCATGGAGTCTCTCATATGATAGATCCACTAGAACTACTCTTAGAGGGTGTACCAATCATGACTACATGCTCGTAGAAATGTGAATGAGTATAAGTGCTCATCATGTAATCACTTAATGTAACATCAATATTGATGCAATGCTAGGTAAAATTGCTTCCTTTAGTCCTAACTTTCTTTAGGATTGGCTTAGGCTTTCTCTCAGCATATTAGGATTCTTTCCATGGCCTAATACCATAGAGGATCTCTATCCTATCCTCTCACCACTCTCTACCTAGATACACCAATGGTTATATTCATGCTTTGTCCAATACCTTCTTCAAGCTCACTTGTTGACCTTATCCACTAGCCTTTTCTGACCATTTTCCTACTCCTTGTAGAGTTTGGGGCTCTTACAAGTGATGTAAGACTTCCCTTGGACTTCTAGACATCAATCTTACAAATCATCATCAAGTTCTTTACTTCTAAGCCAAAATTGCCACAAATAGGGCTACTAGAATTAGCCCTCCAACTTGACTTTTTGAGCTTTGTTCTTAATTTCCCCAAGGATGTGGCAAATAAACCTTATATTCGAGTACCCTTTTGGAAAATCTCAAATATTTTGTAGGTCTCAGGTCTCCAAGATTCCCATAAACCCAAAAGCAACTGTTTAGCCTATATTTAAGGGTTTTACAATAAGGATGTCAGGTATGTCTAGGGCGTGACTTTTTCCTCTACAAAACTTGCCATGAAACCTTTTCTTCTGGTAGGTTTTGACATTTCTCACCCCTCCTCATTCTAAAACACTTGTTTTTAAGTATCAAACACATTTAAACCCCAAATCTCTCTTCCAATGTTGTGATCACCTAACCAAGTATAGCAGACTTGCTTAGGGCATCACTTTTAAAAATATTGTCATGCTTTCGAGGGCCCCAAAACTTATATACAATATGTACATAGGCACTAATCCTATGTCCCCTAAAGCTATGAAGAAATCACAGTAGAGACTCATGGGGGAGCCATTATTTGCCCAAGTAGTCAAAACTAAACATCACACAAGATACTTGGAAAAGAATTCCAAAACCTACTTAGATGAGCACTTAAAAACTTGCAACTTTAATAGGAAAGTACTATAATGAAACAAGAAACACAAATCCAACACTAGATTAAATGATTCAATCCATTTTTCCATACTAGCAGTCCAAATTCCAAAAACTACCTAAAACTGAACTGAAAAATCATGTATTCAATTGCACATGATTGCTCAATACAACTCCCAAACCTTGGGATGTGTCTAGATGATGATTTTATACCTTCCAAAAGAGGTTCCAAGTAGTTGGAATAGCCACCAACCTCTTCTTTTTTATTTGCAACTTTTTGCCAAAAAGTTGTCAAGCAACTTTTCAAAAAGTTGCACAACCTTGATAACTTTTTGCATCTTTGAGCAACTTTTCCCTCCTTTACTTGGAAACTTCCAAACATGTATAGGTTGACCCATAAATTATATCTAGGCATTATTTATCTCCTAGGACATCAATATGCATGATCTAGGCCAGTTTTTCCTTCTTGACAACTTTTCCCAATCGTAGCCCAAATTGACATCTTTTAACATCTACTCTCTTTCTAACTCCCAAATGAAATGTTAGGAGTTCAAATCCATGACAAAGGATGAAAAAAAATCATGGAGGATGTGGTGGGTTTAAACCACACTTTCCCCATACTTCTAAGGTGTTAACCCTATGCCTCCCTAACACAAGATGCACTCACAAACACACCAAAACCATCTACCTAGGAACAATTGCGATCCACAACAATGACCTTGAAAAGGTCCAAAATAACTCCCAACCATGACTTGTCTAGAATTATTACATGCCAAACAACTATTCCAACTAGAGAACAAAAATCAGGATTTGGTTAGTTGCCCCTGCAACAATTATCTTATCATGACGTTCATTGTAGCTACTCCCAAAGGGTGAATAAACAAAAATTCTAAGTCATGGAGCTCTCACAAGAAATTTACCATGGCTACGTCCAAAGGGTAAATTCTCCATAGATACTCCCAAAGGGTGGAACAAGTGCTTTTGCATCAAAATTCTTTCTCTTAGAGAAGAATGCATTAACAAGGGCTTGCACCTCAAACTTCTCCCTCACTAAGAAGAATCAATTAACAAGGGCTTGCACCTTAAACTTCTCCCTCACAAAGAATAATGTATTAACAAGGGCTTGCACCTCAAAATTATCCTTCATAGAGAAGAATGCATTTAGTGCTTCTCACGAAGTTATTGATGTTGAGACTCCCTCTCAGCAAGGGCTCCATTCTCCATAATTTTAAACTTGTCTTAAAAATGCACAAACTTCATTCTAGTAAGGGGATTGGTGATAATATTAGTCATCTAATCATCAATGCTAATGTTCCTTTAATGAATAACATTCCTTAACATCATTTCTCTAATATAATTATATTTGATGTCCACATTATTCGACCTATCATGAAATACAAGGTTGGAGTCTACATCGCTCTTGGTGAATCCCAAGCTCACTAAATGTCCATCTATCCAAGAACATCACAATCTAGGTGTCAACATAAAGGCCCTCCAATATACATACATGGGACTCCATCCCCTGAATCAAAGTTTTCTAACTACCACAATTTCTAAAAAATGAAATCAATCATCATATCTCATTCATGCAACTCATATCTCGTGATAGAACTAGACAAGCCATGGTCCAAATGGATATATACCTAATCACTAGAGAAACTATCTTGAAATGTTACTCCCTTTAAACCAATATGAGAAAGATCCTTAGATGATGATGCAAGAGAATCATGGGTGTAAGGCCAATCTCACAAGACCCAAAGATATTATCTGGTTTGTCTTGTCAATAAGGTTTATCTCAATACACAGTTGTTATTTTTGGAAGCTAATATATTTAAGTAAATTGGTTGTTGGTGTAGGGCCCATTTGCCGTTGCACCAAAAGCCATGACTGTTAGTGAACATGGAACACCACATAATTAACCACCTGTGGGCAGGGGAGCACGTCGAATCACCCAACAATTGGAGCTTAAAATGTTCTAATTTCTTCCATTTAGGTTAATTTTGATTTTTAATCCTCTTAGTAAAGTTTCATTGCAAGATCAAGTCTAGTTTTGAATATATTGATTTTTTTCTATTGGCAGCAGGGTACAAAAACTTTGGACTTAGTTTTGAATGGCTTAGAGGCTCTAGAATGGGGACAAACCTTATATAAGTAAGCTCACATAAATTGTTACAATATATAGTCCATCGATATAACTGAGAGGGGGGGGGAGGTGAATTAATTATCTAACTATTATGACAATTATCAATCCTAAAAAAACTTAACCATATGAGTAATATAAACTGAAACCACAACAAGATATTGATACACAATAACACCAAATATGTTAACTAGGGAAACCCTTGATCAGAGGGAAAACCTTGATGGGGATGGTACCTACAAGATGATGTACTAATATAAATATTTCTTGTTACAGGATGGACCCTATTAGGATTCTATGAATACATTCGGTACATATGAGTCCCTATTAGGAGACTTTGAATCCCTGTTGGGAGATTCCAACCCTATTAGGAGTTGTGCTAACCCTGTTAGGAGTTGTGGAAGACAGTTGGACCCACTGCCCAAACAACTCCAAGGGAAAGACCAATGAACCCACTGTCCAAATGATCTTTGTATTATTCCTTGCAGAATAATAGAATTGCATTGTATTGTTCCTTCCTCTTTCTTTGTCCTATCAACCAAACTTCTTCTTCTTTTGATCTTTTAACCAAATCACAAATCTTGCATCCAATAAGCCCTTCGATCACTTACACACATTCAGTAAGCACTCTACTTCTTTTCGCACTTTGCACTTCTTACATCAATCACAACACTTAATAAATAAGGAAAACATCTTTTCTTTATACCATATCTTCATAATAATTCTTTGAGTTAGCCTTGAGGCTTTCCCAATTAATTGTAATAAGATAATTAATTAATTACAATTACAATTGTTGGCTCACAATCTATACAAAACTTCACATGTGAGATACTAGGGCTTGTGCACTCGCTGACATCATCAGCTGACTGTCGTTTGTCACTACTTAACTATGTATCTTCTTACTGCATCTCAGATGTAATCTAGAAAACAAACATCAAGAATTTATTTCCTAATACTTTGTCTTTGAACTACTCTTTGTAAATTAGGTACATCTTCCATATGTCTTCAACTCAAATGCTATGCACTTAACCATGTCATTAGGACATTGCAGTGAACATGTCCATAATCGTGCATCACCAGACAATCAAACCATTGTCCATACCATCAAGATCTCTATCTACTACTTAGCCAATCTTTACAGAAACCATGCTATGTTGTCATCAATGAAAAACATAGTAATGAATGCAACATGTCAATACTCTCTAATGCTTAGGATACTCCCCTAATGTAGTATCAATAAGGAGTTGAAGTTCATGCCCTTTTTGAAAAGGAGTAATCATATCCAATTGATCAATTAGTGATGAGTTATGGTCTCCAGAAGTTGCACTACCCAAAAATGAAGAGAATAAAACTTATTCTAAATGTCTTTTTCATCCTAAAGGTTGTTTGGGCCTATGACTAATAATATCATATGGATAATAAACCTCGTATTCTAGGGTTAAAATTCTATAACCTACTTGGGTAGTCAAACATTTCCTATATAATGAAGGTTTGTAGGGTTTTCTAAAATAATTATGGGAATGTATTTAGAGGCTCCAGCCTATAGAATATATTAATAAAAAAATTCATCTGGCTTTTCAATATGTCAGAAAATTGAATGTTGTACTTATATTTCATTAGAGATAATAAAAATTAAGATTCCTATTCTTGCAACTTTTTAAATTTATGTATTATGTTGTGTATTTAATGTTAATAAAGAGAGTACCCTTCATCACCTCATATATTATAGCTATACACATATTTCATGTCTTTGATTATATTGTTGCTTGCATGTCTTTGATTATGAGTTGCAGTGCTCGCTAGTTTATTTATTTATATTTATATGTATGTGTTTTCGATTCTATCATGGGTATAGTTGGGTCACAAAGACGATGTGTTAAAAATAATATATTTTAAAGCCTACCTACTATAAATGATATCACATTGCCATCAGCATTCAAATCTATAGTTTGGTTCATAACAATCTAGTTTCAATTAGAATGATTAAATGTAGGTGATGTTCAATTTAAATACTATTCTGACACCTTTAATCATGAAGTTTCTCCTAAATTTATAACTCACTCAGCTTGTTATGCTTATCCCATTTACAAAACCTGCAATAACCGTTATACTTAATGAAATATGTTGTGTATTTTATGTGTAATATATATTTTTCTATTAGAAGGGAAAAAATAGCTCATCCCTCATATATTTGTTTCCATCAAACAAGATAAATCGACTCCTACATTATATATTTTTTCCATTACAAGGGGGAAAAAAATCACCTCATACATTATCTATTTTTTCTATAACAAGGGAAAACTCCCCTCGATTTTGGAAATTATAGTCATAATAAAATCGCCCTTAAAATTAATGTTTTTCCTATGTTGGAAAAAAATTCACCTTTAGTTATTAATTTTTTCTTCATAAATAATGTTGGATTTTCCACGATATTATAAGTTTTCTAGGTAAAGGGTTTCTTAATGTTATCCATGGTTATCTTCTAATTAACACAATTTGTGGTGGTCTCCTTCGATCTAGGTTCAAGACTTTCCTTGGGCTTGACTCCTAAGTATCTGTGCTCTTATCTTTCACAAGTGAGACATCCAAACCCCTTAAGACCTTTTTTTCCATGTCCACCATGTTTTTGTGCACAAGGAAGGGTTCACATGTTCAATTTCACTTGACTCGCCAAGATCAAGAGACTTTTGATCTAGTAATATCAACCTTGCAAATGGAATTGTTGCATAAAACTGGTGTTTCTCCTATTAACCTCTAGTGAAAAGATTGGAGATGAGACCCACTGACATCTTTTTTCCAAATATCAAGCTCGATTGGGATATTGGTGGTTTTCTCCCCTTTAACCTATGATCACTTGTTAAACCACCATTAGCATTTACAATCCTTGAACAACTTGGAGATCAATGTTTGCCACCATTTAGTCTACAACAAGGCTTTCCTATAGGGTCCACCTCAACCATTTGGGAACTCCAAACCCTAGTCCTTTTTTTGGCCAATCAAAATCTTTCCTCCAAATTTTATAGGTACAATAATATTGGGTGTAGATTTGTGATTTTTTTAACCCTTTTATACAAGAATTATTTACTTGGCATATGGCTCTCCTAGCCTAGATCTCCTACTCCATTTTTGCAGCTCTTGTATCTTCCATGATGAGAATATTGTTTTCTATTTGGAAAGATAAGTATACAACTATATTTGCACATGCCCATGTTGATACTTGTGTTTCTCTCTTTGCTAAAGTGTGTATCTGTGACAATGTGATGTTATAGATTCAATTACAAGCTAATAAGGTGGTTGTTGAGGCTGCCTAGTTATAATAGCCTTTGCGACATCAGGGCAATGTCCCTTGTTTAATCGCCAAGGTGTCATCAGATGGTTGTATTTATTGTGATCATTAACCATTTTGTGGTTTTCATCACGATCTTAACTCCTTGGTTATACATTCACATGCCACATTCTCAGACTTCTCAATAATGACTACCACAATGCCATCCATAGGCGATCAAGTATACAACCCTCCTAATGGTCCTATGTCTGATTGGCCCTCTATTGGTGGTGCTCGTATTGTGCTTCAAACTAGCACAATTTGGACATAGATGTTGGTTAGTCCTCTAAGTGGTTTCTCTACCCTTCCATAACAATTCTCCATACAAGGAGGAAAAGAAAGAAGAAGAAACAATTGATGGTTGGCCTATTCAAGACCCCAAATGGAAGAGGGAAGAAGGTGTAATGCCTACCCCTACTTTAGTTTCATCTTTCTTGTAGGCTTGCAGGAGTAAGCCTAAATCTAGGGGGAGTGGATGTAATGCCTACCCCTAGTTGACTTTTCTAATTATATTGTCGAATTTTTTTACGTCTATTTTATGTTTATGTTTATGATTATTGGTAGTTGGTTACCAGATTAGATTAAATAAATTTCATATTCAATTGATATATGTATTGGGTTACTTAGTTATTTCGTGTGTTCATGATTCTTTCTATGATGATATATGTATGTTCATACATCAATTTCAGTTATTGCATGATGTTAGATGAATGATTTATATGCATTTTTAGGGATACTTACCCCATACTTGCATGTATATAGTGTATGTGTCTGCTTTACTTTTCGTATGACATTTCTGATGTGGTTGTGGGAGGGAGTCATAGTCACCTACTAGCTGGGATCTACACGATGCACCACTCCCCACCATTGGCTATTTAGTTTATAATATATGAGTATATACATGCGTGAATTTTATGCAGAATATGGGTATCAGGTATTGACTTCCCTGAATTGTCAGGATGAGCATATCCTATCGTAGTACCTCAATGGTATAAGTGGGGAGATAATTCTTGAGTCCAAATCCTAAACTAAGTCAGTTGTCCTAGAAAGTAGGACAAGTATCTGAGTTGGTTACCTGTTTGAATTCATCAAGTGACATGAATTCATAATTCTAACCTTGGAGTTTGATTATGTTCATTGTCTTCAGTTGAGTTGTCATATTTAGTCTTGTGGGTTTGTGGTGATTTTCTATTATAATTAAATCAATTTAAAAGAATATTTAATGATTTAATGTAATGGAAATTTTATAAAGAAAATTTAATATTTAATTATATTTAATTAATTAAGAAATTAATAAATAAAAGGATTAAATTTAAACATTTTATTAAAGTTCTAATTTTGGCATTTTATATTTATTTAATTTAACAATAATTTATTTAGGAGTTTTATTTTAATAATAAACTCTAAATAATATTATTAGTTAAATTAATAAATATTATATTAAAAGTATCTCATGATCTAATAAGAGAGAGAAAACATTACGTTAATAAACTTTATTTAATTCAAATTGCATAAAGCTTGTGCATGAAATTAAAATAATAAAGGAAAAGAATTTTTCACATGATTATGTAATCAAAGCCCTGATTTGGGAGAAAAACTCTTTATCAGGAAATTAGAGTTCATTTCTCCACACACATGTTTGGAGGGGCCAGTTTCAGAAAAGAGGGTTTTCGAAGAAAGATGAAATTCTTGTGTGTTTTGTGTGTTCGTTGTTTTAGCATCATATCTAGGTAGGATCTTGTGGGTTTATGTAGTAGTTGGGTGTTCTTGATTTATGTCTTCTTTGTGTTTGTGAATCTATTTTCAGAATTCAAATAGATTGAAACCCTTGTGTATGAATTTGATTATTCTTCCTTTGGAAACCTTTGTAAACAAATTTAATGATTTGAAACCTTTGTGTGTGAATTTGGTTGTTCATAGCTTTCGAAAACATCTGTATACGAATTGGAAATTAGAAAACCTTGTTTGTTAATTTGAGATTTGGAAACCCTCATTTGTTTTAAATTGGGTGATTTGTAATGAAATTGTTAAAATTGAGATGTGGGTTTTGAAAAGAAAATCAAATTTGTTTTATATATTTTGACTATTTGATCTAGGTTTCTATACCAAGTTTATAGTGGAGAATTTATCAAAACATATATAAATATAATAATATAATTACTATGTAATTGCATTATTAACTATAAAAAAATGAATTGGGAGCATTTTTTATTTTAAAATAATAACATATATATATATATATATATATATATATATATATATATATATGGGTGGGCAAGTCCACACACCCCTCACCCCCTTCTCTATTTTCCTTCACGCCAGTGGCGATTACTGCTGCGACAGCCCCAAGTACTACTAACACAGCAGTACTCTGTTGCGACAACCCATGGGCAGGCCAGCAGGCCTTTATAAATGCTTTTGCTTTTTATTTTTTTAATATTTGTTAATAGTTTTTTTAAGTATTTTTAAATTGATTAAAATTTTATAAATTAATATATGTTTTTATATTTATTTATTTTAATTGTTATATTAATTAATTTAATTAACAATGTATTAATTATTATTAATTAATTAAATTAATATTAGATTTTTAAGGTTTAATAATTTTAATTAATTGATTTTGTTATTATGAATTTAAGTATATGCTAGTTTTAAATGACGAGGTTTTGGGAATGGTTTTGTGTTTAAACTATAAGATTATTTTTGAAATTATTTACTTTAAGCCTAACATTTATTTAATTAAATAATTATTGTTTTGTAAAAATGGGAAAACTTGTAAACTTAGGTTTTGCTTAATGGTACAATTTTATATGAAAATGAGTTATATTACTAGGGAAGTTTTTATGATTTGAAAACCTTAGTAGTTATCATTCTTTGAAAAGACAAAAACTATAACCTATTTGTTTATTAAATTTTGTGTTTTAAAAAGAATTAAACTATGAAAACAATGTTTAAACAACTTTTTATGAATTGTTGAATCGTTTGGGATTCTAGTGAACTCGGAAAGCATGGTGAATTTGGGAACTAGAGAAATGGAAATTGAAACCCTAATTGTAATCGAAAACTCTATAAACTGTAATACTTGGAAATGAGAACTGAAACCCTATTTGTATATCGAACTCTTATGTTTGAAGAAAACCTAACAAACTATGAAAACAAATGTTTAAAAGACTCTTATGTGTGGTTTTATATTTAGGATTTTATGTTTAAAAAACTTTTTATGATTTGTTGAGTGTTGAGACTCATGTGGACTCAAGAACTTTAGTGAATCTGTAACACTTGAAAATGAAAAGTGAAAACTTGAAACCATAGTGAAAATTGAACTTTTGTGTTCTCAAAACCTAATGAATTATGAAAGTTACATCGTATGTACTTTATGTGATGTGTGGTCTATTGATGTTGGGTTCGAGTTGACTTAGTTCTTTGACCAAATCAAGATATTTACCAGAGGCTTGGGGGTTTTGTTTTGTGATGATTTTATCATTAAAAATAGATTGATACAAGTATAACAAATGTGTTTCAGTCATTGATGTCAAACATGCTACTTACTGGTAAGACAATTGCTGATATGATTTAAGTACTATCATTTGTTTGATTGATGAAGAGGATTTGATCAAATGAGATAACAATAGCACCTAGAGGAAAGGTTGAGTTATGATATGGAAAAGGAGTACAAGAATCAATTAAGATAGTGATATTATAGTGCATTACTAATTTACTTAAGTTGCAAAGGTTGGTTACACTAATTAAGTTCAGAAGAACAAGTTAAACAATGTTTGTATGCCAAGCTTGACAATTTGCACAGTAGGCACAAAGAAAAGTTAGTGAAAGTCAAACAAAAAATCGGTTGGAGCCGACTAAAGTCAATTTCAATGTAAGACGAGTAAAAAAGTGTAAGTCGAGTAAAGTTAGTTGATACTGAGCACTAGAAAACTTTAGTTTATGCTGAGTGATTTGACAGTGGATGTTGAGCAATGCAGTATGTGTCGAGCATCAGAAGCCAGTTAATGTTGAGTGTCAGTATTATGAGAAAGATTGAGAATTCAATGAATCATCTAAGCCGACAAGTTTGATTTCTTGGATTGTGTGAATCGTGTGGAAGATAAGGTTGATGAGTTGGTGGCACAATATTCATGATGAACCATTTTGAGACAAATTCAAAGAGGATTGAAAGTTTCTAGAAAGGAATGAAATGAAATAAAGTAGTAGATTCATCGAATCCTACCTAATTTGACCTAACCCTAAAATGGACGATGGAAGATGAATGACAAAATATCTTAATTCTCTATTTATAGAGATGGTTGGTTAGAAGCAAGGGTTGTCATATGCGAGAACCTAAGGAGGACAAAGAGTCTAGAGTATTGCTTCATTCAGTGACCTAAGAGAAGAGATTGCATTGGAAAGCAAAGAAAGAAGGCTTAAGGGTATAGATGCTTGAAGGGTGAACAAGCTATCAGAGTTGAAGTGTGTGAAAGCCAAGCAGAATGGAGGATTGAAACAGATATATATAATCTATAAGTGTGTTGTAAGTTGTTATTAGATCAAGTCTTACTGTTACTTTCTAATCATTGTATCAGTCTAGGGTAAATCCTTTGGATTAAGGTTGACCTAATAGTCATTTGTAAATCTTTTAATCGGGTGACATTTCAAGTGAATGATCTAAAGTCCTCTAACAAGGCTCACTCCTAACAGGGTGATTGAAATCCTTTAACCGGCTCTCTGCTATGATGAAGTTGGCTTCTTCAAATGGCTCTTGGATTCAGCTTCTTGATTATGAAGGTATTCCCTTCAGATGTAGAAAATATCATAATACTGGCCATCTCGTTGCTCGATGCTCCTTTGATAAGGTTAGATCAAAGAAATCACCCTCTCGGTGGTAGGGGGTTTCAGATGATCATTATACGGTTCAAAAAGCTACTTTGGTTGTGGATGGGTTGGATACCTCTTTGAATATTGATCTCACTTTGGATGAGGATTCTGTTTACGTATCTGATGTTGTGCACGTTGTCCCTACAACAATTTTGACTCAAAGTGTTGTGGATGTTCCATCTCCTGCTGACTCTTCAGTTCCAAATCCTTTGCCTGCTTTGAGTCAGAATTTTGTTGTTGTCCCTTATGTTATTGACTCTTTCCAGAATATTGTTGTTGGCTCTTCACTTGCGGAGTTTTTGGGGGTAGTGGGGATTGGCAGAAAGCTACAGGGAAGGTGGAGGATGGTTGGACTTCAGTTAAAGGAGAAAAAAAAAAAAAAAGGAAAATCCTCTACACCTTCATTTGATATGTCTTTACATTCTAAAAAGAATCAACCAAAATGTAAATTTTGATTGTCTGTTTTTTCCTAGGTTTTTGCCCTCTTGTTGGGGACATTAGTGTGTCCCTCTAGTTTTTTGGGTGGTTCTCCACAGTTGTTTTATGATTTTCATTGTTATATCTTTATTGTACCTTTGTACAAGGTTTCGGGTCCTTTCAAAATATGTTTTTACTTAATCAGAACAGTCTGTATTGTAACCCTTAACCTCGTTGGCCTTTCACAAGGGATCACTTCAGAAGAGTGAGAATAAGAAGCGTGTTATTTGTGGTTTTCCCCAAATTGGTTTTCCATGTTAAATCATTGTGTCAAATGTGTTATTGAATCTGTTATGTTTCATGTTTACATTTCTGCAAATTGATTTGACAGTAACCTACAAGTTTAAGTGATTACATAATATAGTGGATGCATGCATAATGAAAATGTTTTTTATGGTTATGGGTTCACTAAGTTGTGAAAAGTTCTAATTGTACATTTGGACCTTGGATAACTAATTCATCCCCCCCCCCCAGTTATTCTAAAGAATTCCAACAGTTATGTACCCAATCTTTTATACCTGAACATTGTGATGTAATCGCATGTCTTTTATGATGAGTTTGATCAGGTGTTTTGTTGTGCTTTCCAGTTTCTCGTATAGAACTTAGGTGAATGATATGACTTTTCTAGTATAACCTTTGAGTTTTCGATCAATTATATTTGGATTGCTTCCCAATTGCTTGTATAGGAGTGAGGTGATTATGTGATTAGTTTTGGTGATGTCATGTGATGTCATGGGTTGGTATATGGGTACTTGATTTTGGATCAGTCTTGTTAGGATGATTGTATTGGTGAAATCTGTGATTTTGATCAATGACATTTCAGTGCTTTCCAGTTGCTTGGTTAAAAATTGATGTGTGGCTTATGGTCATATGAGACCTTCTGTTTTTGCTGAGATTAGGGTAGGTTATTTGTATGTCATGTTGGGAAGTGGCTTGCAATGGAGGTCGAAGCCCTAAGTGGTTGGTTACCTAGGTAACCCATTGTAGATTGCTTTAATAAGTGATAACATTTCATTAAATGGGTTAAAGTGAATTAATAAAATATCGGTGCCACATAAAGTCAGAGGGGGGGCAGAATCTTGAGAGGTTGCCAGAATAACCTTAGAGTTGATTAGTTAGTATCCCTTGTTTATACGAAAGGATATTGATGCCGCATAGAGACACTAGGGGGCCGAAGTACATAGAGGTTGCCAAGATAACCTAGAGTTGGCTCATGCGAACCCACTTACATAGTAGATTTCCTATGTGTCTGTTTTGCCTCTGGGATTAGTTAATAGTAGTGTCTTGGTACCCTTTGAGATAGTTTGCTTTCAGGTGTTTCCTTGACCTAGATGTTGGTTTTGACTTGTGTTGTTGATATCCGTTTAAGACTTGAGTTTATCTCCTTTGTACGGTGAAAGCAGGCCATTTAGGTTCCATGAGGTCACATGGTAGTGCATTTTTCTTATACCATTGAGATCTGACCGTTGGGTGTCATTGCTGGAGGTACTTGTGTATATGTTTTTGTCTATCTAATTTTTTATTTTTATTGGATGGTTATACCTTGTTATGATGTATTTAATTATCAAGGATCTTATGAGATGATGTATGTTATTCATGTTGTATATTCTTTGTTTATGTCAAGTGACATCCTATGTAATTGTATATTATTTAAATAGATTTTTACTTGCAAATATTGTTTGATGTGGATTTGTTATATATTGAGGCTAAGTATTAATTAAACTTAAACATGATTCAACGTCACGAAACCTTAAGAGATGTAATCTATTTATGATGGTTGTATGTATGTGAGTTAGTGCTTCCACTATATTTTATCTCTTGTTATTGCTTCCGCTATGTTAAAAGTTGAAGTTATATTATTTTTAAAAAAATGTTTGACAAAATTAGTGAAACTTTAGGTTAATGTCTTTTGGGTTCCTTAGCAGGGGGTGTTACAAAAGGATAATCCAAAGTTGCTTCATTTAGGTGACATTTCATTAGTTACATAGGGTTTCTTTGTTTTTGGGCAATGGCTAAATTTGTTTTGGTTATTATAGTTCCATTTTCCAAGCAAGGGTCGTTTGATACACTCCAAAGTGATTTTTTATCCTCCCAAATTTTATTATTATTATTATTATGTACTATTGTTTTTATATTAATAGACATTGGTAAGCATTTACATTTTAAGTAAAAAAAAACATTCAGTCTCCAAACAAATAAATGGAGTACAATACAACCTAATGAATCCCAGCAAGGACACTACCGTGTTTTAAATATTCTCTCTCTATCAAGCTGTCCACTTTAAAAAAGTTCTCGCATTTACTGCTGTTGCCATTGCACAAATTGATTTTTTAGACACCGACTGAATCGAAGAGGCAGTAAGCTGATACATAGAATAATCCATAAAAATCATTATTGGCACGTGATGTATTGTCGATCTTCTTAGTGTTTTAACTTATAAATTGTAATTCTCTTGGGATAGAGATGTACTTTTCAGACAACCCAGCCTCTTAAATAAGATTGAAAATAACATTTTATTGCCAGCTGGAAAATTACCCTATCGATCTATTTTACCAGGTTCATCTGAACTGATGGCGATACCTGTTTGAACAGGACTGGTTACAGATCCAAAAGCCTGGATTCCCACGGGGTTTCACCAAGTCATAAAAAAAGTATTTGAAGGGAAAAGAAAAACTTATTTTCCAGCAGATTTTAACTTTTAAACCATGTGATTTCCAATTAACATTTGAACCACGGCAAAAACGAGAATTATTAACTGTTACACGTGTGAAACTCAGTCACTTACTCATCCCTGGAATGACAACTTCTTGTGTGGCAAAATGCAACAAACGTAAATTCTATGTACAGTATTAACAAAGCAGCTGCAACCTATAGTTTATAAAACAAATAATGAAATGAATTAAAGAAACTTTAATCATATCCACAAGACCAACCAAATAAACTACAGCATTAACACATTTTCATTTCTTTCTATGTCACAGCTCTTCCATTATGAATCTTGACCAAAAAAATTTACGAACTTGTTAACTTGTCTTCTCGAAGAGCTTGTTGAGCTGTCTACCTTCAAAGTATCTTTAAATCTTAAATCCTCATATGACACACAAATGTCGAAGTGAGAGTTGGGGTCTTTACCTAAGATAACAATAATATATTGACTGGCTTAACCAAGAATGGTGAAGCACTAATTAGCATAAAATTGCTTGTACAAAGTCCATAATGTCGCTTGGACAAATCATGTGTATGATATAAAAGAAACATATCCACCTGAGCTTGAAAAGGATGGAATGTGGTCAGTGATGTTATGTTTCGAAAAGGTATTGAGCTCAAATAAGCAGGCAATGTAAGGTCTAGAGATTGGAGTGTGTATTCACCATCCAATATATCCATTCCCTGAGTTCTGAAGGGGCAATATGAAGGATGTTGAAACTAGGAATTCAAGTATTCAATACTGGGGATTAACATGTAGACTCTTCTAGTCGTAATTCATTTTGCAGGATTGCATAACGGGAAAACTACTTCATGCCCACATCAACTTATAAACATGTACAGAGTAACCCTGGTAGACAGGTATGCAAAATGCAATAACGTAAAGATTGCACGTGAACTGAAAAAGAAAATCTGCTCGACAAATTGTCGATAACTTTTTCAGCACTACTCTTAAAATTAAAATAAATAAAAACTATTGGCAGGATTTCCTTCAATATTTACTTTTTACAGAAAGAAAAACCATAATTTTGTCAAAATTAGGCAAGGCACAAAATCTATTTTGATGGGCAAGGACAGCGATGATTGCAGGGTATGCCATGCATGAGAATGACAGGGAAGCCGTCACATTTATTAAAAAAACATGGAGAACTCAAACCAAGTCAAATTCGCCTCAGGTGGCTTATTTCTCAGCAATACCAAAGTCAAAATCAACAAAACCAATGGTAAAAATAGCAAGCATAATTTTCGGCATGAGTTAAATCCAGGGGAGGGATTCTTGATATATAAAAGCCTATTTGCTAATAAAGAATTTGATGGTGGCACAATCTAACCATGAATGATATTTGTATTGAGCATTTCTCCAGGAGGTTGCACCCTAAAAGTGGTCAATTATATATTGTACTGCGAATCTATAATTTCAATGTGATACTGTTTCTATGATTCGGTTATTTTGCTCATCTCTTGCAGAAAGGACTGCATCAAATGAACAGGAACTGATTTGCTTATCACACAAGACATTTTACCTGAAAAGATTGCTATAGCCATTATTCTTCTTCGTTTTGAAGCCAAGTATTCGTGCGAATTCCCATTTCAAATTTTCTAACTACTGCCAATTCAAAAATGACAATTAGATTTAGAAAAGGTATTATCAAAATCAGAAGAAAGAGCTAAGCATCCAGTAGAAACACAGAAAGTATTGCAGTGTATCGAGGTAGGTAACCATCTCCATTAAATTTTATTTTATCTCGAATGCTAAATGAAGAACAACACTATGGTGTTTTCTGAACAACCATCTAAATATATACAAGAAGTCAATTCAGATGGTCCTTTACATATTTCAGCATATGACTTCCAAGTATACCCTCAAATGGTTATGGGCTGAATGGAATGTGCTCAAGAGCCTCAAATGCAAATGCCTCCAAAGATTTGTCATGCAAAATCCACTGCACAGTGCCCCAATAAATCTATACTGCAGTCTCCCAAACGTTCCATGTTCAAATGAACTGTCCTAACAGAGTGATTTAGCAAGATTGAAGGAAAGAGAATTTCCTTAAGAAGATCGACTAGCTTGCCATGCACAGGGATGAGTTACATACAAATTCTGTTCTGATCTACTGACACTACTGGATATTTAAACCCCATTGGGAACCCATTGCTTGTCTTATTCACTACTTAGCAGCTTCAGCAGATTTACTCTGTAAACCTTGCTGGTTGACATGCATTAGCAAACTCCTTGTACCCTTGGCTAGCTGCTTCAGCAGTCAGAACTCAGAGGAGCTAACATACGTGTGCACTTGTCATACATTTTATATTTGTCCTACCACAACCATGGTTAGACGTAACCAAAACAACTTCTTAAATTGTCAAAGCAGTGAAAGATGCATCCCAAGATTTCCCTCAATATAATTAAACATGAAATCAACTAAGAAACAAGGGCATTTTTATATTCTATGACTCATTTTGGCAGTATATATATAACAGTATGGGTTCCTTAATATTCCAACTGTCTTTTTGCTTAAAAAATTCTAAATAATTGACACCATAATTCAACAATATACTATTATATTTAAAATCATTGGCTAATAAAGACATCCATGGGTAAATCCCAAACAACAGTAAAAACATATATTATACGTCTTATCTTTTAAGATGCAAGGGCATCCTTCAAACTCATTTTTTTATTGGTTATTTTACAGCATTTGTCATCTTCTGAGGGCCAATACGCAAACTATACAACCCTGAAATTTAAAGCTAGGTCCCATCTGTCAGTGTACCAAACATATAACCTAACATATCCGTGATTGGACCCATTTCAAATTCTTAATTGGGTCATCTCTAACATACAAACTGTGATGATAGTGTAACTGGATTGAGAATTTTCTACATCTCGATGACACTTCTTTAACAGTGATCCTTGAATGTTAAGTTGGATTAGCTCCCTAAGTTAGAATAACAGTTTTGTGAAGCAGTTACAAATGGTTGGTAGAGAAGTTAAAACACAAGAATAAGACACTTCATCCACCATAACTCACAATAGGCGTTAAGGGAATATTTTTTCAACCCACAGCCACAGTGTCAGAATGAGTATTTGCTTCCAATGCCAAATGTGTTTTACTGGTAGATTCATGTACCTCAACATCTCTCTGCTCATTTCTTTCGCTAGAATTTGAATTGGACAATTTTGATGCTACTTGAAGGTGCTCTTTACTTTCTGTTTGAATGCAGTGTGATTCTATCTTTGTAGAAGACATTTTATCTAATTCTGCTAGTGCACTTTCTCCTAGCTGATTCCTCAGGTGCTCCTGTGTCACAATATCCTATGATGTCAGTATCTCTGTATATTGAAATAAACAAAGTAGTTTACATGCTATATCATGAATAGATAGATATGCTACCCGTAGCAATGCATTGCTTGAAGCAAGCCTTTTCATTTCCTCTTCCACATGGGTCAATTCACTTTTCAGTGCCATGTTTTGAGCAGATAATACATCAACTTTTGCTGTCAATTCTTCACACTCGGCCTGAATCAGACAAATGAATATCAGAATAGCACAAAGATTCAAAAACCTCTTAAACTTCCCATTAGTTTTTGCATAAAACCTGCCCATTAGTTGACTTGTAGGTCTCTAGTTATGCTAAAGTTGTTTCACTTCTCCTCACCAACACCTATTCCTCCTTTCCCTCTTCGCACTTTGTCCCAGAGTTGAAAAGGATTTACTATGAAAAAAAATTGAGGTAAAATTACCAGATACCTGTTTCCGTAACCGAGAACGCCTGGCAGACTCTCGATTGGATTGCTTCCGTCTCAGCCTCTTTAACTCCCGTTCATCCTGTTGACAACTGCATTTTAGCATAAATACATGGCACACTAGCTGTTGGAAACTTGGAAGTAAGTTCAACAACAAAGAGAAACAGGAATCCATATAAATTAAAATTAAATGGCACCTACCCTGGGAAAGAAAGGGATCCAAGAAAATTACATAGATACTTTATATAAATAAGATATTAAAAAGAAAATAGAAATATTAAGCTGGGAATAATAAAATAATTCCCGAACTTGTTCTTATAAGCAATTGGGACAAATCCTCAATTGTTGAAAGATTTTGCAGTAACATCCCTACAATTATTAAATCATAACGGTCCTACAATAGAATACATTTAGAGATGGCAATGGTGGTGGAAGCTGATGTTTACAAAAGGATTTTGATGTGACCTCTCTGTAGTATCATTATTTCCAAAAGTGTGAGTATCCCTTGAGCAGTAATTTCAGCTATTCAATTTATGATTGGCAGTTGATATAGGTCCAGGCAGAAAAATGGTACCTACCAGTCAATAGATGCTCTCTTCAGCTCATCTTTGATTGGCATGGCTGCTCCTGTGGGTCGTGAGAAATGTGGTGGTGGGACAGATGCTCATACTAGGCCAGGGAGAGTCGCATGAGATTGCTGGTCAGTGGGAAGATGATGTTGGAAAAAATTACTACATACATTGAGCATGAGATCTCTAATCCTGATCTCAGGGATGAACAACCTAACTGTAGGACCTTGGTAACCAGATGGATGGCATCCCCCTTGTTGGCACACGACTCAACGACAAAACTTTTTCTGGATCCTGGTCAATCCTTGGGGCATCAAAATGTGTTCAATGCAGCTCAGTCTCATAGGCTGTGCCACGATGCTATCCTTCAAAGCAAGTGCTCATCTACTCCATGATGATAATGCCGATATTAAAAAGCACATGATATAGGTCCAGGCAGAGAGATGGTACCTACCAGTCAATTGATGCTCCCTTCAGCTCATCTTTGGTTGGCATGGCTGCTTCTGTGGGTCGTGAGAAATGTGATCGTGAGAGAGATGCTGGTGCTAGGCCGGGAAGAGTCACAGGAGGTGGCTGGTCAGTGGGAAGATGATGTTAGAAAATGTTACTACATACATTGAGACTGAGATCTCCAATCCTGATCTTAGGGATGAACCTGGCTGTAGGACATTGGTAACCGGATGGATGGCATCCCCTGAGTTGGCACATGAATCAATGACAAAACTTTTGCTGGATCCTGGTCAATCCTTGGGACGTCAAAATGTGTTCAATGCAGCTCAGTCTCATAGGCTGTGCCATGATGTGCTGTCCTTCACAGCAAGTGCTCATTTACTCCATGATGATAATGCTGAAGTTTTCCATGACTGTTATCTGGAACCATGTCATGAGGTAAATACAAAGCAACACAAAATACACAAAAATGTTGAAGCTATGGCAAGGGCTTGAAAAGCCGAACTGATCTTTGATGTTGAGTTGGATGACTGTAAATGCTGTAAAAATGTGGAAATGGTGGACTTGGTTGATCTCTCTCCTTCAAGAGCCACTAAATGTGTAATATATTTGGATGAGCAGGGGATGGCTCGTGGGTTGCATAATTTTCCCACCCTCCCCATGACTCTTTGGTACTTCGGGTCTAGTTAGTGATGATAATGTTTCCACTTACCGTTGTTTTTATATGAGAAGTTTTTTGAGCTCTGATGGGTGCACAGTGGTACAATATGTCTTCTGGTGAACCCTCTTAGACTTCTGACTATATATATATGTGAACTGCTCCTTTAAATATAGGGTTTACTGTCCTGGATGGGTGAAGACTACCTTCAGTTCCCACCACATGAGCTGAAGGTTTTTCTTTTGTCAGGTTTATACCTTGATTTGTGGTTTAGGTGGAAAGGTATTCTCATTGAGAAGGACCTGTTCAGCTCACTACTGCCAGCATTCAAGACTCAAAGCTCTTTTTATTGGCACCTAGGTGTCTCACCTAGGTATACGAGCAAAAAGAAATATCACAATAAAAAATGTCGTGCAATTGAATGATGATTTGTTACAAATTCTGCCTCATACCAGAAAATATATTTGTCTTAAATGATCATTGAAAATCAAAGCACACATAATGTTACATTTTTATTCATGAATTTGAATTATTATAGTTCCTTCTGGATAAAATTACATTATTTAAGTTCAGAAAATTGTTCAAGATTTTAAGAGTATCAGCTATGTTACCGGGAACATGACCCTGCCTGTCAAACCTCCATCTCCAAGCCCGTGAGGTGTTTTGGGGACAGAACTGTAACAGAAATTAACTTAATACCGACACCAACTGTAATATCCCTTTTGTAGATGCCCTGGTTTTTTTGTCTCTAAATCACAAATTCCAAGTAGACAAGAAGTAGAATAGAATCAGTAACCTCGTGTACCTAGTTGAGATCCTGCAACATGTTAGGAAATTATAATCCACAAAATAAACCTTCCACATTAGAGACATTAAAGCATATAGATCATTTCAACTCGCGTTGGAAACACTAAATATAAGATGCATTTTGATTATTGATGGAGTTCAACAATAGGAGAGCTAGGATAAGGAGCATATTACAGTGCCATAAATCAACCCTAGGGTGTCTTAAATCAATCCTCTACCCTCTTGGACATCATGTGGCTCTTCCCACCCATATTAGGAGTTGTGATCAATGAGCTTAGATCCAATCGATTCCAGGCCCAAAAGGGGATTTCATCCCTCTCATCCATCATGTGGCACATTATCATCCATTTGATGGGATGTACATTGTGAGGATTCCTCAGCCATTTGATTCCTCTACCATAGGCGCAAGAGTGGATATCATCTGTCTTGACCATCATGTGGCACTTTGCCATCCATATGAATGAGTTTACCTAGTGAGGAGTCCATAGCCAATAAATTCCTCTATCCTAGGCCCAAGAGTGGATCTGATCACTCTTGGCCATCCTATGGCATGTTTCCATCCATACAATGGGTTGTACCTAGTGAAGTGTCCATAGCCGATCAATTCCTCTACCCCTAGGCCCAAGAGCAGATATCATCCCTCTTGGTCATCACATGGCACCTTGCCATCCATATGAGGGGGTGTACCTAGTGAAGGATCGCATAGTCATTCCCCTAATCCATTTCCACTCTTATCCTTATTTAAGGGTCCCAGTTACAAAAGCTACAATAGGGTGTCCAGAGCATAGTTGGCATACTCGCCTGTAGTCGGAATAAAGTAACTATTGTACTTAGTACTTGTTAAAGCTTAATTGGGTTGGGTAGTTAGGAGGTGAGGGAATGCATCGATTGGTTTTCCCAACCGACCGACCCTTCTATAAGACTTGGAATATTGTCAATGTACGGACAGTGTTTTCTATATGAATAAAGTAAACCATTTCCTCGCCAATTGCTATTGTAGTATTAAGGTACATTCTATGTTTTGCTTTATGTACATATCAATTGCATTATTCTATATCATTTGTATTACTCTGTGAACTTAAGTTGTATTTCCATTCTACATTTTTGGCATCATTGCCTAACTCCGAACTTGGAGGTCGACAAGATGGAGTAATGGGAAGGCCCTTTCTACCACTTATACAAGTAACAAATAGTGACGGAGAAGTGGAGGAAATAACCAAGGAAGATCACTGACACGCCATCTAGTGAGAGCATGGGAAGTTGTGGTCGAACAGTACATACAAAGGGAAGCCTGTGAGAGAACGGTTCTTGAAGGTGCAGTATGCAACGAACTTTCAATGCCACCAGCGGTGTACAATCTACTTGGACAAATTCCTCGCCTATTGCCATGCAACTTGTAACATGTGGAGGAAGAAAGAGTTGAAATAGAAAGGGAACGAAGGAGGCAACAAGTACTCCAATAGGTTGATGAAAGGAGGACATGGGAATGCAACTTAGAGGAACGTGATAATCCAAAGAAGAGAAACAGACACTAAACCAATTCATGCCCCTGATTCCAAACATCGTCTCTAGCAACAGCAAAAGACGTCGTAACTTGAAGGGAGGTCAAGGGAATTCCACCAAAATCGAAAAGGGGTTGATTGAGCATACAATCAAAGGTATAGCCAATTTGGTTATCTCGGAGACACTAGGAAGGAAGTTAGGGCACAGAAATCCAGAGATACCTACACGAAGAGACCTCCGACAGGAGCAAAGCCCCGAAGAAGAGGATACTTCAAGTAATTAAGAATCAAGCTCCTCATCGAGAGGGAACTTCTAGACAAGAGGAAGTGTTCCATCTGGAGGAAGTGTTCCATCACGAGGTAGTATTATGTCGGGAGGAAGTATTCCATCTGGAGGAAGTGTTCTATTTGAAGGAAGAGTTCCATCGAGAGGACGTATTCCGCCAGGAGGGAAAAAGCCCAACATAATAGCAATAAACAAACAAAAATTGCCAAGGTTCATAGGAGGTAGCTCGGAGGACCCCATGTGCCATTGTAAAACATGCATAACCATATGGCAAGCCAACAGAGAAACTGACGTAGTTGAATGTCTAAAAGCTTTCCCTGCCACACTAAGGGGTATAGCCATTGACTGGTATACCGATCTGGAGGCAGGAAAGAAAAATACATGGACTAATATCCGCACAATCTTTAAGGAAGAATTCACTCCTGAGAGACGATGATGAAATAGTAATGGAGATTTTTGACACAAGGCAAGGGAAGAGTGAACCTATTAAAGCCCACAGTAGAAGACTAAAAGAGCTAATAGGAAAACTTGACAACAAGCTTGCGGATGGACTAAAGAAAAGATGATTTATTGAAGGATTAACACTGTCCCTTAGGAAAAAGATGAAAATAGTCCCACCATCAACCTTTGGGGATGCATGTACTCGCGTGATGGACATAGGAAGCGAGAGCAAAACTTCCGAGGCAAGAAGGCATGGAAGCACGAGTGAAAGTTTAGAAGAAAGCAAAGATGAATCCAAAACCATCCAAGTCCTGAGAAAAGACTTGAGGCGATTAATGAAGTGGCAGGGAGTAAGGAATAAAAAAGAGAAGGGAGAGAACTCTGGTGAATAAAAAAGAGACGGGAGAGAACTCTGGTGCACCGACTATGAAAAAGACTTAGAATATTGTCAATGTACGGGGAGTGGTTTTTGTACGAATAAAGTAAACCATTTCCTCGCCAATTGGTATTGTAGTATTAAGGTACATTCTATGTTTTTCTTTATGTACATATCAATTGCCTTATCCTATATCATTCACATTACTCTGTGAACTTGAGTTGTATTTCCATTCTACATTTTTGGTGTCGTTGCCTGAATTCGAACTTGGAGGTCAACAAGATGGAGTAATAGGAAGGCCCTTTCTACCACTTATACAAGTAATAAATAGTGACGAAGAAGAGGAGGAAATAACCAAGGAAGATTGTTGACACGCCATTTGGTGACAGCATGGGAAGTTGTGGTCGAACAGTATGTACAAAGGGAAGCCCGTGAGAGAACAGTTCCTAAAGGTGCAGTATGCAACGAACTTTCGGTGCCACCAGCAGTGTACGATCTACTCGGACAAATTCCTCGCCTGTTGGCACGCAACTTGTAACATGTGGAGGAAGAAAGAGGCGAAACAGAAAGGGAACGAAGGATGCAACAAGTACTCCAATAGGTTGCTGAAAGGAGGACAAGGGAACGCAACTTAAAGGAATGTGATAATCCAAAGAAGGGAAACAGACAATAAACCAATTCATGCCCCTAATTCCAAACATATATCTGAGGCAGGTACCAAGAGAAGAAACTGAGGAGAAAGTCACCTTGAGGACACTACGTCTCCAGCAGTAGGAGACATCGTAACTTGAAGGGAGGACAAGGGAATTCCACCAAAACCCAAAAGGGGTTGATTAAGCATACAATCAAAGGTGTAGCCAATTTGGTCATCTCGGAGACACCAGGAAGGAAGTTAGGGCACAGAAATCCAGAGACACCTGCACAAAGAGACCTCCAACAAGAGGAAAGTCCCAGAGAAGAGGATACTTCAAGTAATCAAGAATAAGGCTCCTCATCGAGAGGGAATTTCCGGTCAGGAGGAAGTGTTCCATCTAGAGGAAGTGTTCCATTAGGAGGAAGTGTTTTGTCGGGAGGAAGTGTTCCATCGAGAGAAGTGTTCTATTGGGAGGAAGAGATCCATCGGGAGGACGTGTTCCGCCAGGAGGGAAAAAGGCCAACATAATAGCAATAGACAAATAAAAATTGCCAAGGCTCACAAGGAATAGCTTGGAGGACCCCGCGCGCCACTGTAAAACATACATAACCATATGGCAAGCCAACAAGGAAAATGACGTAGTTGAATGGCTAAAAGCTTTCCCTGCCACACTAAGGGGTATAGCCATTGACTGGTATACACAATGATTAAAAAGTAATAGAGATTTATGACACAAGGCAAGGGAAGAGTGAATCTGTTAAAGCCCACAGTAGAAGACTAAAAGAGCTGATAGGAAAACTTGACAAGAAGCCTGCAAATGGACTAAAGAAAAGATGATTCATTGAAGGATTAACATCATCCCTTAGAAAAAGGATGAAAATAGTCCCACCATCGACCTTTCGAGATGCATTTACTCGCACGATGGACATAGGAAGCGAGAGAAAAACTTCCAAGGCAAGAAGGCATGGAAGCACAAGTGGAAGTTCAGAAGAAAGCAAAGATGAATCCAAAACCATCCAAGTCCTGAGAAAAGACTTGAGGTGAGTAATGAAGGAAGTGGCAAGGAGTAAGGAATAAAAAAAAGGAGGGAGGGAGCTCTAGTGCACCAACTATGAAAAAGGCGGCCATACAAGAGGAGCATGTCCAAAGAAAACATTTTGTGAGATTTGTCAGATACTAGGGTACACAATTAAAGATTGTCCCTACAATTCAAAACATGAAGCACTCAAGTATTCTTTACCCAAGGAGAGAAATCTACACCACCCTCCACCCCTCCAAAGAATACAAATACAGAAGCCTCACTAGGATACAAAAATAACAGAAGAGGAAGTAATAATAATAGCAATAACAAGTTACAACACACCACAGCAAGCAATCTAGTATGATTCTAAGGGGAGACATATGATCTAGTGTAGAAGGTGCAATGAATGGGGACATTTTGCATGAGATTGCCAAGACGGAGGACAAAATGGAGGAATGTTGCATAAATGGTGTGGGCCAGGCAATCATGAGGATGCGAATTGCCCGAGATAGAAGGGGGTAGATATATTAGACATTGAAGATCTAGAAGGCAAAATTCTTGTGGTCACGAGGATGCAAGCCAAAAAATTAGCCTATCCAAATGTTACTACGGAGATGGAAAATTTTCAGGAAGCAAAGGAGGACATTCAAGATAGCATGGGAGAGGAAGGGAAGACATGGCCAAAAAAACCTACTTCAAGCAGGGGTGTACCGAATATTGCGAGTCAAGTACTGGAAACCATCATCTGTGTGAAAATCGTTGATTTATTGAAAACATTACCCCAATTGCAGGTAGCATTAACATGGGCGGTAAGCCTAAGAGGGGCAACTTCTAAGAAAGAGAAGGAGAAGCAAGGACAGAAAACAATACCCTATTCACTATAGGAACGGGGAGAACACCAGCCATAGTAGAAATGGAGATATTAGGGTGCAAGCTTTCAAATACTATTATTGATGGAGGTTCCGACGTAAATGTTTTACCTAAAGAAACGTGCAAGGCAATAGGAACCCCAACTCTGGCCACCTACATTTCAACTAGTGGGAGGGGACCAACATGGAATTAAGACTATAGGGACCTTGATGGGACAAAAAGTCATAGTTGGTACTCTAACAATTTTTCCATAATTTTGTGGTTATTACTTTAGAGAAGAATGGGTATGATGCTTTATTAGGAAGGGGATGGCTGGTTACAGCAAAAGCCACCCATGATTGGAAACAGAAAACTCTATCTATTGAATCAAAAGGAAGAAACTACATCATAGACCTAAAGAACCAATCAGTAAGTCAGAAGAACCAGTCAGTAAGTCAGAACATGGCATCACACTCGAAGAGGGAAGACTATGAAGGACCAAAAGAGGAAGGAGTGCTCAAGTTGGGGGAATACTCAGATGACGAAACAATTTCCCTTAATGGATTATTCCACTGGCAAATGGGAGACTATGAAGTTTTCCACACAAAATGTAATATGTTGCAAATACAAGAATCTGAGTGGGAAGAAAGATACCCCCGGAGGGGTACACAAAGTATAAAGAAAATGGGACAATAAAGTTATCTACTCTAGATAATAAACCAATAAAAGACCTCGTCAACGAGTCTAAATTAAAAACATACAAAGAAAGGAAAAAGCGGGTCCCTAGTTATTTCATAAGTACGGAAGGAGAAAGTTACAAAGAAGAAATAAATCTCCACCCTAAGTCTTATAAAGCCATATCAACACATACTAGAATCATAGCCGTATGAAGGGAGGTCAACACCCGTATGAGGGGAATAAGTACAGACGGAGCAATCACAACCGTATAGAGAGAGGCCAACAACCATACGAGGGGAATAAGTACAGATAGAGCCAACAAGAGGAGGGCACTAAAGGTCATACAAGGAGTCGTACAAGACAAGGAAGTAGAGGTCGTATGGAGGGACACCGTACAAGAGACCAAGTGAGTCGTATGGGAGGGAACAAGGGTTTAGGTGAGGCACAGTTAGTCGTACAGAAGGTAACAGGGGTTGTACGGGCACAATCAGTTGTACGGAGATAACAAGGATCATATGAGCACAAGGGCGTATCGTATGAGAGGCAAGCAAGGCAATACGAAGGAGCACGCAAAAAGTGACAATGTCATACAAGGGCAAGCAGCTGGGCACAAGAACATTGGAAAGACTATCATATGTGTGGCCAAACTTTAGCCGATCATACGGAGAGTCTCGTTGTACGAGCACAACTGTACGCCTATTATAGTAGCTTCCTAGAGTTACTAGGTTGTACACAGATGGGCATCTCCAGGGGATGGTCAAGTGTTGCAGTACCGGCAAAGGCGTTATTCGGAGAGATAAAAACACGTATGGGATATTCACAGGAGAACACAATGGCTACATGGACAAACAGATTTATTATTCGTAATGGTTGAGAACAACCACCACCTCTCATGGAGACCCTTGCAGCTATGGAAGTTGCCTTTTGGCAGACCTTCTTGAAACTCCAACAAAGAAAAAGCTTGTCTATATGGGAGCTAGAAAGACAAACTCTTCAAGAGAAATCAAAGAAAGTTGCCATGGAGCAGGGCTGGAGGATAGAGGAAACTGAGTTGGAAAGCAAGATAGCCACAACAGAAGCAAAGAAGATGGATGCACTAAGGGTACTACAAGGTGTTCAGACAAAACAGAAGACAATTGAACGTGACCTACAATGGTTACAGAGAGCTCCGAGTACAAAAATGTCTTCCCATCCCTTTTCTTAAAATCAAAGTTTTGTTTCATGTTCAACTGTTGTCCAGATAGATGTAGTCGAAATAAAGTAACTATTGTACTTAGTACTTGTTAAAGCTTAATCGAGCTAGGTAGTTAGGAGGTGAGGGAATGTGTCGGTTGGTTTTTCCAACCAACTGGCTCTTTTATAAGTACTTGGAATATTGTCAATGTACAAACGATGTTTTTTGTATGAATAAAGTAAACCATTTCCTCGCCAATTGGTATTGTGGTATTAAGGTACATTTTATGTTTTGCTTTATGTGCATATCAATTGCATTATTCAATATCATTGGCATTACTCTATGAACTTGAGTTGTATTTCCATTCTATATCGCCTTTTACTTGGTGAATTTCTAACACTTGTCAAGTTTCTCAGCTAGGCGAGTTTTTTCGCCATTAACTCACAAATTTGAAAACTTGAGCTTCGCCAACAAATCACTGAATAATCACTAATCGGCAAATTTTTGAGTTTTAAAGAAAACTTATTCGCATGCGCAGGCCAGCAAATAGGCCAAAAAAGTTGATTTTTTCAACACCAGTTTTCTATTGTGCAATCAGAGGCTTGAGGAGGGAGAGAAGAAGGGTTCCAAGGTATTCCTCGAGAGGACTAGACCCCCTATCTTTTCTGCTAGTAGCGCTGGAAAGAGGAAGATGTGATTGTATTAATGTATTTACTATTTAGTATTTACTTCTAGACTTCTAGTTTGACAGAAACTATTTACTATTTTGCTTCTTGCCATCTGCTTTCTCATGAGAATGTGATTTTGTACCCACTATGCATTTATATATATCTAAACTCTGCTTGTTTCTTTTGTGTTCTCTTTAATTAACTCATTAGATGCATCTTCTCATTGAAATTTGCAAAAAAATGTATTATGAATTAAATTTTAGCATTTTTTTAAGATTCCGAAGTTTTTTATTTTAAATGGCGAAGTTTTTCTCGAATGAACTTTTATGGAGCTTGGCGAGTTGTTGCCGAGTCTGAGTTTTGCAACCATGGTCCACAACACCCTTTTTGTCTAAGTCCAAGGGCGGGGAATTCCTTGCACTTCCTTGGCCTCATGGGACAATTTGTGTGAGGTAACGTACGTAGAAGAGGACCTCAAAACAAATTCTCCCCTCCCTATTCTCCTTTCCTAACCTTACCATGTTTAATGTCTCCTTATGAGAATAAATTAATTGACTAAAAACCTAGAAAGATTAGAAATTCACATTAGAAACAATATGTTAGATAATGTTTTCGTCATGCATACTAAGCATACATCTCACGCATACCATCATTGAAGAGGTATGCTAAATCTGCAATAAATAGTAATCTCTGATCTGATCCACCTATGTGCCTAATTGCTGATATTTGGTAAACTGATCTGCTCTTATCGATCAGTGCTTGGGATCCTTGGTTTCATGCATTCCTTGAATGCTTATCCTTCGATGCATATACCTCTTCCTTCTAGTGGAAGAGTCGCGTCTCTTCAATGAATGGACATTATTAATAAAATGACTTCTCCTAACTTAATCACATCTTTTGAGGATCAGACTTGCTTCTAATTATAGTGGCTGCCTGTAGTGGTAATTATTGTTTAAGTCACTGCTTTAAGCATATCAAGAGTTTCTGTCAAGAGTTTGATGTTTATTGACAATTTTCATGCTGCATTCGTCATTTGTCATAGTCACTGCTATAAATAATAATGGTCATTGCTGCTGCCTCTTAGCAGTCTAATCATTGTTTTTGTTTATGCTTTATCACTGCTTATGCCTGCTTTTCAACTAAAAATAGTTTCTTCTCTTTCCTGCCCTTAACTCTATCTCAAAAGTCCTCTTTTATACCCTTTACTACCTTTCCTTGAAAGAAGGCACAATGTCATCATGGATCAGCCATCTATACAACTAACTCCTAAATAAATTTTTTTTTTTTTTTTATCAGGTCGTCTCTCACAGTATTGCTTAGGGTTTCATTTATTTTATTTTTAATGTTGCTTTTTCCCTTGGTTAGCTCCTCATTGCTCGGCGGGGTATGACACTCCACCCTTCCCAGAATTGCTTGTCCTCGAGTAAAGTCAAATTTTCCCAGGTCTTACAAGGTGAGTGTCCCTAAAGTAACCCTTGGAGATTTGTCATCCTTAAATCTTCCATTGGATGTTATTAACTTCTGCTGCACAATTCTGATATTAACTCAAGGCATATATCTTTGTCTTTGTTTCCATTGTGAGTTATCTCAACCAATGAATGGGAATTTGAAAGGTTTGTAATTTAAGACAAGTTTTCCCTCATCAATTGTTATCATAAGAAACTGTGTTGGTTGGTCCTACGGATATCTTCTTAAGTCGTAGCAAGAGTGTGCCTTCACAGATTAAGATAAGAATTAGAAGCATGACACACATCAATGGGCCTTAAATGCATCAAATTCATATTTTTTTGGTTCAATCTAGTTTCTCTCATATTCTAGATCAACCAAAACTGAAACCAGGCACATAGCTACAAAATGAAAACACGAGAGTAACCCTTGGAGATTTGCCATCCTTAAATCTTCCATGCGATATGATTAATTTCTGCTGCAAAACTCTGATATTAACTCAAGGCATATATCTTTGTCTTTGTTTCCATTGTGAGTTATCTCAACCAATGAATGGAAATTTGAAAGGTTTGTAATGTTAAAACAAGTTTTCCCTCATCAATTTTTATCATAAGAAATTGTTTTGGTTGGTCCTACAGATATCCTCTTAAGTCACAGCAAGAGTGTGCCTTCACATATTAAGATGAGAATTGGAAGCATGACACACATCAATGGGCCTTAAACGCAACAAATTCATATTTTTTTGGTACACTCTAGTTTCTCTCATATTCTAGATCAACCAAAAATGAAACCAAGCACATAGTTACACAATGAAAACAGGAAGTATACACACTAATACATGCAGGCACAAAGCATGCATGTATTGTTCGATCCTTCTCATTAACTAGAACATAGTCATTGATTCATCTTTACACTGCAAGATGGCAAGATCAATATTTTGATGCCACTTATAATGTCCCCCTTTTATAGATGCCCTAGTTTTTGTGCTCTAAATCACAAATTCCAAGTAGCCAAGAAATAGAACATGATTTACATCATGCACCCTGTTGTGATCCAGCAACTTGTTAGAAACTCATAATCCACAAAATAAGCCTTCCTCACTATAGACGACATTAAAAGCATAAGATCATTCAACTAGGATTAGAAAGATTATTTAAAAGATCTATTTCATAATAAATTTATTGGAGTTCAACAATAGGAGAGCTAGGATAAGGGGCATATCAAGGTGTCTTGAATCAATCCTCTGCCCTAGGCCCAAGAGCATATGCTATCCCTCTTGGCCATCATGTGGCCTTTGCCATCCATTTGAGAGGAGCCATAGCCCATCACTTCCTTTGCACTAGGCCCAAAAGTAAGTATCAATCCCTCCTGGCCATCTTGTGGCACTTTTCCATCCATATGAGGGGGTGTGCCTAGCGAAGAGTCCATAGCCAATCAATTCATCTACCCTAGGCCCAAGAGTAGATATCATCCCTCTTGGCCATTACGTGGCAATATTCTATCCATGTGATGGGGCGTACCTAGTGAGGAGTATTATTAATGTTTTGCCCAAAAATAAAGATAAACAACAATAAAAGGTAGAATAAAAGACACAAGAGATTATCTTGGGAAAACCCTTTCACTTGAAGGGAAAAACCCAGCCACACCACAAAAATATCCCTTTTATTGATAATAAAATATATTTAAGTACAATGCTTTCCACTTGATGTCATAAATATAAAGAATTGAGAGACTCTTCATAACACAATTGAAGGTCTCTTCAATTTCTAAAACAAAGTCTTCATATTTCCAAACACGTGCCTCTTCACATGATGCATGACACATGTCTCCTGCTATAATAAATATTATCTCAAACAAATATTTTCTCCAATTGTAAACACAATAAATAGAGATTATCTCAATTTCAATATATAGCAAAATCAGAGATAAAGATCTCTATTGCAGCTACAATCTTCAACACTCCCCTTAGCAAGAGAGAGATCTTTAGTATGGAAGGCACACATAGTTGCAACCAAAGATGTCAATAGTAAATTCTCATCACATAGATTCTCATTAAAACATTGTTACCTTGACATAAGATTATTCACCATAGTTACTTCATAAGAGCATAAATTCAAGTCATTAAGTCATGCGCATGACTTCTACTATGCCTACTTGAAGAGGGAGGTACCTACTTGTAGAGAGTGGAACACGGGCTTTCACCTCAGACTTCTCCCAGAGAAAAATACATTTCCACCATGCCTACTCACAGAGGGTGATGCACCATGCCTACTCACAGAGGGTGGTCCACCATACTTACTCGCAAAGGGTGGAACAAGAGAGATTGCACTTCAAACTTCTCCCAAAGAAGAATACATTTTCACAATCCACCTTACCTACTCACAAAGGGTGGAACCGGGGATTTCACCTCAACCTTCTCTCACAGAGAATAACTCATTAACAAGGGATTTCCCTTCGAACTTCTCTCACAGAGAAGAACTCATTAACAACAAGTATAAGAATGGTTGAGATTCTCTCTCGACAAAGACTCCCTCTTAGCAAGGACAAATTTGATCATCACAATAAGATAGCTGATTTCAATAAGCTTGCAAAGAATTAAGTGTCTCCCTCTCTCTCTAAATATGGTCTTCCTCTTTTAATGAAGATATATATCATCAATCCCATGACTCCAACCAGCATTCTCATAATTATTAATCTCTCATCATCTTATTGCTTATTGATGCGTCCTACAATCGAATAATACACTATCCCCAAGAATATAACAAAAAATTCAAGATCTATACTCAAAGGTATAAACATAGAATACTTACCTCATTGTAGTCTAGTTTTCCTCAAAGTTCTTCCAAAGAAGAATGCATTTCCACCATACCTACTAGCAAAGGGTGGTCAACCATGCCTACACACAGAGGGAAGAATGAGAAGCTTTCACCTCAAACTTCTCCCAGAGAAGAATACATTTTCACCATGCTACTCATAGAAGGTAAATCCACCATACCTATTCATAGAGGGTGGAACAAGGGATTTCACCTCAAACTACTCTTACAGAGAAGAACTCATTAACAAGGGATTTTTGCTTGAACTTCTCTGACAGAGAGGAACTCATTAACACCAAGTATAAGAATGGTTGAGATTCTCTCTCATCTAAGACTCCCTATTAGCAAGTACATATTTGATCATCACAATTAGATAGCTGATTTCAATAAGCTTGCAAAGAATTAGGCATCTCCCTCTATCACATAACCTCCCTCTGAAGTTGAAAAGTTTTCCTTAAATATTGTCTTCCTCTTTTAATGAAGATATGTATCATCAATTCCATGACTACAACCAGCATTCTCATAATCATTAATCTCTCATCATCTTATTGCCTTTTGATGTGTCCTGCAATCAAATATAGGAGATCAATGTCATACACTACCCCCATGAATATAACAAAAAAACTCAAGATCTATACTCAAAGGTATAAACATAGAAAACTTACCTTTTTGTAGTTTAGTTTTCCTGAATTCGTGCAATTTTCCTCATTGTTATCAAAAAAACTCCTTTTATAGATACTTTTCCGAATTTGAATCCTTCATACAAATCTTGTCATACCGATGCCAAGTATCATCTAAGATAGTGTCATGCACAGGTCTCCAAAATCATTACTACTACTGATATCTCCAAAGAATACAAATAGCATCTTCTTGTCTACATCAGAATTATGAAGAAAACTTGTAAAGCATAAAGACCACCTCATCAACATGAAAGAAAAACAATACTATAATATGATTTTCTTTAGGAAATGTCTTGCCTTCTCATCAGTTTCTAACAAAACTGAATTTTCTTTTCAAAATAATCTCACCAAACACAAGACAATTGAATCAAAACAATAATATATGATTGTGATAAAGAAACTGATACAAATGATAGTTATCCTCTTCTATCCAAAATTGTCGTTAACTTCGACAAAATGAAGTAACACTAGTCATAATATACATTTAAAGAAACATAACAATAACTGACGGAGAAGAGAATCCACTCTCTTTACAAACTTCAATCTTGACCAAGAATGACATGTGCCAGAAAACATATGAGCTGATTCTATAACAATGATAAAGTGGATACTACCAAAAATACATAACTGTCGAAAACAATAAATACTTATAAATTCAAATGTGATGCAAACAAAATTACTTGCCGCAAAGAAGAGTAATTTTCTGCAAATAAAAGAGTAATCAATGTCAATGGTAGAAGCACAATTGGAGAAATTTCAGCGACCACAAGGAACAAGAGAGGAGAACACTGAATGTATCATGTTGATAAGATAGAACCCATGTCAAGAGGTCACTCAACATTATAAAATAACAATGACAGCAATATCAAACGAGAGTGGTGAAATTGAGAAAGGGCAACACTCCATATGATATCCTTCAAGAGACGATAGCAAATACCACACATAAAACAACAGTAGGAACATGCCTGAGACCTGAGAAAGGAGTTTTAAAAGATGACCCACGCCTCCTCTTAAGTCAGACATGTGATACCAAAACAAGAGACCCAAATAATAAACAATGTTCCATGAACAATAAAACACTTGAAGGATAGAGAAGCGACATCAAGACCAAAATATATCCTTAAGACAAATGCAAACGATTTACTAAAATCATCATCAGTAACATGATGCAACATAGATTCAATGTCAAGAAAAATGGATACAAACACAATTTTGGGTGTTAGGAACCTGTGTGTTCCTTCTGTTTATTTTGTTAGAGTAGTGTTGTTGGACGCATATGCTTTGTAAGTCGTCCCGTGAGTATATTTTATTATCCCACATGCATAGGTAGTATTACTTTTCTAGATCGTACTCAGTATATAAGAATAGGTTGAGGCCCTTGATGGGCACGGACGAATTTATTGTATTGAGCTTGCTCAAAGGAGGTTACCCCCTCGAAGTGGCCTGCGATCAGTAGATTCATTCTGAGTTCTGCTATCACTTTGTATTCTGTTATTTCGAGCATTCTCACGATATTGCTATAAGGAGGTTCCTCACATTGGGCTAGCACACAAAAATGCAAATGAGATGAAGGAACATCGATACATACGATACATGCAAGAACAATAGAGATAGAATGGAGAAACAACTCCCAATCAATTGCAAACAAAATCAAATATATAACCAAACTATCATCACAATTAGGTCTTAAGCAATTAAACAAAGATAAAACATAATTAAAAAAATCTTCTGAGTCTAAATATTTCAACATTCTTTCATGAGTTATTATCCACCTTGCTTTGATACCCATGTTAATGTTTTGCCCAGAAACTATAGATAAACAACAATAAAAGGTAGAATAAAAATGCACAAGACACAAGAGATTATCCTGCAAAAACCCTTCTACTTGAAGGGGAAAACCTACCCACACAACAAAAATATCATTTTCATTGATTATAAAAAATGTTCAAGTACAATGCTTTCCACTTGATGTCATATATATAAAGAATTAAGAGACTCTCCATAACACAACTAGAGGTCTTTTTAGTTTCTGAAAAATAAGTACCTTCATATTTCTAAAGGCATGCCTCTTCACATGATGCATGACATGTCTCTTCATATAATATTATCTCAAATAAATATCTTCTCCAGCTGTAAACACAATACATAGGAATTATCACAATTTCAATATATAGCAAAATCAAAGATAAAGATCCCTACTGCAGCTACAATCTTCAACATACATAGCGAATCAACTCCTCTACCCTAAGCCAAGAGTAGATATCATCCCTCTTAGCCATCCCGTGGCACTTTGCCATCAATATGAGGCAGTAAACCTAGTGAGGAATCTTGTAGTCATTCCCCTCTTCCATTGCCACCCTTATTCTCCTTGTGATTAGACTAACATAATGATCAACCAGGTATAGGCTTGAGGAAACTACAATAGAGTGTCTAGAGTGCTTTTTCCTTCTAAACCCAAGGGCAAGGCACTCCTTGCACCACCTTCACCTCATGGGGCAACATGTCAGCACAATGAGGTTGCGTACCTAGGAGAAGACAAATTCTACGTCCTCGCACTCCTTTCCTAACCTTACCATTTTTTATCGCTTACTTGGGAGAATAAATAAATAGATCAAGAATCTCAAAAGATTTAGCCATTGGGATATTGCTATCAAGATTTAACTATGTGATTTTGAGTCAAACTCATTGACCCATGTTTCATGAGTAGTGATTCAACATGAATCCATCTCCATGAGAATAAATGGAACACTTAGCACTCATTGGATCTAGGTGATGCTCACAGGGGTGAAGCACCAAGACTTCCTAGGAGGTCACCCATCCCAGTACTACTCCAACCTAAGCGCACTTAACTACAGAGTTTCCTCCATGGTTAAACCCAAAGCTTGCAACCCCATTTGCAAAACCTTCACCAAGTGTTGTGGCTTATGAACCATTCATTAGAAAGCCCCTTGAGCTCATCAATTGATAAGTAGGAGATAATTTCCACAGCAAGTCAAATTGTGATATTGTTATTAGGATTTAACTGTGTGATTTTGAGTGAAACTCATTGACGTTTCATGAGGAGTGTGATTCAACATGAATCCATCTCTCATGAAAATAAATGGAACACTTAGCACTCATTGGATCTAGGTGATGCTCACAGGTGTGAAGCACCGAGACTTCCCGGGAGGTCACCCATCCCAATACTACTCTAGCCTAAGCGCACTTAACTACGGAGTTTCCTCCATGGTTAAACCCAAAGCTTGCAACCCCATTTGCAAAACCTTCACCAAATGTTGTGCCTTATGAACCATTCATTAGAAAGCCCCTTAAGCTCATCAATTGATAAGTAGGAGATAATTTCCACAGCAAGTCAAATTGTGATATTGCTATCAGGATTTAACTGTGTGATTTTGAGTCAAACTCATTGACCCATGTTTCATGAGTAGTGATTCAACGTGAATCCATCTCTCATGAGAATAAATGGAACACTTAGCACTCATTGGATCTAGGTGATGCTCACAGGGGTGATGCTCACAGGAGGTCACCCATCCTAGTACTACTCCAGCCTGAGCGCGCTTAACTACGGAGTTTCCTCCATGGTTAAACCCAAAGCTTGCAACCCCATTTGCAAAACCTTCACCAAGTGTTGTGCCTTACGAACCATTCATTAGAAAGCCCCTTAAGCTCATCAATTGAATCACTACTCATGAAACATGGGTCAATGAGTTTGACTCAAAATCACACAGTTAAATCCTGATAGCAATATCACAATTTGACTTGCTGTGGAAATTATCTCCTACTTATCGATTTAGCAATTCTCATAAAAAATAATATGTTACATAACATCTTCATCGTGCATATTAGCACACATCTCATGCATATAACATTGAAGACGAATGCTATAGTCTACAATAAATAGTAATCTCTGGTCTGATCCGCCTATGTGCCTGATTGTTGATGTCTGGTAAGCTGATCTGCTCTTATGGATCAGTGTTTGTGATCTAATCTTAGTTTGATGCCTTTCTCGAATGCTTATCCTTCAAGACAAATACCTTTTCCTTGCAGTGGATGAGTGTGTCTCTTCAATGAATGGACACTAAAAATAGCGACATCTCTTAATAAATACTTTGCATCCATATAATGAAGTGTACCTAGTGAGGAATTCATAGCCAATCAACTCCTCTACCCTAAACCCAAGAGCATATATCATCACTGTTGGCCATCATGTGGCATGTTTCCATCAATATGAGAGGCTGAACCTAGTAAGGAATCACATAGCTGTTGTGTTCTTCCATTGCCACCCTTATCCTCCTTAAGATTAGAGCTGCTTAACATAACGGTGAACTAAGTATTAGTCTGAGGAAACCAAAGTAGAGTGTCCATAGTACCCTTTCCTTCTAAGCCCAAGGGCAGGACCACCTTGACCTCATGGGACAATCTGCCACCTAGAAAAGGACAGTTTCTCCCTCCTTGTACTCCTTTCCTAACCTTGCCACGTTTGATAGTTTCCTTAGGAGAACAAATAAATTAATTAAGAATCAAGAAACATTAGGAGTTCAAATAAGAAATAATATGTTAAATAACATCTTCATCATGCACACTGCCGTTGAAGAGGAATGCTATATAGTCTGCAATAAATAGTAATCTCTGGTCTGATCCACCTACGTGCCTGATTGTTGATGTCTGGTGAACTGATCTGCTCTTATTGATCAGTGTTTGTGATCCTTAGTTTAATGCCTTTTTTGAACGATTATCCTTAGATAAATATATCTCTTCCTTGTAGTGGAAGAGTTGTGTCTCATCAACGAATGGACAATAATAATAAATGACATCTCTTAATAAATACTTTACATGCGCTTCTTAATTGCAAATTTTGAGAATTGGACTTGCTTCTAATTATAATCACTGCTTTTAGAGGTGGTTATAGTTTTAGACTTTTACTCACTGCTTTAAGCACATCAAGGATCATTGTCAAGAGTTTGCTGTTTACCGATGATCTTCATGCTGTATTCATCATTGGTCATAGTCACTACTATAGATAACAACGGTGATTGCTGCCTCTTGTATTCTAATCACTATTTCTATTTAATATTTATCTCTGCTTATGTCTTCTTTTCAAATTCAATTTTATTTTTCTATGTCCTGCCTTAACTCTCTTATATATCCTCTTTTAAACCCTATCCTACCTTCCTTTGAAAGGAGGTGCCATTTCATCATGGGTCAATTGTTTTATTCTCAAATTAGGTCAGCTCGCACCATATTGTTTAGGGTTTTCATTATTTTATTATTATTAATTTCAATGTTGCTTTCTCCCTTGGTTGGCTCCTTATAGCTTGACGGGATTATGACAGCAGCAACTTTAGTGTAACCTTGATTAATATACCATGATTAAGGTTTATAGTAAAATGATATATAAGTTATAAACAGATATTATTAACAGCAATAATTAGGTTTCTGATTTCATTGTTCAAAAGCGTCAAACCCTCAAGATTTTGATATGGTGGTACAGTCAGTTATTATTGTCAGTTGCAAAAGAGATTAAAGGTACATTTGCCATGCTCTAGTACAGTATGGTATTAAGTGAGAATTACAAAGAAAAGAGTTTCTTTTCTGAATGTGGCTGCCATGCAGGTTTCTGTAGACACCACTCAACATCATTTTAGCATTGTCATGTTCTACTGCTGTTCAGATACTTGAGAAAATTTTGCCTTTCTCTTTCTCTGATTGTCATTCACAAAACACATCCCTTGCCATCCCATTGTCCCCATCCCAGATGCACCATTGAACAAGTATGACTGACGTTATTGCTAATTTAATATTACATTCTACTGTGGCCAAATGCTCTTACATGCCAAGAAAAAAATCATTTCAAGTAAAAAAGATCAGCAAGCATGCTTAGAAAAACACTTGCTTACAGAACCAATTTGCAGGAAAACTGCCAAGAAATATCATCTACAAATATTGAATTTAGTTATGAAATATAGCAGCAAGCATTCATTCTATTGAAAATTTGATGAAGGAGTCGCACAGGAGACAGAGAAGAAGTGGAGGCATATATGAGGGGGGATTGAGGGATTGAGATACCAAACTGCCTGAGACTCATCCAAAGGAAGGCCAAATAAACTGCTAAACTTCTCAACTGCATTATGAATTGCTCTGAACACACAGATACAATTCTTGTGCGCATAAGTGCATAATTGCAAACATTACAAATAATATAAGTTTAGCATTTTCTATAGTTGAATCTTAAGCTGCATACCTGAACCCATAGTTCAGAGGGCAATCCATCACGGCCTGGAATTAGCTGAGCGTTTGTTGGAACTATTGTTGATATAATAGGAGCTGTTCCTCGTCTTCCTTTTACAGGAGCAACAGATCCTGCAGTGGTAGCATTCCAGAAGTCTACACCAATATTTAGATTTGGCATAGGTAAGCTGACTGCTAGCTTTTCTGCTGCAGGTGTCATTGGTACTATTGCACCCCTGTTTGCAGACAATTTAACTTCTCCAGCTGGAATATTCATGTCATGTTGACCTGTGCCTTTATTTGTAATAAAATAACAAGTCATTAATGATTAGTGATAAACCTGTGTCAATTGAATTACCCAAGTAACCAGTAGAAATGAAAACTCATCCTTCTCAAAGGGATACATTTCATTATTACCAAAATTAGTTCATCCAGAAGGCTGTGACTGCTTGATAAGTACAAGTAGTATTCGTGAAAAGACATCAAGCGTGGAAAATGAAATCATTAAAAAAATCAGAAATAAGTGTACCATTCATGGTTAGGGATTCAAAGCTTCTTTTCCTCCCAGTTTCCAACCCCTGAGACATATCCCGAAAAGAAAGCAACATCTATGTTAAAAATGCATAACAGCACAAGGGTAGTTGCAAAAGTAACCCAAAAAAGAGAGAAAATAAAGAGATCAGCTTCCATGCAATTTTGCACAAGAAATACAAAATAAATTTTCTTACATTTTGTGAATTTCCTTCCTCACTGCCGTCACTTGAACCTTCACTGCCGCTGTCCCCACTGAAACTGGCAGTTCTATTTAGATCATTAACATATTAAGTTATAAACATTAGGTAGGAAAATGCGAGTTGCCTGGAACAGGAACTAAACATAGGTAGGAAAATGCGAGTTACCGAGAACAGAAACTGATTTATATGGAGTTATCTAACCAGCATCCTAGACCTTCCCACTGATTATTAAAGTTAATAAGTTTTTCTAATTTAGCAATCTTGAATACATACCTTTGTGATAAGGCACCATTTGCATTAGCAGGTGCTACTTTTCCACCCTCTCCTTTACTTGTAACTATTTCAAGCTTTCCCAAACTTCCTTTTACCCTCTTCATTGAATTCCGTCCTTTACCTCCCAAGGACTTTGTCTCTGCATCAGTACTTTGTGCAACTGAAGTCTGTTCACAGAAAGTAAATATCAAATTTCCAATTAAGTTTCTTAAAAGATTAAAACATTAACAACTGAGTGCCAAACATTATTAAGATCATTTTCCATATCATTTCAGTAATTACCATTACAGCATCTGTAGGATTGCCATTTGATGGGATTCCATATTGAGTGTATGTGTGTGCACCCTAAAGTTGCAATCAAGATCATAATGTTAGAAAAGTTAGGACAGTAAAATAGACCAGATGTCCACCAAAAAAGGCCAAAAATACATGCTAAACATTAGGTGTCAAGGGAGTGAGCATCCCCTTCATTATTGACTTACCTGAAAAGACAAATTACATAGACAGATGCATACTTTCAAATTATAAGTATTAAAAAATTGAAAACACAAGAATGACAAAACTCAAGGTATTCGAACTTACAGGAGGTACTGATGGATGGCCATAAATTCCTCCAGATGGATACACAGCAGCATAGGGAGGATTTGTTCCATAAGGTGGCATTAAAGGCTAAACCAAGCAAATATACCACTCTAAAATATTAATTAAAATCTTCAATTGGATTCTTCCATAATGTTTGGAATACAACCCGAAAATGTTTATTACCTGACCTGCCCACATGTATGGATGCGGTGTTGGGCCAGAAGCAAAATAAGGAGCTGGTGGTGGGGTGACACCTGGACCATAATATGCCTACACATGAAGCATTTTTAAATTTTTTAGACAGCTTTAAGGAAAATACAGTTACTGCAAAATTTTACCTATCCGGATTTTTAAAGTTTATAACTTTTATTGAGAACAAATACAATAACCCATATATGCTATATATGACAAGAATTGGAGATGAACAAGACCTGAAAAGAAGAGACCCAATCAGGATATGCAGGTGTACCAGCCTGTTGTTCCTGTAAATGCACAAATAGTGCCATATTTACCTTATGAATACACTGTGGTGGAAATGTATCTTGACCGGACAAAATAGTGATTCTTACCTGTGGTGTTGAAGATGTCTTCCCACACTTTGCCTGTGTTCCTCCTTCCCCTCCTACCTGTGGTGTGGAAGATGGTTTTGCAGACTTTGTCTGAGTTCCCCCTTCCCCTCCCATAGCCAATCCCAGTAGAAACTGACTCAAAAGCTGGGGAAATAATATATAGGAACACAAACCCTATACTTGTCTTCTCAATTGCCTATTGTCTAAAAGCCGCAAAAAGAGATGAAGTATTAGAGATCCACTAAACACTATCCATAAATGTAAAAGACAATATAACAAGCCAAGCAATATACATGTATTTCTGTCATCTGTCATCACACATTTCTATCACAAGGGTATGGTAATAAACACCCTTTGGTTGCTACAAAAGCCCTAGCATATCATAATAATTAGATTGATAATTAACATAACATTAAGCACCAGGTTAATACACTGCAAGAAACATACAAACTTGGAAAACTATAATAACCGTAAATGAAGAACAAAAACTAACAAACAAGCTACTAACAACAAAAAAGCAGTTGGAGAAAGTATAGAACTGATATTCATTAAATTATCTCATACAGATAACTAATTACAGAACTCTAGAAATCCAAAAATAGATGGGCCACATGTAAAAGACTTAGTAACTATTTGTTGAAGCTTTAAAACATACATTTTCATTATGTAATCATTCCAACCTAATAAAGCACACAATTGTGGTTTACTAGTAACATTCAAGGTTTGATTCACTCTCTGCCAATGCCAAAACCTATCACAACCCAGCGGATCAATGTTAAAGCACCTATCAGTGCCAGTGAAAAGACGCAGTTATCCTTGTCTGACAAGAAAATAGACATAATCTAACATTGAAATTGTTATAAACCAGAGATTTTGTAGGCCCTGGCTTCCTGGAAGTCACCAAAAGTAATGCCTAAAGCCAAACAACCATGGATTGCAGAAGAACACTAACCTAAGTATTCTGTATAGAATAGTAAAAAATGTTGTGCGAAAAAATAATTTAAATTACAAAGGCATCAACAGATAGAAACAAAGTCCACCATTTGTTTCTTATATGGGGAAAACGCTTCAAAAAAAGAGAATCTCAAACAGATGATTTTAAGAGGCAATCACCCATCACACAGATGGGATACAAATCACAAATTGTAATTTCAAGATTCCTTTAAAGTGATAAGATTTTATATGATTATTGATGTTATACTTTGCACCCCATTGATTCATTATCATAGTTACACCACCCTGGGGGACGGGGGGACGGCGAAACAGGGGGACAAGTTTCCGGGACGGGTGGACAGAGGGGCCTTAATTTGGGGACGGCGGGGGGACGGTGGGGGGACGGCGGTAGGGGACAAGAGGGGTGTATATATCTATGCATATGGTATTTAAAAATGTTAGTTATGAAAATATGTATTGCAATATAGGATGTAAAGATGTAAAAGAGTGAATACTTGAAACATTGCATTGAATTGGAACATCGAACATTAAACATAAATAGTTGAATTTGCAAATAGTGAATAGTAGGATGTCCCCCATCCTCGGTGAAGGTGGTGGAATCTAGTGGCACCGCTGGGGACGGGGAGACGGAGTCCCCAGGTCTCCGGTGCGTTGAAGTCTCCGAGACGTCGGGCAAAAAAGGGGGGGACGCGTCCCCGTGTTACTATGTTCATTATGCTCCCTAGAACACAAAGGGATTATATGACTTGCATCTTAACAGATAGATATTATACGCAAGACCAACCAGAGAATTTGAATTATATAAATTATATCAGAAACTTTTCAACTCCAAGATACGCCCAAATTGTTCATTCCCAGTATTTCGCCTCATAAAAAGTGATACATGCTCTTACTTCCTCTATCATTGTTATCTATTATCAAAACAATCTACCAAACCATCAGAAACCACCTAACAAGGGCAGGTAAAGAGTCAACATGGTAATCTGTAAGGATGGGGCTTAGTGGCAAGATGGAGCACCGATCACAGTAAAATGGAGCTCCCAACCTTAACCTAATCTCTACATTAACGTGCTTAATTGCCTTTCAGAAAAATCCATTATATAAAAGACAAGCTGAACAGGTGATTGGTTAGGACACTCTTAAGCAATGAATGGACTAGTTTTACTTTCTTTGAATGTAAGTTGAAAATTATACAGTGCGATAATTTATATCATCCCAGAGACATAAAAATGGAAAGAATAGTGTTATTCGTAGACATCAACAAGGTCTACAACTCCAGAAATTTACCACATCTGGAAGTGAAACTCTCGAGTTGAAATGCATGCAATGAATCTCGCTATACCTGAACACCAACACCGTCTACCATTTCTAGGGTTTATCGAATATGAAAATCAAACTGCCGTAGTCAAGTACATACACAATTTACCCCAAAAAGTAACCTTTAATCCTACCTACAAAGGACAACATCTATCACTCAAAGGGTTTACCAAATCTGAAAATCAAACTCCCATAGTAAAGTGAATGCCAACTCAGATTTCAAAATGCAATGAATCCCTTTATTCCTACACAGCATATGCCACTGCAAAGGCTTGCCAAATATGAAAGTCAAACCGCCATAGTAGAGCACATACCAGATTAGTTACAAAAATAAATAAATTCCATAAATTCAAAATTTTACAAAATCCGAAATAAAAACTCCCACGCCACCAAAACAACTTAAAGGGAATGAATCTCTTTATTCCTAGACAGCAAAAACATCTACCACTTCAATCGTTTACCAAATCTGAAAATCAAACTCTCATACTACAAAACATGCAATGCAATTCCTCGTTAATACTTCGGGTAGACACCCAAAGCCATGTCTAAAGCAAATTTTGTCACAGACTACCAAAATGAACCATCTGGGTGAAAAGCCAAAAGAAGCGCATGCAGACAACAACCTGTGTGTATCAGTATTAGCTCATAATGCATGAGAAAGAAACCCAAAGTTTAGGCCATACCATCATAACAACTGAAACAGTTCAAACCAACAACAAACTGAACTGAAACATCAGGAAGATTGAAAAGAGGAATTACACATACCTGGTTACAAAATCAAGTCTCTCAGAGCTCTGGATCCTTGCTGGCAATGATGGCATAAAGCAATTGGATAAAGTGATCTGAAGGACTAAACAAAACCCACTTGGAAGAAAAATAAAAGTTTTACTTGGAAAAGCGATTGTAAGATACCAGTTTTTACTCCTCCAAGGAAAAGGCAAAAAAAACCCAAGACTAACTGCCCATTAAAATCGTTGCAAAGATTGGTCTAGTTAAACCTAAAACAGATCATGAGAAAAACAGAGAAGCAAATTCATCTGACTCGCCCACTTCATCACCAAGAATCCATCTGCGCCTGGTTGGGGGAAAGAGGATGGAGACGAAGCCACCAAAACGCCACCTCAGCAATCTACGTGTCCGTGTCTGATACGGCTCATCTACAGTAACTTTTGGAGGATGGGTATTTTTCTAGTGATTTCCTTGGTCTACTCAAGTATGAAATCAGTACTCTTTGTTTGGGACAGGTGGCGATGGTGATAGGGATCCAACGGTCCACGATGGATGCATGACAGCTAGTCTATCCCGTCCATAATGGGTTGCGTGGCAGCATACATTTCTCGCTGCAAAAATAATAAATTAGAGGATGCTTACTTTGGCTTTCTTGATATTTGGTGAGTCGGCCCAATTGCAAGAGGATGAAACGCCCTTTTTTTCAGCTAAAGTTTTGTGGTACAAGTCAATGCCCTGTCACACATGCATGGAATGAAATGAGATGGGCGGTGTCTTATGTTTCCTCGGGGAAAACTCTTGTTGCATGTGCCTTGTCCAACTTTAACTAAATGTGTTCCTAGGGAACTCTTCTTGTATGAAAGTTTTGCCAACCCATTTACCACCGTGAGTCCAACAAGGAATCATCTAGTCAGTCTAGGGCTTGGATTGTTTTTTTTGGTAGAGGGGAGGTTGCTTTGATGATTGAGAGAAATCAACAAATTAGTTTACTTATTCTAAAGTTTAGTTCTTTTAATGGGGCGAGTCTCTTCTATAAATTATAATGGTTGTAGTTCAGACTTGCACAAGATCATAGTTACAAGATCATAGTTATATAAATTTGAGTTACAATAATTGACCTTAATACTTATATGGATGAGTTCAAAGTCCTCAACCAATGACATCACTCATTCAGATTATTGGAATAATAAAAAGAAAAATTGTAATTACAAAATTTAGAGATAGGGGAGTTGAGTCTACAACTTTCTAATCTTAATGATGGATTATGGAGCGTGATTTGAAATATTGATGCACGTAATTTTACGCAATTTAACCCATAAGCAAAGTGCACTAATGAAGTTGAAGAGGTTAGGAATATATTTGTTCACGTGTTGAAATTTTAGAGTTTTATGAGATGGTTGTCTAAGAATTTGTAAATTGGTTATAAATTGTTTTGTTCTAGATTTAAAATTGTATATTTGATTTTGGTTTTCATAGGATTGCATTGTATGTAGAATAAAACACTTTCTTATCAAAGAGAATCAATAAGATGTGAATGTTTGTAATGTATTTGGTTCTCCTAACATATACTTCTAATGATTGACAATGTTTAGGAAATCTTTTGAGTTTCAAGAGTTAAGCTCTTCTCAGTCAAGTTCTTGATTAGATCAACTCAATCACTTGGCAATGATAATTGAGGATATCACACATACAATGGACCTAGAATGATGTGTGTTAATGTAATACTCTTATGATGTTGTTAAAATCTTTTATATGATATATAATATGTACCCTCTAATGATTCCTAGTAATCTCAAATGAGTGGAAGGTATATTTAAATACAACAACCAAACACACAAAATCAATAGAAATGTGTGGTAGCTTGACTCATAATGGCTAGTAGGAGAGAATCGATGTGATTATTTTGAAATTTCAAGTTTCGGGGCAGGGGGGGTTGAGTTGTGGTGGTATCATGAGCCAAATTTATAAAGAATATATAAACTTGTATACATTTTATTGTATTAGGACATTCTAATCAAAATGGGCAAAAAAAACATATGGGAAATGAGGACTAGGGTAGGTAAATTATACCGTTACACTTGTCTCTTCTTTAGTGTACATGAGAACTCTTATGTAGATGCATGCGAAAATAAACAAATTATCAACAATCAAATATATAGATTTGGATTATTCTTATAATTCTTCTTATAATGAGCTCTCCCTTAGAAACCTACAAGAAAAAAAGGGAATATCATGAGTAGGAGCTACTAGGTATTTAATATATGAGACTAGGAACAACTTGTTAAAAGGAACTAACTTCGAAAATAGGAGAAAAAAGGATAAAGATGAGATATTTTGACTAAGCAAAAAACTAGTAGGCCTCTTATAAGTACTAAAATATAAAAAGGTATATATGGTAAATCTAATAATGACTAAACCCTAGCACATAAGTATATGTCATAAAAAGTATATTAAAAAAAAAATTGATACTCCAAAGAAAATGCCCATAAAAATATCTTTGAATCCCTTCTACATGTTGCATATACCACCTTTATATATATATATATATATATATAGGTGTATGATATTATAATGTATATAAGTAGATGGAGATGTTGACATGTGGTACACAACCCTTAAGTTGGCTATACTAGGTAATGAGACAATCAAGTGAAATTAATTATATTATGTATTGAAGATTGCTACAGTAGGCTTAGTGGTTTGCCTAAGCTCAATTATGTTATTAAGAGGATTTATATTTAAAGAAGGTGAAAATATTATAAGGATATATGATAGTTATGATATTGTGTGTGATTTTTTTGCGACATATTTTTTTTAGTATCTAAAATGATGAATAACCTCGAAAAAATAGAGAAAATGAATAGAAAGAAAATTTTTAATAATAATTATACAAGATCTAAACAACAAAACATAGTTAGCCCTCTTGTTGGGAACTCTGGTGTGTCCCTATAATTTTTCGGGTGATTTTCCACAATTATTTTTAGATCCTCATTGTTATATCTTTCTTGTCCTTTGTAAAAGGTTTTCGGTCCTTTCAAAACCTATTTTTACTTAGTGAAAACAATATAGAGTTAGCCTCTAGGAGAGAGTTGAGAGAGTTGCAATTACTAAAGAGGAAAAATAGGATCAAGAGAATGTGAGAGTGAATTTCACATAATGCAATTGCAATGCAATACAATGAATAAAACTATATACAAGTGAATATATATATATATATTCACTTGTATATATGCAATATGAGAGGGGAGAGGTAGAAAATACAAGGAATGAGAATAGAACACTACAATAGGACGCAACTCTCATTGAAGATGTTGACACTTAGTACTTGTAATCACCTAAAAATGGTCATCTAGACTATTAGCCCCCTTCTCAGTATTTTGGCTAAATTAATTAATCATTTACCTAGACCAAATTGCTATAAATAAATTAATTTGATTATAACCTATAGTTTGACTATACTATCCTAAGTTCATTATTTGTTTAGCAGAACATGTCCTCGTTTAATTAAATAAAAGCCCCCTTTCTTCTAACCCACTCAATGTGCACACATAAAGCAATATTTCTATTTTGCAAATTAAAGGAAAAGAATCTTTTTGTCTCATATGCAAAGTCAACTCTGTGTTTATTGGTTGACTTGTGTGTGCACATGGATCAATCTTATTTTCAAGCTCCACCCTTGATCTTCCATCATCTTGATCATGATCTCCACCGTCCATACAACTTTAACAAAGAGAGTTTTCCCTCTCAAAGGATCCACACTCTTGAGTGTTATTAGTAGGTTTACCATTCAAATCCTTGAAAGCTTTTGTGGAGAACTTCTAATTTTAGTGTTGTTGCATGATAGCTTAGTTCTCTTTTGCAATAATCTAGCTCACATAGCATAACTAGGTTGGTTTGTAATACTCTCATCTTGGTTAGTATAGCTACATTTTGCATTTCATATTAGCTTACTTCACATTTGCATTGCATATTTGAGGAACTCATTGTAGACACTTGCATTCTTGCTCTTGTCTCAAAGAACCTCTCATTGCATGGTTTACTGGCAAGAAAAGTATCTCAAAGGCTCAACTAAAAGCCCTTGTATACTTGACATATACTTTCTTGTACTCCATGGATAGGGAGCTCTAAGCCGGCATCCAAGAATCCTAACTCATGGAATCACTTGGATAGAAGGGTTTAGAGTGTGACACCTTTTGAGTGTACATTTTTGGCACCCACCATGGGGCTAGAACTAAGTTTCTAGCTTCATTTTCTTACTGCTATTTTAGTTGCATTCCCATGTCTGGTTTTTTTAAAGCAACTTATTGCATCTAATTAAGTGGTTTTGCAGGTTTCTTACTTTGGTTTTAAGGCTAACCCTTGTGCAAATTTGTTTAAAGGTCAAAACCCCAGTTTTATAAGATTTGAGCATATCTTACAAACCTCTTTGAATTCGGATCTTAAAAAAAATTGTAGGTTGGGGATACAACCGAAATGTCTTAGTCTATTTTTCATATTGTTTTGAGTTGATTTGAGTCCATTATTAATTTTTATTTGTTTTTCATTAAAAAATCATTTATGGTCATAAACCAATGAAATTTTCAAAAAAAATTACATTTTGGGAAAGGTCTTTGAATTATACATGGGGCTAGTTCTTTATGTTTTGAATTTTGAACTCATATTAGGGCTTAACAACTCAATTTGAAAAATCTGGTCGATTTTGACAAAATGGGTCCCTAGGGCACAAATAAAGAGATATTTTTGAATTTCTTGCATTTTTGGGAAGCTCTCTAGTTTTTAGTAGGGGTCTCTTCTTTTATTTATATTTTTGGAGCTGAAAACATAACAAATGAGTCAAATGTTGTTGACTAGGTCAAAATCAAAGAGTAAAAAAGAGATCATTTTGTGATTAGATTGCACTTTCTTTGCATACACTTGGTTGGAAGATAACTTGGATTTTGAGGAAACTAACCACTTTGTGTTGCAGGTCTTACTTGATTATTATGCTCTAACCTTGGTTTTTTTTGTAGGGAGTTTCTCATTTCATTGCTAAAAATAACGCATGTCAAAGCTTCAAATGTGCAAGGGCTACTAACAGTTGTTTGCAAGGTTGCCCAAAGCATAAAAACCAAACTTGCTTGTATTTATTTTATTCCATGTGCAGCACTCTTCTAGTTATTTATATTTTGTAGGCACATTAAACTTGTGGTTGGGGTTCTTTGGTGATAGGAGAGTATGCTCTTCACCCTTGTGGTGAATCAAAAATCTTGACTCACCTTTAGATTTCAAAAGCAAGAGGATCAATTGAGACTTCTTGGCATGTTTGAGGGAAACAATCAAGATAGGAAAGTATGCTCTTCACCTATGCAGTGAATCAGAAAGCTTGGCTCTTGAAAGTGGATTCAATCTATTTAGTTAGCATCCTTGAGAGGGCCTGCTCTTGGGCAACCAAGATGAAAGACCCAAGTGGGGACAAGCGAACTTGGCTATTCCAACCCACTATAATCTCAAGGCCATCAAGGACACAAAACCTTGGTAGATGTATTATTTTTCTTTGCTTAGTGTGAGTACTTGTGGGATTGGGACCATGAGGAAAATGTTAAGCAACAACACTTAAGGTGCTCTTGTGGTTGCAAGGTCGGTTACCCACTGCAAGGTGGGGTGTCATGTAATTGGGTGCAAGAGGAACATTACGAACGAAATCCCTTTATAAACACTCTAAGTAGGTAACTATCCTATTTTTCCACTCAACTTCTTGGTGTAAGGATCGATCCTAGTGGATTACTCGAATCACCTCAAGATTTTAAATCACCATTTGTGTTCCCTTGGTTATGCTTGTGGCATTTCCATGAAAAACCCAATATCTCTTATGGGCAACCACTTGGTGTGAGGAGAAGGAGCACTTAGTGTGGGCCAAGTTATTGAGTAATGAACTGTGTCCTTTAGGTAGATATTTCTTGATGTGTTCTTGAATGTGCTAGACCCATGGAAATATTTTGAATGTACAAATGATGATAGTTCTAGGGCTTTCTTTTGAGACCTCACATATGCTTGTATCATGCAAGGTTGCTTTATCCCTTCCTTGATTTTTTGAAGACTACTCCATGTGTCACTATCTTGCTTGGAAAAAAATTGCTTTTGAAAAAAATTGTTTCAAATGAATCTTTGGTCTTAGTGCTCTTGGTCTTTCTATCTTCATGGTCTATGTCCACTTGCTAGTTATCTTTTTTCTAAAATGGTTACCTTGAATTCTTGACTACACTCTTGGGTTGGGAAAGTTGTTCACTTGTCACCCCGCTTGTTTTATTTGGCTTCTTGCCTAGCTCTTGACTTGAGTCACTAGAGTCATAAGTTGCTTGGACACCTTTCTTGACAAGTCACTTTAATCTCTATCTACTATATTGGAAAGTGAATACCTCTCTAGTTTGGACATCAAGTTATCTTGTGTCACCTTCTTAGCTTCCTCTAGTCTCCTCCATGCTTGATTATCTATCTACCACTATGGAATTCAAGCCTTGCGCTACCAAATCTAGATGATCATGATATCCTTCATGCCACTAAAGAGTTTCAAATCTATATGCTCAATACAAAGGACTATAAGAGATAACTGATCTTTCTTACCTTCATCTCTCTAAGCGCATGATAGAAATGAAGTCTAAACTTGAGAAAATGTTAGAGGAGAAGATTGAATACTCAAATGAATCTCCCTTAAGACCTTTACATGCACATGAGTCATATTCTTCAAGGTCTACAAATTCTACTCCAATAAATCAAATGTCTTCATCTTCTAGATCTAAAGACCTCTTTATAAAACAAGCAAGTGATACTTCCTTTGAGCCTATGCCAAGATTTCATGATGGACCTATATTTGACCAAGATAGTGATGAAGACATGGATGCATGTTATTCACTTGAGGAAAAAAAAATGATCATGGAGAAAATTTTGAGAGAATTTTTACTCCCTTGGAATATTCTTATGATAATATTTTACCAACAATTCTTGGAAATAAGCTCATCACGTTGCTTAAGTCTAGCTCATATGGAAACCCATTCTTGGATATCTATTGTGCCTATCATCAATAGAATAAGCATAGTACTTCAAATTGCATTGACCTAAAACATAAAATCCAAGATCTTATTGATGATGGGATAGTGGATACCCATAACGACTTAGGTGATGACGGTACTTCTCTTGAGAAAAATCATATTTATGAACCTATGTCTAGTGGTGGTTTCCTTGATAACTCTGCTTCTACTAACACTCATGCATCTCCCAACACTTCAAAGCTTTCCAACATGACTCCATCAAACAAAGAACCTAGTGCTTTCCATATGGACTATGTGTACCCTCAAGGGCTACCTCTAAAAGAAACTCAAAAAAATCTTCACTTGACTGCAAATCTTTTCCATGCCACTAAGACTAAAGGCTCCCAATCCTCATGTGCTACTATGCCTACTTTGACAACTACTCCATTCTCTCTTCATACTCCCCTGTCCTTATAAGTGGCTCCATGTCAAGATGACTTTAAAAAAGAAAAGGCTATAAATATCAAGAAAGATCAAGATCAAGCACCCTTTCATCTCTTTCAAGATTTTTCCCCTCCATATCCTATATGTTATCCACCTCCTCAATATGATGAAGACACCACTTCCACTATTTCCCTTGAGTTTACTGAAAATTATGAGAAAAGTTCTCTTACCATGCTATCTAAAGCTACTTGTCAAGATCAAAGTGCCCCCTCATGTTCTACTTCTCCATATCCACTTCAAAATTATGCTCGAGCTTCAAATGCTCCTATCAAAGGCATTGCTCCTATTAAAGCTACTCATGATTCTATTGATGGCTTTGGTCATATTTATCACTCTAAATATTTTGATATCCCTACTCACTATCTCTTTACATCTTCTATATCTATCCTTGGTCCTTACCCATCTAAGTTAAACTATTTAGACCTTCCATCCATATTGGGACCTTATGTTCCTTCATCTCCTACATTTTCCATTCCTAACTCTCCTATTGTACCTCAAGATCAACAAAGACATTCATCCTTGAAAAATATCTATCCACTCAACCATCTAAACCAGTCATATCATCCTTATCCATCCATAATTCCCAAGTCTTTTGGAAGTAATTTGGATGTTCAACTTAGGAACAAACACAAGAATCCATTTTAAAATGGAGATCACTATGTCTCATCTAATCGACATGTGAATGCTGAGAAAGAAAATACATTTAAGAGACCACAAAGGTCCATTATCGAAAGAGATAAATCAAATAAAATATGGGTTCCTGAACCCATTATTGAAGAAATGTGCTCTAGAGTATCCAAAGGAAAATCTAAAGTTGTATGGATTTGCAAGTCTCTCTTGAAAGACTTCAATATTGAACATAAATCTAAGTTGACATTCAAGCTTTCAAAGGCTTCCACTCCATCTTCTTCTAAAAAACTTCCTCAAAAGCTTCCACTCAATCTTCTTCTAAAATTTTCCTACCACCTCATGTATCTAAACCTTAAGCTATTTCATCCACAATTCCTCCATCATTACGTAGCCCTTCAAGGTGTGTGTCAATGTTGATCTTGCCCACTTTTTCACCTACCCCCATGAAATTTTATAAAAGTTGCACTTACTTGTTATCCATACTCCCACAATCCTTTCAAGACATGAACTCTTATCCTCCATATACTCTTCCTACTATTATCTCCCTTCCATCACCCTATCAGCATCTTTGAGCATACCTTTCTGTGGTCTTGGCTTATTATGAATTAGCTTTCCTATAGGAGCACTATCCAAATTGAAAAAAAGCTTGACCTATTTCTAAAAAACCAAAAAGAAAAAAAAAAAGAAAAAAGAAAAAGAACAAGAAATGTGCCTTGGTGAAAACAACTTCTTGTGGAACCTTAGTAAAAAAAGTAAAGATAAATAAATTCGTCTTATGGTGAAAACCACTTCTTGTGGCACTTTGGATTAGTACCATGATGAAAACTTGGAAAATAGGCATTGTGCATAATTCTTCCATCATCCATCTATCCCATCTTTCCTCTTTGATCTTGACAATTGATGAGGCCAATTATTGCCTCTATTTTATGTTAATTTTAATACTCTATTTTTAATATTGTCAAGCCATTTGTGAACCTATAACTAGCTGAACTTATGATAAAGTCCAGATAGAACCATTAACACATGGGTAGACAGTTATGTCATATTTTTCCAATATTATACATATAATGCAGTATTTCATATAACCATCAAAATGTGTGTTCTAATATTTGGATTTAATTTGATTATTCTTATTTGTGTAAATATTTATGCATCGCAACTAACTTGTTAGGGAAGAAGCTAGAGAATGGTCGACAGCATTTAAGGAGGAGTGTCAAGGCCTAGTTGTAGTGGAAGAATCATAATGGTACCAGGAGACATGACTACTATAAAAGAGGAGCTATTATTCCAGGAATGTAGGGATGAAGTGTTGCTATATTCCCTCTACATTTACTGTTGTGCTAAATTGGTTACCCAAACTTTATTGCTTATACCGTGAGCTATTAATTTTCCTTCTTCTTCTCTAGCGGATTTTTAGTCAATTTGTTTTATTTCTTGTTTTAGAATAAGTGTCGATCCTCTATTTATAGGGATTAGATGGATAGTCAAGGAGGTAGAGAAAATTTTATGGAAAAACATTGTTGACTCTTGTAATGAGTTATTTTTCAGTTTTATGTACTGTTCTTATGTAAGGAGTTTTGAAATATAATGAAATAATTCTTGGTTTACATTCTGTGTTAGTAGATTAGCAAAAGCCAACCAAGGGGGTCCACTTAGGAGGTGGATTGAATTAGAGTAGTGTAGATTTACTTCTAGCATTTCCAGTATTTCAGATAGAATTTATAAGTTTCTTCCTACAACATCATACTTTGTGAATGTTCTTGCAGCATCTGCAAGAGTAGTTATAGTGGATGGTCTGAGTTGAAATATAGGTTAGCATAGAGTTGTATTTTCATTATTCATTTTAGAAAAGAGTTAAGTGTGTTACTTTACTACAACACTAGTGTAAGTTCTTTGTATGTATTTTACTTTCCTACAACATAGGCATAATTACTCCTTAAGAAACCTAGTGCACATACCATGCCGACCATTCCAAGTATACATCCCTGGGTTGAAAAATTAAATGCACCTCATGGTGGGATAAGTAATCCTTAGACTGAATAAACTATTCCTAAGTAAGGCCTTGGGCATGATTATCACATACCTATTATGAGGCTAACCATTTTTAGCATCGTTGCCAGGGATGGTGTCAAACTAAGAACATCTTTTTGGGCCATAGTTCTTTTTTATCTAGTTTTTAGAGATTTGTAGTCTTAAAATTTTCTTCATAAGTGTGAAGAATTCAATTGCATGCATCAAAGAGGAAGACAACGAGATGAATATGGCAGATTTCTTCCATGAGGGTTTGTTAATTTGAATGATGAAATTGAAGAAGTTGAGTTTCCCTTTGAGGATGCAAGCCTTGATTTTCCTACAACATCTTCTTGTAGAGTAGAACCTTTGGATATAATTGGTCTTCAGCCTTTTGTTGAAATTTTGGCCAACTTTCTTGATAGTTCTGGTCTAAATCCACCTATTAACAATCCCATGTCCAATGTTCCTTTTCAACACTAGCTCCATAATCAAATACCTCCACTAATGGCACACCCTACTTTTCCATTTCCTCTCTCGAGCCTCATAACCAATGCTAATCTCAAAAATATATCCACAACTAATCTTCCAAAGTTTTATGGCCTTGTAATTGAAGATCTTGATACTTTCTTGTTTGGGTTTGATATACTCTATCGTAGATTTGACTATAACACTGATACCCACAAGTTCAAGTTATTTCCAACAACACTAAAAGAATTAGCCTTATGATGGTTCATGGGCTTAGGAGCCAATGCAATAGGTACTTGGGATGAAATGCAAACTCTATTTTTTGGAAAAATACAAAGATTATTGCAAGGGGAGTGATCCAAGAGGAGATGACATTTTTAGAATATCACAAAAGGAGGACAAAACATTGGAAGACTATGTTTCATATTTTTTGTACACAATGCATAAAAACCCCCAGCATGTACTGGTCAAGGATTCACATAAACTAGTCTTCTTGAGAGGGGTAAACGCTAATTGTTTGGAAGCATTAGACTTGACGGCTAGTGGTGATGTATACCAATCTTCTTGGGATGACCTCGAGAAAATCTGTCTTAACTATTCAAGGTCAGCTATGAAGAAAGGTAGAGGATATTGGTCCACAACCACTAAAGGGATCAGTTAGGGCATTTCAAAGCTTGAGATATCTAATTTACTCTTAGA